>BMAV01017163.1:0-94240 GCA_019973955.1 Trichonephila inaurata madagascariensis | reverse complement strand
TACAACCGAATAAGCATGTAAATAAAAAAAATGTGTACATTACTTTTGAAATAATCTTCGTATTCACAATCTTCTAAAAGTAATTTAACATATTCCAAATAGCAATTGTTTTTCGTTTGGAAAATATAAGCTTAACAAATTTCTCTAAAACAATAAACATATATCTTTGTTAACATGAACTTATAACTTCTCAACGATTCAATGGGAAGAATTTTCGAAGGGAAAATAAGTTCTTGTTTTCTCTACAGAATAACTTAAAGTTTCATTTCATTGATCTTAAGAAAACAGGAAACTCTGTTTCCATGGAAAAAATTGTAAGTGCTTCCCGAATTCGTGTTCGAATCACGTTCTTACAAAAGGTGTTGGGACATGACTGGAGTTATGTTCTTTGGGGTTGTAAGAAGCAACCCATCCAAAGGTGAAATATTAAGTAATTCGAGAACACATCCATCTCAAATACTTCCATTGGAATACCAAACCATTTTTTTTATTATTTTCGCATGCGAAGTTTCAGTTTACTATCCCTAGAGCTTAAGATTTTTCAGAGTTTAACAGTTAAGGGTTCAGCATTTCGAATTGTTTGTGAGAATGAAATTCACTTAGCTAAATTTATGTTACAGACAGTACCTATATCGGAACACGTGTGTTGATCAAAGTTTCAAGATTATTAATACAGATGTAATACACATTTTTTTTTCTATCTGTATATCTGAAATTAAAAATTATTTTTACTTATAAATACGATAAATCTGAAGTGTAATGGAAAAACATTAACGGATAATCGAATCAATAATCGGTTTAACCAATGCAATCACTACACAAATCTCTTAAACTTTAAATTCGTTTTTTTTTTCAGAAGAATACGAGTATTTATTTAAAATTGTTACATCATAACTTTTTTTTACAAAATACTAATTGAAAAATTACAGAACTTTATATCGTTAATAATACAATGAGTATATAAAAATAATTAGAATAAAATAATATATATTTCTATAGTACTAAAACTGATATATTTTTAATTTCATTTTAAAAGTAAAATGGAAAAAAAACCTGCAATTCAAACAAAAAATGAGAAATTTAGATTTTAAAGCTGTGTATATAAAGAAAAAAAGCGAGACTCACTCACTCATCATGATATCTCTGGAACTATTGGCCCTACAGCCTTGAAAATTGGTTTTCACATCCATTTCATGGAGTAGAGATCCGCTAAGAATGGGTCTTGCTTCAAATCAACCTCCAAGGGAGGTTACAAGGGGTTAAGGGGCGTTATAGATAAATATTCCCTTTTTTTAACTGTAAAACCTACAGATTTGAAATCTGACAGCCAGGTTCCTCTCATAGAATAGAGATTCGCTACAAAAAGAATTTTTGAAAAAAATTATCCCTAAAGGGATTTCGAGGGTTCAGGGCAGGATGGATAAATACCCCAGGTTTTGAACAATCAGAGCTATACAGACATAAAATTTGGCAGACAGGTTTTTCTTATGAAGTAACGATCCGCTACGTAAGGGGTTTTTCAAAATTTGAACCATAAAGGGAGTTACGAGGGTTTAATGGGTATAGGAAAATTCCCATTTTTGAATTATTAGACTTCCAGTCTTGAAATTTATAGTTGGCTTGTTCTTTTCATAAGCTGGAGTTCCTCTAAGAACGGGTTTGTGAAAATTATCCTCCAGAAAGGAAGTTTGAGAAGGTTTAAGGGGTAAATAGATAAAATTCCCCGTTTTTGAACAGTTAGATGCACATAATTAAAATTTGGTAGTAAAGTTTCTTTTGTTAAATAGAGATTCGCTTAGAATGGATTTTCCGAAAATCGACCTTTGCAGGGGGAGTTTGGAGTTACTTGTCGTATTAATAAAAGAAAATGAGCATTTTTGAAACCCTAAATGTACAGTAACGAAATTTGGTAAGCATACTTCGTTTGTTGAATAGAGAATCTGGTAAGAATGGATCTTACGGAAATCTACTCTCAAAGGTGGTTATGCGGCTTATTGATAAAAAAAAATCCGTTTTGGAACTATTAGATTTAGATTTAAAATCTGGCAAGGATGTTCATTTTGCTGAGTGGAGATGCACTTAAAATGGGTTTTGCGAAAATCTACTTTGGGGGAGTGGCTTATGGTAGCGTAAAAGATAATTCTACATCAGTTTTAGATATTATTACTTAGAAGGCTTGCCCTTTTTTTAAATCAAGTGAGAGTTATAATGTTTTAGTATAATCAATCGCTTAATGCTAGGACTTAGAGATATCAATAACGTATATATATATAGGCTTATTCTCTACAAACAAGAGATAACATCCAACAATCACATTCGAAAAATACATAGACAATAGGAAAATTACACAATGAAGGACATATGAGTAATCGAGATAAAAAAAATTATAAAATGGATGCTGGATAAACATTGCTGACTTAAGACAGCTAATATATAAAATAATTTATATAAATTTGGGATTGAACATGTTTTTGGGCCAGCCAACGTTCCCGCTTTATGTAAATAACACTGAGCAAAAACCAATAGAAAATAATGGATAGGAATATCTAGATAAATTACAAGATAGAGGTAACTTACCTAAAAATTACACTTACAAAAGCAAAGCCCGCGCAAAATCTGAGTGCAATAAATAAGTTATTGCCAGATTCTGGACCCTAATGCAGATTTAAATCATGTGAATGGCTGAAATGTAGCACTTAACAAAAGTATAAAAAGAATGGAAATAAAAAGTAATAAGAGTTGCAAATTACAGCATAACTTTAATAACACTAGAGTAAATATGAATAAAATAATAATAATTAATTTTATCTAATATTAGAATATGGAGATAACTATAACTTTGAAATATTTAAGTTTATAGTAATAAAATATTTTCAATCTCAGAATTTTTAATCCTTACTATTTTGAATAGCTTTATTCATATAATTATTAATATATATATATATATATATATATATATATATATATATATATATATATATATATATATATATATATATTCATAAAAAACGTTATGAAATAACGGGCGGGTAATGGCTAGTCTATATATAAAAGAGAAAAGCGACCTTCTCACTTATTAATTCATTCACTCACTCATCATAATAGCTCCAGAACTATTAGACGTACAAACCTGAGATTTGGAAGTCGTGATCCTCTCATGAAATGCTAAGAAAGGGTTTTGTGAAAATCGAACCCTAAGGGGATGAGAGATAATTGCTGTTATAGAAACAAATTCTCATTTTTGAACTATTAAATCTACAAACTTGACATTTAGTAGAAATGTTCCTTTCGTAGAGTAGAGATCTGCTACACAAAAGGTGTTTTGCAAAAAAAGGACCCTAAGGAGGGTAGCGAGGGGGATTTGTAGATTAAAAAAATCCCGTTTAGGAACAATTAGACCTACAGATTTGTAATTTGGCAGATATAATCCTTTTATTTAGTAGTGAACCGGTACAAACGAGATCTGGGCGAAATTTGAATGGGTTACAATGGGTTAAAGCGGCGTTATAGATAAATATTCCCATTTTTGAGTTATTAGACCTACGTAATTGAAATTTGGTAGGCGTGTCCTTTTCATGCAGTAAACATCCGCTAAGTAGGCGTTTTTACAAAATCAAGTCCCAAGGAAGCTTTTTGATGGTGTTTTATGTAAAAAAATCCTTTGTATCTGAACTACTAAGCCGACAACATTGAAATTTAGGAAACATCTTCGTATTGCGGACCGGAGATAAGTTAAGAAGGGAATTTTTAGAAGTCCACATATAAGGGGGTTACGGAGGCGTTATAGTTTTAAAAAAAAGGACTTTTTTTTCAACTATTAGACCTGCCGACATAAAATTTGGAAACAACAATTTTTGGTTGAATAGAGTTATGCTTAAAGCCTTTATTTTGTTTAATTTGCAATTTACTTAAAGTTAACTCATGAAACATTTCTTTATCACTATTGTTTTAGTTTTCAATTAACCCGTGCAAAGAACGGGTTTACCAGCTAGTATATCGTATATTTGTTGTAAATATATTTCATATGTAAGGAAAACAATTGAAGAATGTATAGAACGATATGTTTCTTTTACTGCCCAAGGGTTTTCTTTTGATCAGTAAAATGATGGAAAACAAACTGTGAAGTAATATTTCTAAAACAAAATGTCTGCAACACAATATAACTGATATTATCTTTAAGGCAGAGGAATTTTTTTGTCACTCGGGTGTAAAATCATTCGTGTGTAAGTAAGTAAAATATAAAGTTACTTAGCATGGTACTGTTTTAACAATGATAGTATTAATATTTCACACACACAGTTAGAATTCCAAAAAATAGTAATAATATTTCATTTAAAATTCCGATGAAACAGATAGAAAAGCAAAATAGTTCTAAATATCATAAAACTATCAAAGTCGTTTCTTCTTCAAAATTTATAATCATTGATCTTTTCTTCATTTGAAGCTTTTGGAGTGTCTTGAATTCACGAAGAATCTAATAATGTATTCATTAACCCTTTAACTGTCATTTAAAAATTACGTGATTCGCTCCCCAATGCCAACATTTTTTTCAAAGGCATGCACATGCAGTATATAAGGGGGAAAAGAAAAGGCACAAAAAAGTGAAATTTTCTCTGAAATAATAAGTCCTTCGCAAACACTGCCAAGGTCATTTTATTGCATTCCAAAGCCTTCGGAAAAACTTTATTCATAGCATTTCAAAGTAAAGGATACATTTCGAAATTACGAATATATACGTCCAGGGCACGTAACGCACTTGTAGAGCGAGACGAATATATACGTCTGGGGCTAATAACACCTTAGTGGAGTGATACATAAGTCTACTATGTGGTTCAAATTGCACATTCCATTTTTTCTAATCCGTCATTCATCTGTGAGCATTTCAATCATACACATTGAATTAAATACTTACACTAAGCTAAGAATAATCGCTCGAATCATCCCATTTCATATTCCACACATCCTCTAATTTTCAAAACAAGTTTCTATTTATAGAATGCATTTTTACACCCCCATACGATTCTTTCTCTTGACATACTTCCCACCCGTCTGTTTCTGAATTGTCTGAGGGAATGGCCAAACGATTTCTTGACGTTCGTCCTTTCACCGAAAAGAGCAATCGATTGGAAACGGGTCTTCCCCATAGACATTTTAACGGGATGCTCTTTTCCGGTCACATGTTTTCATCAGTCCCTCTCAGATGGTTCCTGAAATTGGCTGCAGGAAATGAAAAGGATGAGTTTGATGGAAATGGGATTTGGGAGTGTGGTTGACCATGAATTATGAATGCGCTCGGACGAAAAGTGAATGGGGATTGTGGAAGAACTAAAAGTACTGCTTTCTGTTTTTTTGTAACAGATACGGATCTGGTGGGTGGATGGATTTTCTAATCGGCTGAAGTTCAATCAGCAATATACTTTTCAAAAAACTAGGGAGTAAGTGCTTTACGAAAGCTGGGCATTTTTAGTGTTAGATTTATAAATATGTTGAAAGAAAGAAAATTGATAACTTTAAATGTTTTCTAAAATAAATTGTGTAATTAATTTACTTTCCTTTTCTTTGTAATTCTGATAAAATAGTTGCAAGGCAGTTTTCAAAATTATTTTAATAATGGATTGAATGGTCAGGAAACATGTATTTTTATTAACAAATGTTTTTGTTATTTGGTCAACTTTTGTGACTAAAATGTTCCAAAAAAAGTAAACTCTTTAACTGCATATAACTAAGCATAATACTTAACAGAATGAGAAAATGGAAGAATTTTATTTTAATTTTCAATTTTAAAATTTTCACACTAATTTCAAACAAACAAAAAAACCTCTAAAATGTTTGCTTTTAATAAGTACGCTTGTATGTAAAGAAAAATGTTTCAGATAGCTTAAGGTATCCGACTACGTTCGGAACCGTGATTTTGCAAAAGCGTACAAATGGAAAATATTTATGATATTTAGTGTCACTTAGATTAGAAACTGTACATAAAATCGTTTTAAGAATAGTATTACAATAAAAAATTATTTTACAATATTTTGATAAAAAATGAACATAGAATGACCTATATTCAAAATATTCTCCTTTTGTGAAGAATGCTTCTATTATAATAATATTTAGCCTCTCTAAAGCTCAGACCTCTGTACAGAGGCTCAACCAGAATTTTTGAAATATATAACTTAGAAGTGGGTTTATCCATGTTTTACGACAACAGAGTGGAGAAACTTTAAGAAAAAAACACCGAAAATTATATTTCAATTGGTTGTAACTGAAAATAATGTGAACTTTTCAAAAATCATAGTTGAGCCTCTGTACAGAGGTCTGAGCTATACACAGGCAAAATATGATTATAATAGAAGCATTTTTCACAAAAGAACATTTTGAAAAAAGGTTAATCTAAGTTAATTTTTGGCCGAAATATTGTATTTAAAAATTTTTTTGTCAAAATGTGTCCTTAAAACAATTTTATACATGTATTCTAATCTAACTGACACTAAATATCACGAAAATTATCCATTTATGCGCTTTTTTAAAATCCCGGTTCCGAACTTAGTCGGATACCTAAAAACAATATCTTTCATATTTACAAAAAAAAAAAAAAAAACAGAAAAATTTTGTTCGTTCTTATTTTTCAAATGTTTGAGGATTTTAAATGTGCATATACGTATATACACTCACACAGTAGGAATTATAGTGTATAGTTGCAACAGAAATTAATCGGGTTTTTTATTATCTTTCCATTTTCATTTCTTCTCAAGCAACAGACTGCGCATTGTTTTGCGGCTTCCTTTACTTCATCGACAGTTTTCAAGAATCTAAATTGCTGACTTCAAAGAAAAATCCCCGCCTTCACCACAATGAAATTCCCGGATTCGAAACATTTCAGTACCATGGACAAACTGCATCTTTTAAAAATTCTAGCAATAATAATCTCACAATAAGAATTTAAAATATGTGTGAATCAAAGATAATAGAAAAGAAAATATCAATGTGCGTTCAGCTTAAGGACAAACCAGTTACAGTCAAATTTCAGTTGCCAGTTCGGTGTACGGGAAAATCAGTTAAGGAGTTAATCTCCCTACTTTCAAGGTATGAATTCGATTTCAAGTTCCAAAACTAGCAAAAGTTCAGCCAAGGGATCATTATACACTTCTAATTTAATAAATAAATGTTCAAATTTCTTTACCTTTCATATCATTTTCGTGCTAATTCTAATATAATATTTCAATTCTATTGAAAAGTGAACCTTAAAGTTTACCTTAATTCTTCCATTTAAAGTTAAACGTTTAATTTCTAAACGGTAAAATATACGGTGAAATTTCATTACCAGATACGCATTTCTGAAATTGTTCAAGAAATCTTCATGCATAATTAAACTGTATAATCAGCAGACGATTTTTCCTTAAGGCTACCAATCTGAGTATATTTACAAAAGAAAAGGATGACTTTTTTCAAAAAAATCTCAAAATAAAGAACTTTATCTAAAAACATGTACAAAGTAGAGTTAAATCCATTATACCTTAGTGAGTCACATTAATACCGCTGTAAACAATTCACTAAATGCAATAAGAAAATATATATTGATATACTTGGAAACTGTAAAAACTTCACACAATTTGTAAATAATCATTTGTAGGAATTATTGATAAAAATACATCGTATTTCAAATGACGAAACATTGAATAACTTACATTGCGGATCAATATCATATAAGAATTCCATGGTACATTTCATTATAAATTTGAGTGTTTTATACTCAATAACAGGGGTACTCAACCTTTTTTCCCGCTGGGCCACATACAAATGACATTTATTTCTTATGGACCGAAACATGAGGATTAATGATGGGGTGGGAGGATGCTATAAAATCAAGGAAATATAAAATGTGGAAAATTGATCAAAATATTAAAACTCATCATTTCGAATTTTACTTTAAAACTAAATTAAACTCCCAAATTAAATTACCCCTTCTCCCAAAAAATAGGATTTATGCATTTTTTACTCATTTATGGGGTAATTTCGATTTTCTTTCATCAAATATCCCAAGCCCTCCTCCTCCCAAATATTTTGATGCCAAGATTTTTTTTTAAGAAAGCCAATTTATCTGGTCTCGATTCTCAAGAAAAAGAGCCGTTGACAGATTTATGCTTAGTGCTTAGTGTATGCTTAGATTTATATATAGTGACGAGTAAATTTATATTTTTTAATTATAATATTTTCACTACAAATCCATTTGTTGATCCATGTTTGTTTCTCTCAACGATAAAATTAAAATCTCAATCGTTTTGAAGCAACATATTATTTATATATTTTTCATTTGGAAGACAAAAGAGTTGAGATATCCGACTACTTGCTTCAACTTTTTTTTTAAGAAAATGGAGATATGGAGATTTGGTTTTTTAGATTTATTTAGTACATTTTAAAAAAAAGGCTAAAATTAAGGATATAGTACCCTAAAAATTTCATTTTTACCGAATTTTTTTTTAATTTTCTAGTAGATCATATCATTGAGAAGCTTTCCACCAAATTTTATATCTGTTAGCAAATTAGTTTTTATGGTATTTGAAGTTTTATGAGCTATGGTTTTGGTTTCGGTTTTAATTTAAAGCATTTTTCTACTCTTAAATTGAATTAATTAAAAATGTTTTTGAGCTTTTAGTTTGAAATGATGATTAATTCCAATTTTCATTACTGAAATCATATCTGCTTGATTATGTTTTGAGTTTTTTAAGTTCTCATAATTAATTAATTAAGATTAATTTCATGGCCAATTTGTGCTTTAAAAATAGTTTATATAACTTAAAAGATTTATCATTAATTTTTCCTGCAAAGAAATTGCCATGGCAAATGCGTTCTCGGGTTGCTATTAAAAACAATATTTTGAAGAGATGGAATACTACTGAAAATGATGTATCTAAAAATCAGTCCTCAGCTGATTCTGCAATTAGACTTCCGAATACAAGTATTCGTAATTCAAATGTTGCAGATATAACTGAATGTTTCCTTGATGTACCAAACTACATTATACTAAACATATTGTAGTACTATATTTTAGTATTTTAAAGTCGTACGACAAGAGCTAAAACTTCCTAAACTGCCCCAATTTAAAACTGAAAAAAATTAAATTTTATGAGCCAACCTGACTATTTTCAGCTTACGTTAGTATCATTTTTATTTTGTACATAAATGCTTTGTGTTTCAAACCTTTTGTGAAAATATTAGGTTAAAATAAAGCTGAATAAACTGACGTATTAACAAATGCTATCAGTATTATGCAAAAAATTTATTTTGAATTAAAAATATTATTTTCAGTCATATTTAATTAAAATAAGGTTTTAATGCAGAACATACATTGGAAAATAACATATTAAAAATTAGAGCTTTACGGGCATTATAAGTTTTGGTTTTATTACTTTACAAACATTAAATACGTTTTTCTCAGACGTTCAATTTTGAAGTTATAAGTGTTTTCTAATCCCTAAAACTTTTTTCCTGTTCAAGATAGAGCTTTGAATTTTTTTGTATATACTCCCAAACGTATGTTCTATAAAAGTTAGTATGGATTTAGGGCTGAAATCTCTAGTTATTTTTCTAAGAAATGCTAAATTTGATATTTTAAAAATTTTCGTGTTTTTTCCAGATTTTTCTAGAAAAATAATTATTAAAAGTCAACAAAAGAGAATAGATTTTCAAACCCATACTAACCTTTGTTTGCAATAACCTAAGAAACATTAAACACTTAAAATGGTTAAAAAATTTTAAAAATTAAGTGTTTTATAAAAGTTTGAAAAAACTTCAAAAATTCCTAATTTTTTAAAACTGTAAAATAATGGCTGGTCAAACTGACTTTTAACTAACAGAATCATTTTAATAATATAATCGAAATATAAAACATCAATTATTTTTACTGTAACTGTCTCCAAAAAAAATTTTTGAAAAAGGGTACCGTGTAGCCTTAAGAAGAGAAAAATAAATTATTACTACTAAAATGAGACAAAATGGGTAAAAATTGACAAAACAAAACATAAACGGGGTGCGCTCTGTACCAATAGTAAATGAACAAATTCTCAATTTTTCAATTTTGGTGCAGTACTTTACTATTCTTTTTTAAATTAACTTCAGAATAAGAGATATTTTAATTTTTACAAAAAACTAGAGCACTTTATGTTAGCTATTATATGAAATTGCTTAAAAAAACAATGATTATATTGACATAAAGAACTGTAAATTTTGTAATAAAACACTGATTGATAAATCTGAAGGTTAAAATCCTTATACAGAACAAGCACACAAAATTTCAGCAAATTATTAAAAAATTTTTGAGAAATTGCTGTCCCCGTTAGAATTTTTTCAAAAAAATCACATGTAGAGTAAGGCGCATTTTAAATTTTGACATCTTATTTAAAGTTATGGCATCTGTTTTTAGTAAAACATTTGTAGTTTTTGTTGTAGCGTAAGGAAAAAAACTTGGTATTTTTATAAAGATAATAAATGGCCTATAAAATAAATTTTAAAACAATTTGCCATTTTTAAAAAAAAGATCATGATTTTAGGGTAGTCGGATACCTTAATTAAAAATTAGTTTCACCTATAAAATGATCTCTACTCCGCTGTAACCTGTTATCACTATCCATTACAATTACAAAATGAAATGAAGCTGTCACTTAATTCGTACCAGCACTACATCGATTGCAAAATGGATATATGCGATTGCTTGATTGGTAGAATTCTCGATAAAATTTTAATGCTTTCTCCTTAAATAATTGAATTTGTTAGTGCAAAGGACTGTGAGACCGGGCCACTCAGAAGAGACCAGTGGGCCACATGCAACCCATGGGTTTCAGGTTGAGTATCACTGCTCTAGAATGTAAAATGTTGCGTACAATTAAAACAAAAAGTCATATTCATTTGACAGATAATTGACTATAATACTAATTTAAGGTAGTTACAAAATTGTAAATAAATTTAAAAGTATTTTGTTATTTCTTGTAATGGCTTATCTTCAGTTGTATAATGTGAAATAAAATAATAAATTATTATTTGAAAACCTGTAAAAATAAAACCTGCAAAATAAACCTGTTTATTTAGTAAGATTTTACTGCTGTATTGAATATTACAATACATGTTAAGCATTTTTGTGTGTAAGTTATAAATATTTAATTTATTTATTTCCCTCGAGAGTGTTAATATAAGCTGAAAATAACACAACACTAGAATTTTACATCAAATTAAGTCTCATCATAAAGTTTTATCAATACATTCCTGTATACTGTACCGAAAATCTTATTGACCTTTCCCAACTGGATGCTCGACCCTACTCTTTCATTTTCCTTCTACGCCATTTATAGCATAATAGAGAAATTCAACCAAAAAACTATCATTTCCTGTCTCTCTAAAAACCAACAATTCACTACTTAGGAAATGAGAAAAATGTATGTATAAAAAAAAGAAATGTTTACAATTGAAGGGAGAAACGAACACCAGTTACAGCACTCCGGAGATCAATCAAGACTGTATCCGGTAGGTTCCGGTAGTCGTAAAAAAAGGAGAATTTCTGTAAAGGAAGGATATTCGAATTTTATTTCAGTATTTTTCTCTCAATTACCGGAAATGCATTGCTTTTTTTTAAAGCCGAATTATTTAGTGTTCTTGTGCAAAAGTAAATTCCTAGAACAAAAGTAGATACAAATCGCTTCCTTCAAATTCGTATGGAAAATTTCCGAACTTTTCTGCATTTCATAAATAATAATTTAACTACAATGTTAAAGTTTAGGTTTCTGCGTTCAGTGTCTTAACTCGGTCTTCGGATTCGAAAAAATCGAGAAATCGCTATGAGAATGTCAACTCAGTTCAACATCGTCATAGGACTATGCCCAAAATTTACGAAATGTTTATATACGTAGAAGTGGACATTTTAGTATGGCGAAAATAAGTATCCCAAAATATTAAACAGACTGATGAAATTTTTTTTCTTTCAAAATCAACTCTGTTTCATTTGTTTACAATGTGTACTGCTTAAGCATTGTCATGATTCTATTAATTCATGCAAACGATAATTTATATTGCGATTAAATATCGATGTAAAATAATATATGATATTTATTATTTATACATCTCAAGAAAAGAGGTACATTGTTATTTCAAAAAAAAGGAACGTATTTAGCACAGCTAGTTACATGACAAATTGTGCTGCTGAAAGAACTAAGATATTCCCCAAACCCTGTATATGCTTCACCAAGGGTTTCAAGAGCGTCGATGGTATTCACATGACTTTCTTCGACATATTTAACTTTTCTTATCAACTATGGACAAAAAGCTTCATTTCTTGCTTGATAACGCTATTTGTCATTGCACACAAGATGCATAATATTGTCTTCCCACCAAATATTTCCAAGAAATATTTTGAACAGCAATTTCCCTTAAAATAAATCAAATATAAAATGTATGGAATGCCTCTGTGCTGTAAGAGATGAGTGGGACAACTTGTCTCAACAACTACTGGATCATGTTGTTCGGAATATGACAGACAGCGTTGAAAGTTGATTCGCATAATATGACGGTTTTATTCCTTTACTGATATGGAACTGCTGATAGTTGTAAATATTGTGATTTCCTTGTACAATCATGTATTCAGCTAATATGCAGTTTGAACAGAAACTGAACTATTGTTAAAACCCTATGTGTGTTTCAACAATTACATGTTTAACTTACTATTTAAAACATTGTTTCCTAGTCTATAACTAGAGACATAGTAATATTCAGGTGAACTGCTATCTGCTGTCCATCATTCTATGAATCCGAAAATCGCTTGAGAATTTATTTTTAGAAATTTACACATTAAGTTATAGAGAAATGAAACAAAATATATCAGAATTACAATGAAATTCAGTTCCTTTATATTCTAGGAACATTTAAACAAAAGGCTGGATCACAGTATTAAAAAATTAAAAAATTAATTTAAAAAGAAATATATGAAAAATGTCAAGTAAAATACGAAATAAATTAACTAAATACTCCTTCAGAAAGAAAGAGATGTTTGTATTTCTGTTTAGTTTCTTAGGCCATAAATATTGAGATATAATTATGTCGATTTTATATTTCTCAATATACAACAAATGTTGAAGTAAATAATTATATATATATATATATATATGTTTTGTGCAACATTATTTGTAATGTATTAACCCTTTATCTACCGCATTATGATTTACAGCAGTTTTTTTCTTGCAATATTTTTTTTTGAATCACTACATTCAAAATTAACTGATATGCATAAACAAAACACTTAACTTTGAAAAAATTTAATCCGTTAGAGCTAATTAATTAATTAAAGATATTCAACTGTAAAATTAATTATATATACTGTTCACTTAAAATAAATAATCAAATCGTTTCCTAAGATTTTTATTAACATACAAAAAAAAACTACTACTATTTTTTCGGCTCAAAAAAGGCAGTCCTCGCAATACTCTAAAAGCCCCGTCAGCTGAAAACGCAACAATTTCGGCTATAAAACTACTCACTTTCCCCGCTAAAATACTTATCATAGAACCCGTGCTGTCATGTATCTTGTAAGAGTGGATTTAAAAGAACATTTCTGCTATGTATCATCCGAGTATTCCTGAAAATAGTTATTCTATGTAATTTTAAAGTGAGTGCTACTTAAAAGTACAGTCGGTAGATAAAGGTATGACATCTCACGCGTCCTTCCTCTAACATAACCTCTGTGTTCTTTGACGGCCACGATTAATGGCAAATCTTTTCCAACCCAAATCCAAGAAGTGAAACGAAGCATAGATGCAAATAAGATAACCTTTAAAAGGATAGAAGTTTTAGTGAGCGAGATGGCAAATTAGAGAAAGTTCAGTGTAGAGAAGATAGAAGTGTTGATTGACGGCTTATCTAGAATCCCGTAAAGCTCGCCATTTTAACCAAGGTACATACCATTGTACGACCATTTGGAGAAATATTTGAAGTAGATTGGACGTTGAGTATTCAACCAAGGTAGGAAGATTATATTCTGAACGCGAATATATTATTGAGAGATTGAGATTAGGCGAATATAATATAATTATATTGATAAGTGATGTAATTGCGCGATCTGTGTTAATTAAGACTACGTGTTTTGGTTTATTCTCACTTAATATAAGTTTGTTCGATATCTAAGTAATCTAAGTTAAATTCTTAATAAAAGTCATATTAAGAATTCTAAAATGTCTCATCATTTCGAGAATCCCACACCTCTAACTTACGCTGAAACCCCACGATATGGTCATCGAAGGTCGACCATGTCACAAAGGGTTAATGGTATATGATACAGATATATTTTAAAATGTGTATTATGCAATTTGATCTGTGTAAAGTGTTATATTACCTAGCTGATATATTTTCTCTACTTCATTGACTAGTTCCCAAAAACATATTCGAAATTTAAAAATAAAATAAATGCATATTTAGAACGATTTAAGACAACCTCCAAGGTTTCTACTCATGTTTTAGCTTCAATCTACCCAGATAAAGTTTATGTGAGCTAAATTTTTGTTATTTTAGGTGCTTATAGTCAAAGAAATAAATATTCTTAAAAAATCGATGGTCTAGTGGTCAAAGTTACTATCTGTTTGTTTTTAAATCAAAGGAAATTAAAGAACATGACAGATCCGCATCAAAACATGCAAACATATTCTCTTACGGACAATAGAGTAAAAAAAGTGTACCTCCCAAACGACTCCTAGAAAAACCTTATAAAGTCCTCATGCCCTCTTTCGGAATCCACCCACATCGTCCTTCTCGATATGAATGCATTTCATTTGAAAAAGGATAAGAATGCAAGATCCCACACCGAGATGAATGAGATTCTAAAATCGATCGCCATCAGGTGAAATCCATCACATTTCATTCATTTTTGTTTGTCGACTTTTTTTTCTTTGTGGTACTTCCTTATTCCTTTGTGCTCACTGGTATTTTGAGAAAAAGATTGCAAAAATGTTCCTCTTTTTCCCTTTACATGTATATTTATTTTTGTTGTACCAAATTTTCTTTAGTAAAAAAATTAAATATATTTATTATTCTAGCGGTGAAATGCTTTTTGTATGATGGTTTACGAACAGACACTATATATATTATCAACACTAATATTAAATGGGATTAAAGTATTTTTTTAAAAAAAAGTTTGTGGTAAATATATAAAATTACATTTTTTAGAAATGAAATATGAAGCTAATGCAAATACTTCAGTTAAAAATATTTAAAAAAAAGTGGGGGAATCAAAGATAATTATGGAATTTTTCTTCTTCAAAATTATATTTTTATCACATTACAGGAGGATACCCCCTGTCCGGTGGACTAACCTCCATTGTACGTTATACAACTGTTTATACTCATTGCTCGAATCATAAAACTGATTTACATGTGTTATTTTATATCTGGATGTTTAATACTTTAATATTACTTTCTGTATTTATTTTAAGATAAAAAAATTTGTAATATTCCCAAGCAATGCCATCCTTTACATCATAATGGAGAAATTTTGGCAATACAGCCAAGTTAACATCATTTTTAGCGACCAAATTTGGTGACTTGGTGACTATATGACTGCTTCTGAAAATTACTGGAGAAATGAATAACATCACGATCTATGACTTCAGCAGATTTTTCGAGGAAGCTCTGGAGATAGGGAGACCACCCTGGCAAATCGTTTCCTTGGCGTTCCTCTTCAGTTAGATTCAACTTTTTACGACCTTGTTTTCAAATTGTATAAACTTATTACAGCATCGCACGAAAACCTTTTTTATTTAGAGAGATATAATTTAAAAAATGTGTGTTTTTCCGATGCAATCACCAAAATGGGAAACCAAAAACTTGAAATTCAACACACTGAATGTATGAGTAATCATAATTTCCCCCTCGTAGGGATTTTTGTTACTTTGAAATTTGCTTAGATTTTTTAAAATTTAATTTTGTAGTGATTCTTTAAAGAGCTCTGGCACTATGACGTCAATAACTGTATTGCTGAAGGCAATACATTATTCTTCACCTAGTTGTATTCTTATTTTCATTATATTTATTTACCGTTACATCTACTTCTTTATCTGTCCTTTGAGACAGAAAGATTAATTATTTTTGGAATAAATCATCCTTAAGAAATCGATCTTTTAACGAGTAAATCTTATATTTTTAACAGCATTATTTGTGTTTGTAGTTTTATTTTTAGTCTGTTGTAATTCCAAAACTTTAAGCCTATTTTAATTTCTCAGTAATTTCTAGATAGATTTTGATTTAATTTTTTCGTTTTACATAATTTTTAAATTAATTTTAACATATATATTTTTGAGTCTATACTTAAACACACAGTTGAAGATAGTTAATCAAAACTAGGCTCACTTTATCTGCTTCAGTTTTTTTTCTCTGTTTTATACTTTAATTAATGTTAATATTCTACTTACTTTTTCAGTTATTCATTAAGCTAAATTAGTTTGATCTATTTGTTTTAGATACGTTTTTAGAATTTATTTAAATTTAGTTTTCTATTTTATTTCCAAGTTTCGGATGTATGTATATTTTTTTGTATATTTGGACTGTACCTTTGCATGTGTTCCTTTATATGCATATACTTGTCATTACCCGCCCTCTTCACTGAGTTGATGTTGTACGAATATATACTGTTTACCTGTGTTCGAATGTAATGAAAAACATTCTTATAAATCTCACATTTTGATTTACAAAGAACAGTACTTCAAGTTCTAAAATTGAAGTAGATTTATTATTTATTCTCCAGCAACCCATTACAACAAAGTGAATTTCAGCGAAGCCCATTTTTAGTAGCCCATTTTTACTCAACAAATAAACATTCATTCCAAATTAAAAGATTTAAATCTAATGCTCGAAAAATGGAATTGTTTTTTTTTATCATAAACCCCGTAAAATCTCCCTTGTGAAACGGTTTCCCTAAAATCTGTTCTTAGAGGATTTCAAATGAACACAGATAAATAAATAAATAAAAGGCTTACGAAATTTTGTTACAGTAGAAATAGTAGTTCAAAAATGGGATTTTCTTCTTATCTATACACCCCTGTAACTCCTCACTCCCCTCCTGCTTAGAAGTCAATTTTCGTAAATTAATTTTTAGCGTTTCCCTATTCATCAAAAGAAAGATGCTTATCAAATTTCAAGTACGTTAATATATAACAGTTTAAAACAATAATTTATTTTTATCTATAACACCCCTACTTAAGCCTCCATAATTACCCATTAGGGTCAATTGTCGCAAAATCTTTAGTAATTGATCTCTAATCCTTGAAAGGAACGTGCATTCCAACTTTATATTTGTTGTTCTAATAGTTCAAAAATGGGAATATTTATTTGTAACACCCGTCCTTAAACCTTTGAATTTCCTCTTGATGTTCAATTTTCGCAAAACTTTTTTCTATAGTAGACATCTACTCCCTTAAAAAAAAATAAACGTTCCTACCAAATTTCAAG
Organism: Trichonephila inaurata madagascariensis; assembly: GCA_019973955.1. Lineage (NCBI taxonomy): Eukaryota > Metazoa > Arthropoda > Arachnida > Araneae > Nephilidae > Trichonephila > Trichonephila inaurata. The sequence goes on along the minus strand of BMAV01017163.1, from coordinate 76,774 downwards.
TTTGTGGGTCTAAATGTCCAAAAAAGGGAAAACTTATCAATAATACCCCTTAAGACCTCTCAACCTCCTTTAGCCAAGCTCATTTTGTAACGGACCTCTACTCCATGAAAGGAACGTGCCTACTAAAGTTCATTTTTGTTGATCCAATAGTTCACAAAACCGGAAGTATTTATCTATAACGCACCCTAGGGGTCAATTTACGTTAAATCCCTTTGTAACGCATCTCTACTCCATGAAAAGAACATGCCTATTAAGGTATGCGACTATCCTAAAATCACGATTTTTTTTCAAAATTGAGAATTTTTTTTATGATTTTATTTTATAGGCAATCTTATTAACTTAATTAAAATACCAAGTTTTTTATTTTCCATTCACTAGAACAAAAACTACACGTCTTTTATTAAAAGCAGATGCCATACCTTTACACAAGATGCCAAACTTTAAAATGCGTTTTACTCGAAATGTGTTTTTTTCGTAAAACTCAAACGGGGACAGCGATTGCTCAAAAAGCTTTGAAAAAAATTTGCTGAAATTTTTTGTGTACGATTTGTATAACAGTGGAAGTGTTTTGATCTTCAGATTTATCAATCATTGTTTTATTTCAAAATTTACAGTCCTTTATGTGAATATAATCACTGTTTTTTAAGCAGTTTTTTGCTCTAGTTTTTGTAAAAATTAAAATATCTCTTATCCTGAAGATCATTTCAAACATGAACAAATAAACACATCAAAATTGTAAAATTGATAATTTGTTCAAAAAATTTTTGTACAGAGCGGGCCCCGTTTATGTAATTTTTTATACATTTTCACCAGTTTTTTCCCATTTTAATAGCTATAATTTTTTTTCTGTTTTCAATTTTAGATTTTTCTTAAAAGATACTAAATAAATCCAAAAATCACAAAAAAAATCCCCATATCTCCATTTTTTCAAAAAAAAGTTGTCGCAAGTAGTCGGATACCTAAAAGCATGTTTGGGGATCTAATAGTTCATAAGCGTAAATACTTATCTATAAACTCACCTTAGGGGTCAATTTACGTTAAATCCTTTTGTAACGAACCTCTACTCCATGAAAAGAACGTGCCTATTAAAGTTCCTTTTTGTTGATTAAATAGTAAAAAAGCGGAAATATTTATCTTTAACGCACCTTACTGGTCAATTTCAGATAAATTCTATTATAACGGACCTATTATAACGGAACATGCCTAACAAATTTTAATTTTGTTGTTTCATTAGTTCTAAAGCATTAATATTTATCTATAAAGCTTCTTGCGGGACGATTTTCGTAAACTCCGTTCTTGGAAAAATTGTAAGGCTGTAAGTATAACAGTTCAGGAGATATTGTGATGAGTGAGTGAGTGAGTCTCTTTTCTTCTATATATGTGTGTGTGTATTTATATGTTATGTATTCTGAAATTGTCCGTACTAAGTAATGTAGAAACTGTGAGAAAAAGGTTTACTTACTCTCCTGTTTAAAATTAATGCAGTTTTGTTCAATTAAATATTCATTCCTTTATCATGAACTGCAGCTTAAGAATTTGTTTTTACTAATCCCATTTGCCCAAAAGTGCCAGGTGGAGGCCTACAAAATTCATCATGGACAAAAGCTAGATTGCACGTTTCGTTCGCCGTCGCTTTGAGCCCCATACAGGTGACAGTACGATTTGGATCATTTTCACCCCAATTTTGTGGAAGAAAAGCCTGAGGGTGGTCACGAGCCTCTCACCTCACTTCCCTTTCCATCCACCTCAAGAGAAGACTTGTGAATATATTGTTATTTAGAGTATTCCCCCTCCCTCCCCTCTGCTGCGAAGCCACTATACATTTAAAATCGTCCATGTCTTCTCTGAGACTCAACCTCAAGCCCTACGGCACAACAGTCAGCGTCACTAACCTCTATTCAAGATAAGCTAATCAAGCTAGCTTAAGAAGAAAAATTACTCAAATTAAAGGCGTTACGATACACAGTCGTAACTTCTGTTTAAAAATGAACTTGGCAAATAATTTTCAACTAAATCTATTTTTAATTAAAATGATCAATTTTTAATTGTTACTTTGCGTCATTCAGAGAGAAGGCTTTTCTCATTTAAAATTACAAGATAATACATTCATTCAGTTTCGTAATGTATAACAATTATAAAAATTTTATGCTAAGTAATATTTTATTTCTCGCATCTCACTTGAAAACTCAAAAAGTTTTATATTCTCTTAATAAAAGATTCCAGACACAAAGTTCATTTTAATAATGTGATAATAAAAAGAAAAAGATAGAAAAAGAGCTTTAAAATGGGAGAACCTGCTATAAAAATGAATAGTGCGAAAAAAACAAAGATGCGCAAAATCGAGGACAAAATCATTTGCTTAAGAAAAAAAATAATTTATGTAATAAATAGATGCTTAAAAATATAGTTTTATGAAATGTTTGAAAAGTCACGTTTTAAATGTAAGAATTCCCAAATTTAAATATGCGTTTTTTATTGCATACTTTTTGTGTCGTAATACTTTTTAATAGTAAAAAATGCAAGGCAATAATAATATATTAAAGTTAGTAAGCCATATTTAGACATCAAAATAAACATAGCTAAAAAAAAAACGAAAATATTAAAAATTTTGTTTAAGTTTATTAAGTAACAAAACTTTCCATTCTTTTTATAATACAATGATAAAAGAATGATCCCTTTTTCAGAGAAATATTTTTCTACAAAATATTTAGAATATTCGCATGCATTCATTAAACAAGTTTAACTTTTTCCATTTTTAACAGCGGAAGACATAGATAGGTTTTATGATTAGCCAAGAAAATTAAATTTTCTTTAAACTGATACGCTTGAATATTTTGAATTATTTCTTGCGTGCATTAACTATGAAAACAAGTTAAAGAAATTCTTAGAACTTAACGAACTGAAATAAATATTTGCTTAAAGAAAGATTTTCACTTGAAAGAGAATTTTTCTTACAATTTCAAGTCTGTTGAACATTTAATGAACATATCAAAAAATTCCTTTTGTCTCTTTTGTGAACATAGAAGATATATTAGCATTAGAACAGAGCGATTCCATTGTAAAACGTGAATATTTTTTTAGTTTTGCTTTTCCATGAACACTTCATATTTTTAATTAATTTAGAGTAATTTGAAATTCTACGTTGTCTTCATGAAAATGAGCTTAATTATTACAATTATTTCATACACGCTTCATGATGCATTTGCCAATCTCTAAATCGATATATTTACTTTTGTTGATAAAACAGGGGATGTTAGTGAAAAATAATTTTTTGCTATCCGACAAAAATTCATTTTTTATATAAAAGAAATTGCATTGTCACTTAATATGAAGCTATTTTATTGTTCATATTTTTCTCTCTTAATTATTGTTAGATATCTTAAAATAAATATACATTTTTCAATTATATTTATGTTCTGTTCTTTGATTTCAGTGAGCAATTGGTTTGAAGGATGACAATCAATACTGTAAATACAACAAATAAAAAAATGTACCGAAATGTGTGCATTGACTATTTGATTGCTACTATAATTCTTTTTCATTGAACTCCATTTTGTTCAATGTTTTTGTACAGGAAATAAAATTTTCCATAGATTTCGGTGTAATACACTCGAACTTTATATTCGAATTTTTTTTTCTAATCTTATTCTTCTAATTTATTAACGCATGAAATATCGGATATTTTTAGCTATTTCAAATTTTGATACTTTTTAATGCAAAATTTAAAATTAAAAATAGTTCATGATTTTAAGGAAAAACATACAAATTATTCAAACTTTGTGATTTCATTTTACATTTTATATTATTCTTTAAATGTCTTCTACTTTGGGAACCCTTATGAAAAAATTAAACAACAGTATAGTATTCAAAAAAATCAAAATGGGATTTAAATTGTTTAACTAATTGAAACTGTATAAACTTAAATGATTTCACAATTTAGAGATACTAGTTTTTTTTAAAAAAAAATAAAAATCATTTATTACAGATGCAATTAAAAATATAATTAATATTAATATATACATATTTCATCAAACCTTACTTTCTGTTTATTAAATAAGATATTTTGATTAAAAATGAATGATTAAATAACGAATTTAAAATAAATAAATCTATTTGTACATAATTCTGTTCAACGAAAAATAAATAATAAGTAGACTGGGACATATAAATGTCATGTGCAATCACTTTTTTTTAAAATTGAAAACATTTATAATTTCCCGTGTTCCATAAAGTATCACATGCGGCTTACAGAAGTAAGTATGAAGAATATTACAAAAGTAAAAAATGACAGCTATGAAGGATTTCAAATATTTGCAATGAACTTACAGAAATAGTCAAAAGCACTACAGACCCTAGAACTACAACCCTTTAAGTTCATTAGGCATGTGATTTCTTTTAAACAAGCAGTATTACGATCCATTCAGAATCTAATTTTTTTCTAATGCTCATTTCTTTTTTATTTTTAAGTTATCATTTTTATATTCGGCGTATAACGCACACACCTGTAAATTTCAATTGTATTTGTTGTGTTAAAATCGCGCATTGTACGCCAGATTTTACGGTATATTAGTTTTACGAAAATGACAAAAATAAGCGAGAAAATTTAAAATTAAAAATTATTTTAAGCAGTTAGGGAAAAAAATTAATGAGTTTATATATAAAAGTATTGCTAAAATAAAATATATACAATTATCTAGTGAGTGCAAAAAAATTTTATTTATTTATTTTAAATATAAAAACTTGAGGATATCATTGAAATAGCATGTCATAACCCAAAATCTCTCAACGTAATAAGAAATAATTCAGTACATTCTCTAGAAAATGAAATTAATATCAGATGCAAAATGTTTCGTACAAATATATTTATAATATTTTGGAATTTCCAGACACACTATGATTCATGGTAATTTTGAACATTTATATATATATATATATAATGTCCATTCCTGTTATATTAAATAACCTACTTTTGGATTTTCTAATTTTATAAAATTTATTGTAACTCAGTCTCTAGATAACATAGAAATCAAGTAAAACATTTTTTGTAAAACACAAAGATATTTTAATTCATATAAATAAATAACAAATATTTTTTTTTTTTTGTAATTGGTTATTTCAACGTGTTTGGATAACTTAAATATATATATATATGAATATGTATTAAAAACTTTGTTGTTACCATTACCTTGGTGCAGTGGATTTTCTTGTTCTTTTTCATTTTAAGCATGAAGTAAATGGGAAGAAAAAGAACTGGAAAAATATTATGATTATTTATGAACTTTTCACTCATTGTTGTTTGTACTACTATTGCATGTGGTGTTTATGTCTGTGTGAGCTATTATGTTTTTTAAAAACAATGTTTTCTGAAATTGTTCTTCATATTTTTTTACATAGAATATTCTTTTATTATTTGTTATTAATACATCACTTTCTTTAACTTTGAGTGACGCTTATATATATATATATATATATATATATATATATATATATATATATACGTCACCCCCCCCTAAGGTGGATGAACGTATATATACCTTTTAATTTTTTAGCCTTAGGTGGTAAAATAATTTATGCAAGATCAGCCTCTGAGGTTTTGAAGGGTGGTAGGGTCATCTAGTGGCAAAAAGGTATTAATTTTAGCCTTATAATAAGTAAAAGAGCCTTAGCAAATATTATTTTGAAAGCCAGTAAATTTACGATAATTCAAGATAGCGGCATATCGACGAAAACGAGAGGTTACAACTGAAAAAATTGAGATAATTTTACCAAATAGGAAAGCAGAAGAATTTTCTGATTCAAACATTGATGATGAAGGTAGAAACAATCGCCTGAAACAACCTGGAGGGGAGAAAACAATAGCTAAAAATGAAATAAGTGATGGTTTTAGAGCACCTTCACTTGTCTTAAATGAAAAAAAAAATCGAGGAGGAGATCGTGAAAGAAAAAAACTCACTACAGGCGTCATGAGCCGGAAAATTAACCTACCACACTCAAAGGGTTGAAAAACTATGGTCATATAAATTTAAGATGTTTTTTTTAATGACAAATCATTTAAGAGCATTTTTACTGCGACAGAATGCTGATTTCTCTGATTTTAGACAAATAATACTTGCTTTCCCAACATTTAATTTTTTATATAATTAACCCATTACTTAAACTAATATTCTATCCCAAAGAATTCTAAATTTTGTTCGTAAAGAGAACAGAGACAAGCCTAACCTTCCAAATATTGGAATCTTTCCCGGGATTTTTTTAATCTTCTAAGTTTAAAATTTTTTGAGATGTTATTCAATATTTTAAAGAACATAATCTTTTTTACAGTTTAACAAACTTTTTTTTTGAATGCAACATCTAAGTAGGTAATTTATCTATTTTTTAAAACCAATGGTTTAAATTTCGAATTTGCAAAACTTTTCACCAGGGGAGGTTATAAAATGTAATTGCAACTCACGACAATCATATTTCGAAATTTTCCCAACTTCAGTCATAGATGCATTATAGTTGATTTACTATTTAAATTATTCTTTTGAGACCTGTGATAAAAAAAATTTAATTAAAAATGTTGGGAATTTGAATATTTAAAACACGAAGTAAAAACAATCTTAGCGTTTGGTTAATAAATTTTATAATGCTTAAACACTCCATACATTAGACACAAATTTTAATTATACAAATTAATGGTTATTATTGTTTAAATACAAATAAAAATAATTAGAAAATGTCTGTTACGATTATATTTTACGCAATTTTATACTAATATTTACCTTTTTCGAAATTTAAAAAAAAAAATCTAAGAAAATCAGGCGATTTGTTTGGACTGCACTTGATTTAATACTTTAATCTTCACACTCTGTTCGGGTTTGAAATATACTGTAAATTCCTTTTTTTATGACAAAGAGTTTCATAACGTTATTATCGTTCAATAAGTAATTATTTCTTTACTAGAATTTATTTTTAAAAAAACTGCTTTTAATTGTATTTACATTTTAAGCTTTGCAATAAAAAAATCAATTTAAAAATTCCATTTTTTTTAAATCACAAAATATTTTCTTAAAAAAAATAAAATGGTGATATGGAAATGAGAAAAATTGTCTCACAAAGACCAACTTAAATATATTATAAAGCGTCTTTGCCTTCCTGAAACTAATATTTTTTTTTACTTTGGTATCTTTCATACAAAGTTTAAAATTCGTCATTTCCACCAAAGTTCTGATTTTTAAATTTCGTTTAGTAGGCACTTTTTGATAAAAAATTTTCGCACGTTTATCTGATCGTGCTTCTAAAACTTGATGTTGCTTTTTAAGCTATTATGTATGAAGATGTAGGCGGAAATGATCACCAGGCAAACATTGTTGTTTTAATTGTCTAACGGTCGAATTATAAATGTATATTTTTAAAGTGCATGAAAAGAAAATCTTCAAATATTCGCATACAAGCATTTTCAAATGATAAACACTGCTTAAAACAATTAAAGGATATTAAATTTGTGAGGTAATCTCAAGGCTGGCTGGGGAATTATTTAGATGACTGAAAAATGAAAGACAAACGCAGATGCTAAATGAGAAATAAATTGACATACGTTAAAAAAAAGGTTTAATTAACATTTGGCAAAAAGAAAAAAAAGGCAATTTTGCCTATGAGAAGAAACGAAAAAGAATGTCTTCCCTTTAAAGAAAATCATTTTTAGTGGGGGAAAGGCCCCCCTAATGGACAACGTTGAACATCTTTAATAGATAAATCAGTACCATTTATGAGGAGCTGGGGGATTCTGCAGGGGAGTGGGTTTTGGGGCCCCTGCAAAATCAGGTATTGGGCCCGTCAAATACATTTAAAAGGGTCACTCTAGCTTTGGGCCTCCCAGAGGTTCCCCCCCCGCAACGTGCAGCGGGGGGTGTACGTTACCCCTGGTATTTTGTCTGTCTCCCCCTAATGAACACTTTCCAGTTTTTGTAGAAGGTGGTAGAAAACAGAAATTTGCCTGCCTAGAATGTTCCAAACACGCTTTTTTGGTTTTATGTCTGGAAAACATTTTGGTTATTCCCCTTCATATGATTCCTTTCCCCCAAAAAAACATCACGAAATTGCACGATATGGACTGCAATTGTCGTCCATTCAAGAAGTCAATTCGTAATGGACTACAGTATGTCTGAGGATCGCATCAATATTGCGGTGACTGGTCAGAGCTCCATTTCGAATGATGAACTCCCCCATCACCAGTTCTGAGATTGCCGTGCATGAACGCAGGATTATTTCTCGTGGCACGTTCCCTTCAAATGAATATACGCCTATTATTAGGATGAACAAAAATATAGAACTCGTCAAAGAAAAACATAGTGCGCCATTCATTTCTCCTCTAGTTCATATACACTGATATCCGCTCACTGCGAGCGCGAAGAGGGCCCTGCTGTTAACTTAATACATAACATTGGTCAACTAGTTTGAAGAGCTACTTCATAGAGTAGATATCAGAAAATTTGAATCAAAAATGCGGTGCCAGCATCCAAACGAAGTTGTTGTTGAAGAAGAGTGGCATTGATATTTCGGTGTGTGAGAGCCGTTAACGTTAAACATCGAGCTTCATTGAAAGTTGTTGCACGTCGACGTTCTAGTCTTGGTCTTCGGCCTGTATTTCAGAATCCAAAAAACATTTCCAGATCCTGAAACTCACATTTTGTGAAACTCCAGTGTCTTCCTACTTCGTCTTGTGTTTGAAACCCTCTAATCAGGAAACAACTCTAGAAACTTTTGAGTCGGTTAAAGTGACTTCGTTTAGAAATCACATCCTCGAAACAATGCACTTACTGAATGTCAATTATTATTTTTGCTTTGTCTTTCATTACGTTGAAAGCCAAATTTTGTTCGCTGCTGCTAAGGTACATCATGTTTGACGTCAAACTCAAAATTTACAGACTCCTAATGTTTGAAAACGCAAAAATTAGCATATGTGATCTCTTCTCCCATTTTTTTGCAAATAAAATAAATCATGTTTACACCATTCAATTTATATAAGATTTACTATATCTTTTAATTGTTTTGAGCAGGGTATATATTGCTAGTAATAAACATTTAGGGCTTAATTATTAATATTCAATGTTTTATTAGTATAATGAATTAATTGTTTTATTTATAATTTTGTTGTTAAAGAAATCAATAGATGCTTTTCTGTTTTAAAAAATTCTATATTCAAGCTATTTAATGCATATTATCTTTTGCAATTAGAATTGAATATAAAAACCTCTCAAAGTTGTGTAATATATATGTTTTCTTTTAAAGATAATTAAATATTACGTAGAAAGAATATAAGCAGTTTAAGTGATGAAAGTTCTTTTGTTACCAAAATTTAAAAACAAAATAGATTCAAAAGCCTTGCGAAAAAAAAAAAATTTTAATTTTCTACCCTTAAAAGAGTAATAGCGGAAGTGATTTTATGAAACGAATTCAAAAAAAGTTTGTGCCTAAAATATTTTGTTAAAAGTACTTTTATATAAGAATTTAGAATAATACTTTTCCTCCGTGTTTTTCTAATTTTATCAAGCTATTATATTAGAATTTTTTTAGGTATCGCATAAAAGCAAGTTGTGTACTGAAAACAATGCATCTCACAAAAAAGTTTGTAACTTTTGACGCTTGAAGCATTTTACAACATTTTTTCTTCCTAAAAGAAATTCAGTTCTTTTGTGAAATTTTGAGTTCTTATAAAATGTTTCTATTTAAAAAAAAAAAAAAAGATTAAGAAATGTTCTAACAAAAGCCATTGCAAGTACTTAAAGTAAATAAGTGAATATTTTATTTTTTTCAATATACATGCAAAACCCCATTAGATTTAAAAATTATTTCTATTGGGTATAAGGGAAAGTACTTTTTCGTTTTTGAACACTTGCACTAGACGGCGCTGTCGATCTTTAGCAAGAATTCAAATCCGATAGAAACCAATTTAAGGCTGTTTTCGGCTAGTGTTAAAGAATAGGACCTAAATGATGAATATTTTTTTCATATATAAAAGTACCTAAACATTAATATTATATTCTGGCTTCACTATCCTGTAGAAAATCACTTATTTTATCATACTACTCATTTTTATACGAGTTGACACATTTTTTCTTTTATAAAATGTGTTTCGCATTTTTTCTCCCTTTACATGTTAAATGAAAAAACTAATTATTTATGAAATATTCTGAAATTTTAACAACACTGTACTATAATCGAATGCATGAGTTACAATGTCACAAATTTTTATAAAAGGTGAAGCATTTTTTCTGTCTAAAATTGTGCTCCGAGCTAAGGTCACGCTCTTGTACATATGACGAAAACAGCCTTAAACAGTTACGTTAGAATATTATAGATCAGCGATGATCAACCTGCGGCCCACCGAGTCTTTTTAAATGGCCCGGTCATGACCCATTGTTCTCAGAAATTCTTTTATTTAAGACAATATATTAAAAATTTAGTGGAAGTTCTTTGACAAGAAATCAAATATATCAATTTTGCTTTTTTGCTGTAAATGTCGTACGGCTACGAACTTATATTATTTTCTAATTGTAAAGGTTAGTGATAACAGACAATAGTGAACTAGCCTCAATGTTATGGGTGGAATTAATTTTGAACAATTTTTCATTCCTAGGAAGTGAAAAATATTCAAATGATTTGTAGGTTGACTGTTTCGTAAAAAAACCAACATGGAGATCAGTATTTGTTTGATTTGTCACGAAAGTGATGTATTTAAAAAATACCAATAAACAGGAATTATTTAAGGACATTTTTCCTCTTTCAAGAGGTAATAAATATCCTTTATTGAATATTCTTTGTATCAGCAACAAAGCATTTCGTCAGTTGTAATGTCACAGTAGTAACAAAGACATCCTAGGAAGGTTGGATCCTAAAACCCTAAAAATGGTTTACATATGAAACCATTTACTGATGCAAAAATTGAGAAGGACGGTTTTTTAATTTCTTTTAATCTAGTGTTAGTGATAAAAATAAAAAAAATAATAATTAATAAAAACAAAATAGGATTTATAATATTTTGTTTAATGTTCCATATTTTAAATTTCCAATGTTATCGAGGTCTTAAGTATTCCCCCCTCCCCCCATTCCCGTTCAATCTTACGTTGCCACCCGCGTGAAATAACTAACATATGTATGAGGCCCGCGTGAAATGGCTTACATATGTTCGAGGTCCAGCAGAAAAAAAGGTTGAGTACCCCTGCTATAGATGATTTATGCACATTTTTATGCATTTTAATCATTTTTTAAACTTGTAAAACTGTCAACATGAAGGAACCTAAAGTGCACTTAGGCCATTTTATGTTTGAGTTCCAAAAATAGGGAATAACGTTATGGTGTCAAAAATAAACTTGTGTGACGTGTTTTCAGAGGAAGCAGTAACAACTCGAACATGCCAAAGATGCCTTGTAAAATTTTTCTTCGGTGATATTTCTTTAAAAAGTGAACCCAGATCAGGAAGGTCATCAGATGTCAGAGACGAAATGATACAGAGTATGATCAAGAGACATCAACTTTAACAGAAGGAAACTTCAAGCTTGGAATTCATCAGATTACTGCTTTGGATCACATTCAAATGCTTGGTTTCGTGTCTAAACTCTCTGTTTGATTGCCACATGAATTAAGGTATCCGACTACGTTCGGAACGGTGATTTTTCAAAAGCGTTTAAATGGATAATAATTAGGAAATTAAGGTCACTTAGATTAAAAAATGTATATAAAATTTTTTTAAGAATAGTATTACAATAAAAAAAAATATTTAAGTACACAATATTTTGACAAAAAATGAACATAGAAAATATTCTCCATTTTCAAAATATTCTCCTTTTGTGAAAAATGCTTCCATTATAATAATATTTTGCCTCTATGTAGCTCAGACCTCTGTAAAGAGGCTCAACTAGAATTTTTGAAATATATAACTTAGAAAAAGGTTTATCCATGTTTTACGACAACAGAGGAGAGAAATTTTAAGAATAAAATGCCGATAATTATTTCAATGGATGGTAACTCTGAAAATAATGAGAATTTTTCAAAAATCACGGTTGGGCCTCTGTACAGAGGTCTGATCTATATACATGCAAAATATTATTATAATAGAAGCATTTTTGACAAAAGGAGAACATTTTGAAAAAAAGTTATTCTAAGTTAATTTTTTGCCGAAATATTGTATTTCAATAAATTGTTTTTGTCAAAATGTCTTTTTAACAATTTTATACATGTATTCTAATCTAAGGGCACTAAATATCATGAAAATTATTCCTTTATGTGCTTTTTCAAAATCATGGTTCCGAATGTAGTTGGATACCTTAAGTTAGAATTTCGATATGTTCTTCTATACTTGTTCTTCACAAGAGGGAACTGTTTTCGGACCACTTGTTGAATGGAAATGGAAAGTGTATAGTGTGCAAACACGTGATTAGAAAAAAAAAACATATGTTTACAAAGTACAGACACCCCCATCCACTTTCAAAACTGGAATGCACCAGAAGACGGTTATGTTGTGTTGTTGGTAAGGAAGCAAGGTTATAGTGGACAACGAGTTGCTCAAAAGAAAATGAAATGACGATTGCTGTTCACATCTTGGTATTTGGAATAAAAAAATCAACATAAACTTTCATCTTTGTTCAACAAAAAGAGTGTAACTCTTCGTCAAGACAACGCTAGACAATACATGGCAAAAAATACTGCATACTCTTCGTATTATAGCTAAAAAGGCCTTGAATTTATTTAAGTCCTAAGCAGTAATCTTAAGAGAAAATTTGCGAGATTTAACTCAAAAAGCCCCAAAAAATATATAATAGTAAATAATGAAAGTACAATTTTATACATATACAACCACAGAGCCTTTCCATACAATGTTTATTCCCAGAATTCTCTCTGATTTAACTTCAGATCACTTTTGATAGCAAACATAATCCATATATATCTCCGTTCCTCTACAAAATGAAGCTTTCAAATCAATGAGACAATCCATATAAAAGAGATATCCTTAGAATTTAGTTTGAAAACGTAATAAGAGAACCCACAGCAGAGAAACAAAATAAAATTCGATATGAATTTTGAAAGTTCCAACAAAAGGACTTTTACATTTTAAATTACACACCATGATTGGAAGGTAACACACATAATGTGCTAATTAAAACTGGATTAACTTAACTTAAGGCATCTGACTACTATAAAATTATGATTCTTTTTTAAAAAATTGACAAATTGTTTTATGATTTTATCTTATACGCCATCTTATTAGCTTTATAAAATATCAATTTGTTTATTTTCCATTCACTAGAACAAAAACAGAAGTGTTTTAGTAAAAGCAGATGCCATAACTTTACATAAGATGTCAAAATTTAATATGCGGTTTACTCGAAATGAGTTTTTTTTCGAAAAGTCAAACGGAGACAGCGACTGTTCAAAGAGTTTTTAAAGTAATTTCTTGAAATTTTGTTAGTATGTTCTGTATAACAGTAGAAGTGTCTTAACCTTCAGATTTATGAATCACTGTTTTATTACAAAATTTACAGTTCATTATGCGAATACAATCACTGTTTTTTAAGCATCTTCATATATTAGCTAAGATAAAGTTCTCTATTTTTTGTAAAAATTAAAATATCTCTTATCCTGAAGGTCATTTCAAAAAGAAATAGCAAGGTAATACATCAAAATTGAAAAAAATGAGAATTGTTTCATTTACTATTTGCACACAGCGGGCCCCGTTAATGTAATTTTTCGTCAATTTTTACTCATTTTTTCCCGTTTTAGTAGTAATAATTTATTTTTCTCTTCTTAATTTTAGCCTTTTTTTCTTAAAATGTACTAAATAAATCTAAAAACCACAAAACAATCACCATGTCTTCTTTTTTTAATAAAAAAATTGGACGCAAGTAATCGGATACTTTAAGAAAAATCTTGTGACCCTGTGGTTGCGGGTGAAGTTAGATGTACAGAATCACAAGACAGTTTTTAACAAAATGAATATCTTTATTTTACGAATCAATTTAATGTCAAAATTTAGCTTAACAGAAGGAGTGGTCAGTTTTATTGCTAACCTAAGTATCTACAAAGATTAATTGAATTATTTCTCTATGACGAATAATTCCGCAGCACTGATGATCTTTCACCATTGAAAATCTCACTGAAACTCCGATGGCTTCAATTATTATAACTCTAACACTCTACATTCAGTATCAGCCTGACGATGATCGACTATCTCCCTCTCTCTCTCTCTCTTCTCTCGAATTTAAACAGTAACTCACATTAACATAAATCACAGTTCCTTCATTCAAAACTATTTTATAACCATACAACTGTTAAAATGAACTGCACAGAGGATTAGTAAAAGACGCTGGCGTTACAAAACCAGGGCTTTGAACCGGAATTGCACCGAAACCCGGAGCTGAACAGTTAAATTAATATATCGGTTTCTTTCGTTTCTATATATCTTCAGTTATATTGTTACTGTAACCAACTGATCAATATTTTCTCATTTAACGCCATCCATATAATTTTCATCATTACATGCACATTGCTTCTCGATATCCTGTTTCGATGTTCACTAGTACTTTTCTGTTTCAGTTTCACATGAAACTACTTGTATTAGGCAGATTTAGTTCAGTTGTATGAACTAGAATTATAGATGATTTTTCAAAATATATATACATATATATAATATATATATATATATATATATATATATATATATATAATATATATATATATATATATATATATATTTCAGTCTCTCTCTAAGTTTTTTCGCATCTCAGCATGTGATCATCCAGGAATGTTTCTATATAGACTGTTTAGATAGACAAATGAGAATCATGAACTTAGCTGTCAAATGAGAATTTGATAATGGATAGCAATGCTAATGCTCTCACCGTTCTATACTCCCACTAGTATAACGCACACTGGTTAATTGTACCCATTTACACATAGTGTACCAATTAAAAAAAAGAATAAAATCTAAATTTTGATAGAATTACCGTAAAATTCGGTGTATAGCACGAAACGGCGTATAACACGCATCTATATTTTGAAGCTGCATTTTTATTTTTATTTTTAGGTATATTCCCCGTATAACGTGCTCCTACTTTTTACAAAGTATCCTAAAATGTAAGTATGCAACGCTGTTATGTTTTGAAGCCATTTATTCGAGGTATTATCCAAAACGCTTTAGAAAAAATAGTATATTTCTAGAATTACAACCCTTTTTTAAGTTCATAAGGAATGTCATTTCTTTCAAATAAACATATTTCGATACATGTAGCAGTCAAAAATTTGATAACTCTTTTTCTTATTTTCAGAGCTCTCATTTTCATACCCGGTGTATAACATGAACTCTTAAATTTCGATCTTATTTTTTGTGATAAAAGGACGCGTTACACGATGGATTTTACGGGATATATTTTTTTTTATCAGAATTATATTTGTAGACAAATAAGAATAACATAAATAAAAAATTTTTCATTTGGAATTGAATCAAAAACATTTGTTTATGGCAGAACGAAAAACCCGGGTCTGAACCATTTTTTTTTTTTAGTTTAACCTGAACGAAAAATTTATGGTTCAAAACCCAGAACAAAACAACTTATAAAGTAAGAAATTTGCGTATATATATATATATGTATATGTGTGTGTGTGTGTTATATGATTTATGACAAATCAAATAAATGAAACAATAGTAGTTTTTTTTCCCCATTTTTTTTTTTTTTTGAAATTATGATTTACGACATTTACATTGATTTTTTTAAAAGTAGAAATAAAAAATCTGAGCGTTATAAAAAAGTAACACACATTAGTTGATAAATAAATAGAAAAAAATCAAGCGAACAAAAAGAAGATTTTCAGCTTATCTTCGGCAAAAAGACCTGGTATTGTCTTTTGTAATGTCTTTCATAATTTTATTTATTGAAATTTCCTCTTTACCATTTTGATGATCTTTTGTAGAATGTGTCAGGAGAGAACGAAAAATAAGAGAAATGAGAAGTAGATCACTAATTAAAACCCTCTTTTGTCAACATTGAGAGCTCTACTACCAGAAAACCTTCATTCTTTCGTGGTCTTTTTTTCTTCCCACACCCGAAAAAAAAAACTTACTTGAAAAATTAAAGCTGAAAATCTGAATAAAATGTGCTGAATATAATTTTCTCGGAAAAGTTATCAATGTCAATATTGTTTTCTCTTAACAAAAAAAAAAAGAAAAGAAAAAGGAAGAAAAAGGAATGTAAGCTTTTATATTCATTGGACTCTTCAAACATCAGCGGTGTAGAAAATAAAAAAAAAATTAATATGATCAATGGGAAGTCTGATATTCTTACGTGAAAATGGTTAATGGGATTTAATCTCTTCTTGATGGGAAAAGACTTCTGGTTATCCCAATTAAGTACAAGAAGGAACTGCAAAAGTAGGAAAAGGTAAGAGCGAGAATATTTTAAGTGATGATATTCGTGTAGTAATGGAGGGAATTTTAAATTTTTAAAAAAATTTTTGTGGAATAAAATATTCCGGAAAAGAAAAGAATTTTTTTTAAATATTTGTCTTGATGACTTGGAAACTATCATCGTTTCGAAGTTTTGAAGACTTCTTTTATTAAAAATAAAAAATCAATTGTATATAAGAATGTATGATAATTCTGGAGAAATCATAATGGTATAATTGATTTGTGTAACTATTCATTTAAAAATAGCTTATTTGCAAAACTTTTTTCAAAAAAATATCTAAGTATGTTGTATGTTTAAGAGGATAATAAGAACAAATATTGTAAAATGTTTTGCTTATTACTTACCATACTAGCTGAAGAACCCGTTCATGGGTTATTTTTAATATATATATATATATATATTATATATATATATATATATATATATATATATATATATATATATATATATATATATATATATTATTCCTCTTCTTGAGAGATTCATTATTGTTCTCTTTTCCTAATTTCATTTTATTATATTGTCAGGTTCATCATCCACGTGTAAGAAATAGGCTTAACTTTTCAACATGGCTCTACTTTTTTTTCTTATTACGTCAGAAATTTCTGCTGTACGGGGAAGGTTGGATCCATTAAGCTTTGCTAACCCTAAATCGCTGGCCTAATTCAGTGACAGCCTTAGAAATCATAATAGATCTCCAGTTTAGTCCAAAGACTTTTTTGTATCTACATTTGTAGTGTCTTGTAAATTCCTATTTCTTCCTTCTTTAGCACTGTAGGTTCTAGAACTTCTTCATTTTTATTTTATTATACTATATATATATATATATATATATATATATATATATATATATTATTCTTGATATAATAGCTGAATGATAAGCAGAGTATAATCCGGTATAAAACAATGTATAGAACATTGTAAAATACATTTTTTACTGAGTGCACCTATTATTTATTTATAACATCCCTTAAGCGCTAGCAACAAGGAGTTAAAATTTCTCTAAATCCGTTAGCGAATTTCTACTCAATGAAAAAACGCACCTGCGGAGTTTCAAGTCTGTTGGTCTAGTAGTTCAAAAACAGGAACATTTATCTGTAACGCCACTTAAGTCCATGCAACACCCTTTGGGGGTCAATTTCAAGAAACCCCCTTTTGTAGCGTATATGTACTCCATTAAATGAATGTGCCTGATAAATTTCAATTATGTTCTCTAATAGCTCAACAAAAGGAATATATATGTATAACGCCCGTTAAGCACTCGCAACGCTTCTTTGGGGTCGATTTTCGTTAAATCCGTTAGAGGATCTCTACTCCATAAAAGGAATGTGCCTATAAAACTTCTTTGTTTGGGTAATAGCTCAAAAACGAAAATATGTATCTATAAAACTTAGCTGGTGCATATAAATTATGTGGAGAATCAACAAAAAGCTTATGGGATGAAGAAAGTAGCAGAAATATTTTTCATGCGACAACGTCCCTGGAAACATTCTGTACCATGTCGAGAGTTATTCGTTTTGATAGTAAATCCACTCATCAAGAAAAAGAAAATTGGATAAATTAGCTGCAGTGCAATATATCTGAGAATAGAAATATTACCGCAGATGAACAATTAGTAAGACTTCGTGGTCGATGTCCTTTCAAATAGTATATACCAAGTAAGCCATCGAAATATGGACTTTATGTGACAATAATACTTCATAAGTACTGAAAAGAAAAATTTACGCTTTTAAAGAACAAGCATCAAAGCCAAAGAAAAATCAAGGAATGCAAGAAGTGCGTGTTCTCACTTATGGGCATTCGGGGCACAATATTGCATGTGATAATTTTTTTACATCTTACAACTTAAAGTAACTTCTTCTAAAACGGAAAATGACTAAGCTTTGCACCATTAGATAAAATAAACCAGAACTTTCTAAAGAAATGCCAAATAAAGCAGTTCGCAGCTCTTTGTTTTATCTTACACAAGACACAGCAGTTGTAAACTACATCCCAAAAACGAACAAGAATGTTATTCCTATAAACACTTTGCATCGTGGTAAACAAGTTAGCAACAGGCCTGACAAAAACCATTAAGGATCTTAGATTATAATTCAAATATGAAGGGCAACAGATACTCTTGATCAACTTTTAAACACATACACTACTAAAAGAAAAACAAATTGCTGGCTCATTATAGTTTTCTATAACATGCTCTGTACTTTTGCGTACAATGAATTTTTTTATAGACTTTAACACATAGTGGTTGGAAGGAAAAAAATTATTAAAAGGAAGCTATTTTTGGAAGAACTGGAAATATCATTCACTTTTCCATACATTGAAGCAAGGTCAAACCTACCAAGAAGTGAGGACACAATAAAAAAAAAGTGAAACGAGTACAGAGAAAAAGGGAAAGCATACCATCAGGATCTACCAAGAATACTTTATTGTGTATCAAACGTACAAGGTGCAAGATCTGACAATTTATCAATCACAAAAAAAACTAATATGTTATACTACAAGTGTAAGAATTACACACACACACATTTGTTCAAAACTCATGCAACATGTTGTGACGGGCTCACGCGTCTTTTCTTTAACATGACCTCTGGGTTCTTTGGGGGCCAAGATTAATGGTAACTCTTTTCCAACCAAAAACCAAGAAGCGAAAAGTGAAGCTGAAATGCGAATGAGATAGTTTTAAATAACATAAGTTTAAGTAAGTCGGATGGCAAATTGGGGAATGTTATGTGCGAAAGTGATAAAAGCGTGAATTGACAGTCAGTTGAAGTTACCTTGAAGATTAAGCCATTAGGTTAAGGTGCATACCATTGTACGCGCGCCCAGACGCCTCTTCATAAGATTGAAGCTAAGAGTGGATTAAGGAAGGATTGCCTATTTGATATTAGAACGTAATATTATTAGAAATGAGATTAGGTGCATTAAATATGGATAGTGGTCCAAGTTGCGTGATTCGGTATAACTATTACTGTGTGTTTGTTCGTCGTAGATTCTCTCTTAACTATAATCATCTAAATTGTTATACGCTTAAGTTACATTCTTAATAAAGTCATATAAAAAATTTAAAAATGTCTATTCCTTTTGTAAACCCTACATCTCTAGCTCACGCGGATAATCAAAGAAACGGTCACCTTAGGGAGGCGGTATCACAATGTTACTGTTCATATTGCAAATGAAAGTAAGTTTTAATGTCGAATATTTGTCTGTTATTTTTTTATAGATGTTTTATATTATTATTGTAAGTATCAAATTCAAATATATTTTTCTGTTATTTTCATAGATGCTTGATCATATTAAATCTATTTTTAAACTTGCATGACTATTATTTCAACCCTTTCTTAAATGGCACCTGTCATTTACAGCGAGAAAGGTTAGTTTTCTGAAACGGGTCATATAGAACCGAATGCAATGTACGTGTAGTAAATATGAGCAGAACAGCAAGGTTTAGTCATTGCAACGCTTCTTGGAGGTCAATTTTCGTTAAATCCGTTAGCGGATCTGTACTCCATGAAAGGAACATGCCTACAAAATTTCAAGTCCGTTCGTGTGATAGATCAAAAACGGAAAAAATGGATTATGTGGGCTAAAGTGAGTTAACAAATTTAAATATGTTATGCAAATGATATCATGTTAAGAGTATTATACAATTAGTTTTTTGATGTTATATACCATAGAATCCGTCGTATAATGCGCTCTTAAAATACAATAAATAACATCAAATTTTGAAAAGCGCGTTATACACCGGGTATGAAAATGATAGGTTTAAAAATAAAGAGAAGATATTTGCATTGATAGAAAAAATATTTATTTAAAAGAAATGAATTACCGTATGAACTTACGGAGTTTTGAATCTTGAGAAATATATTATTCTTTCTAATGCCTAGGATAATAGTTCAAATAAATAGCTTTAAAACATAACATCAATTTATGCCACAGAAAAATGCGTTCGAGTTATACGGCGAATATATTTAAAAATTGAAAATTACAGCTTGGAAATATACACCGGATGCGTTTTATACCCCTTTAAGACCCAACCCGCATGATCGTGAGGGTTAGATATTCTTTTACTTTTTTACTTCTGGAATAGTCGTATATAAGAAGATCGCAAATCTAACGATTGAGCCGGTTTGTAGAATGTGTCAAATGTAATTTTTTATCAATAGACGAGGGTTGTTGTCCATATTTTACTTTCAGCTGGCAAATCTATGTTTGTTTTCAAATACAACGAAAACACGTCTTCTTTTATCAGTCTCAAAAATGTAATTATCAATATATTTCTAATTGCTTGGACACAAATTTTTGCATTAATGTTTAAATAAATGTAAAATAGAAAAAAAAATTAATTATACTCTATTAATGAGTCTTGTAGGACTCGGGATTTCGTTACCCGCATGATCGTGCGGGTTGGGCGTTACTTGAGTCACTGCAGCTGTAAGGGTAAGTATTTACTATGAGCATTTTCTTTTCTGTTTCAATAATTTTGATGAAAGCCTACAAAAAAAATGATATATATATATATAATTAATACCAAATGTTCTTGGGGGTCGCTATGGATGGATCCCTTTTTTTCTTTCTCCCTCTCTTTTTTAACAATTAATTTTCTTTTTCATACATTTGTTGAGGAGTATGGCAGTTTTATCCTCTCCACATCCATATCTCTTCCCGTCACCCCCCCCTCCAAAAAAATCAGGGTTTTCCGGAGGGAGATAGTATGGTGTGATTTATAAATATACATATATATTTTTAAGTAACAAACGTTACTGACACATTGTATTATTTTTCCTGGGATACTGTGTTAACTTTTAACCAAAAACTTTTTCAAGTGTCTAAAAGGAGAAAAATTCTCCCAGAAGAAAGATATTTTGCAACTGATGAATAAATCAGATTCCAATTAGATCAGAACTTAGTGATCTCTCGGATGTTGAAAATGCTGCGAAGAAAACATATGAATCGCGTATACTAGAAGGAGAATCAAGTTTAGATGAGAGTGATGAAGAAAAACTTGGAAATATTTGAACTGGAAAGACAATTTTGAATCATTCTTTACCATATAGAAATCTCCTGAACACATTCATTACATTTATTTAGCTGTTTCAAATTCTTGGTTTCTGTGCAAACAAGATGCAATATCAAATAAAATCCCTCTAAAAATTAAAATGGATCGCGCTTAAAATTTAAGTTAGAGATAGTTGAACCGTTATCAGCCTCTCCACCTATTAACAAAAGTATTTTAACTGATGATGAAGATAACAGTGTTGGAATTCCACTCGCAAAAAGATCGAAGCGTTATAATCCACCTGCTATACACGCCATGGCTTTTATTCTGTGCATTCCAAGATAAAAGGATTGACATATATATCAATTTTCGATGTGTTGATGATATTCCTAGGCCTAGCAGGAGCATATTTGAAAACTACGAAAGGAGTTCGAAAACATGTGAAAAATGCAATGGTTATTTAGACTTGTCAAAAACAAACCAAAAGATTTTTACAGTAAATAAATAACAAATTAATAAAAAGTTTATTATATACATCAATATTTTTTCTTTTTTTTAAAATTTTGGTTGAATTAAGAGTGTTTCTTTTCAATTTAAAAAAAGGGTATAACATTAGAGCTAAAAAGTATAACTCGTAAAATTTCATAGGTGCCCCTTCACAGATAACGCCCAACCCCAAGGCTTGGGGTATCGTCTACGTTCCAGGGGGAAAGGGAAATTTTTTATTTTTCCCAATGTCACTGGGGTCCATATATTTAATAACCTAAAAATTAATATTTGAAGATAAAAATAATTCGGGTCTTAAAAATTATACCGGGGTTTTTCGGAACAAATATTTTAACAGTTTTTTTTTAAAGTTTGTTTTTTTTTGACAAATTGATTTTAAAAATTTTGGTTTTGTTATGCTTACCATTAAAACAAATAATTTCATTTTTCAATTTAGGGTGTGAAATACTCTTAAAAAAACAATTAAGATACTGTAACCTGGAAATTTTTATGCGGGTTTCAAAAATCACGTTCCGGGTTTTTCTGCAAACCACCCATTCCTATTTCGAGAAAATTTCGTGACTTTTACAACCCGCATGTCGTTCTTCTTATTCGAATTTATTTTCTCTGATTCAAAAGGGGTTTCGTAGTAATGGGGGGTCAACTCAACTACCTCTTTTTAGTTCCACTATAATTGAACACTTTATACCGTTGGGGAAGAAAAAAAAAAATATATTTTTGTTTGGTAAGAATTTTACTCAATTGCTGGGCTCAGAAGATCAATCTCAAAAAAATACACGACAATTTGGTTTGTTTGGGTGTAAAAAAAATATCTCGTGTTAGTATATTTTTGCTTTTTTTTTCAATGTTTGGAAAAATAATTTTTTACTAAGGAGAATTTTTTTTTTTTTGTATTAAAGCTCGACAAAAAGCATTTTTGTTAGTTTTTTTCCCGTTCTAGTTCTTAAATACAAAATCAAATATTTTTTTGGAACTTGGAAAATTTCCCCCTAGGGGCCCTTCTCCGGGATTATTGCGTGAGCTAGATGTGTAGGTTCAACAAAAGAACGAGGTTTGCATGTTTTTAAAATATCTTCATTAAGAACTTGAATTTAAGCAATAGATAATAATATATATGAGAGAATCTACTATGAACAAACACAAAAACAAGTAATACCAAATAACTTTAACGGACCATATCAATATCTAACCCGCCTAATTCAATTCCAATAATATCGCAAGTCTTAATATTAAATAATCAATCCTACCTTAACCCATCGTTGATCCGATACTAAAAAGTTGCGTCTTTACTGAATGCAATGGTATGCACCTTGACCTAATGGCTCTATCTTCAGGATAACCTCTGCTGGCTGTAACTTCACGATTGTATCAATTTTTAACATAACATTCCCTAATTTGCCACCTTACTTACTGAAACTTCTGATATTTAAAAAACTATCTAATTTGCATCTACATTTCACTTTTCATTTTTTTGGGTTTTGGTTGGAAAAAAAGGGGGCCATCTATCCTGGCCCCAAGAGAACCCAAAAGGCATTTAAGAAAAGACGTGTGAATCCGTCACAAACGACTTTTCGTAGGATTCCAGGAACCGAATTTTTACAAGTATCAGTAGTTGAATTAAAATTTATCCCTCCTTATATACTAAACCAGCATTTTTTTTTAACTGCGGGATGTGCATTCATAAGGGGCGGAAATCCTACTTGAGGGGGGGAAGCATATCGAAAAAATCGAATATAAATTATTATTTAAAAAATTATTAAAGTACTGAAAAAAACAACCCTCTGACACATCTACACTCGTATAATAAAATGTTTGAGTACTGACAACACATTTGATAATTAATTAATCAATGCTAAGTTGAAAAGATTTAATAATTACTAGTGACTTTCATGGGTTCCCATATACAAAATTATATACAAAACTTAATATTTATCTTGATAATAAAAGTTGGATTGTAGTTTTACCGTCGTTGTACATTATATTATTGCATAAAAAAACAGTGCTTTTTCAAAGGGGGCATAATGAAAATTATGACTAAAAAATTGGGTCGAAGTACGAATGTACTAAAACTTTTAAAATTGATTTCATTTCTCCAAATTTTCCACCTTGAGATTAAGACTTCTACTTTTGATTTTAAAATATTTCAATAAATAAAAAAATTTCAATTTAAAGTTTGATTCTTACTTTCTAGTGTGTATTTATTTTTAGCACACTAATGGTAGTGAATTTTTATTTATTTATTTTTGCTAAGTAACTTCTTTATATTTAAACTTTAGGTGCCATTTTTTTTAAAAAAAAAATACAGTGGAAGCTTGAAAAAATATGGAAATAATACTAAGTCTTGGAAGATTTATTCCGAAAAATAAATGCTAAAAATAACACACACACACAAAGAAAAAATAAAATGAAGAATAATAATTCTGTAATTAAAATTTATGTACTTTGCAACTGTTGAAAAAGGATACTTGAAACACGTAAATTATTAACTATATAAATATGTCTTTATGAATTGAAGAAATATAAACATAAAAAAAACATATACTGTTATAATTATGCTCAATTTAATGTATAAAGTAAATGTTTTTGTCTTTTAAGGTATCCGACTACGTTCGGAACTGCGATTCTAAAAAGGCGCATAAATGGATACTTTTCATGATATTTAGTGTCACTTAGATTAGAATACTTGTATAAAATTGTTTTAAGAACATTTTGACAAAAAAGAAAATTATTTAAATACGATATATAATTCGGCTAAAAATTAACTTAGAATAACCTTTTTTCAAAAGGTTCTCCTTTTGTGAAAAATGATTCTTTTATAATAATATTTTGCCTGTCTATAGCTCAGACTTCTGTACAGAGGCTCAACTATGATTTTTGAAAAATTCACATTATTCTTAGAGTTACAACCATTGGAAATAATTATCAGCGTTTTTTTCTTAAAATTTCTCTCCTCTGTTGTCGTAAGACATGGATAAACCCACTTGTAAGTTATATATTTCAAAACTTCTAGTTCAGCCTCTGTACAGAGGTTTGAGCTATAGACAGGCAAATTATTATTATAATAGAAGCATTTTTAAAAAAAGGAGAACATTTTGAAAACAGGTCATTCTATGTTCATTTTTGTCAAAATATTGTACTTAAATAATTTTTTATTGTAATACTATTCTTAAAACAATTTTATATACGTTTTCTAATCTAAGTGACACTAAATATCATAAATATTATTAATTTATACGCTTTTGCAAAATCACGGTTCTGAACGTAGTCGGATACCTTAATCTGATTTTAAAACAATTAGTTTAATATTTAAAATAAAATTTATCATTGCATTTAAGAAAACTCATTTGAAAATAAATAATTTTCCCTATGTATTTATAGCAAATTTATATGTTTTTCGATTTATATCTGGTGTTTAAGGCAGCTGGTATCATGCTTTGTATTATTCGTTGTAGAATTGCGGGTGTCAAAGTCATTATACGCAAGAAGCCATAAAATTTTATTAAAGCCATGCATTTTCTTTGATAGATAATAGTTTTGGTGATATAGATAATATATAATCATATTATTCATTTCTCTAAGTTCAAATTGGCAAAATCTAAGATCTTTCAATAAATATAAATACAAAAAACATTATTTCTACGGAGTTACATAAGACATTTTTATCCATAATGTTCGTTATAAGGACAAAAGAAAACATTTACTGTATACTGAAACGCGGCACGTATTTTTGTTTGCTCAGCCGCAACACTCTCCTTGTGAAAAAAAATGATTTTTAAAGAGCAACAACAGGATGAACTTACATGAAGATTATAGCAACCTTCGAAGATTTGACCAGGGTTATTATATATATATAAGAGATTATGAGTTTATTGTCCTCAGTGACAAATTTGGTGAAAAATATGATTTTGCCAAGGAATCATGGAGTAGTCTCTAAAGTCAATCTTTCTAAAACTATCCATGAGGCTTTTTAAAATCGATAGAGTTCAGAAACGAGTTACTCGAAATCAGAATTTGTGCGTTGAATGCGATAAGAAAGATAGACTTTATCAGTCTGAGTTTGTGCTTGTGAAACTGTTCTGGATGGCAATTTCTGTAAGCTTTAAAACTTGTTTATGACGAATGTGTTTGCTGCTACTGTAAATAATCTGTAATAATTTTCCAATGTGTACATACGTCGATTTTTTTTACCGTATATACTCATATCTAAGCCAACATCAATTCCAATCCACACCCCAAATTCCCAAAATATTCTTGTGAAAAAATATTGTCATCGATTCTAAGACTCAAATTGTGTAAAATGTTCATCAAAAACCGATATGTAAGAATTTTCTTACAAAGATTAATGAGAGGAATAATAAGGAGTTAACAATTTATTTATTTTACCGGTATTAACAATTTTCAAATACATACATGAAACTATAATTACTGTAATCGTTGTGGTATCATGATTCGAAAAAGATTCGTTACTTCCATTGTCACAGCTAACTTCGAAATTGGTGGTGGCATCACCATTTACCCACATGATGTCGTATTTCGTGCCATCCAATGCATATGCCATGCAACATTTATTAAAGAATGTATTATAGAAGAATATTTGAGAATTATTAAAGACTCTTAAAAATATGCAAGCAAAAAACGTATCATTTTGTTTATGTCATCGTCGTATATTTATTTCATCAAAGGGATGAATTTTAAGAGGTCGCTTCTCTCTGTCTCCATTTTTTTCTTCGTCTTCTTCTGCGTATAAAATTGTCTAACTTGTCATATTTACGTCATAGTGAGCTCTTCTTGATACTATTAACGATACGTTTGATGTTTAAGCAATTAAAAATGCGTATACAAAAAAAAATGTCTTAAATATGAGCAGACAATGATTTAAGGACAGACGGAACACTGGAAATAAATTGCGGGATGCGATAAGTCCTCATTGTAACTCAACCCAATACATGGTTACATTTTTCCTTTTTAAAGGGGTATAAACTCAATTTCCCCCACCCAAAAAAGGTTTTGCCTTCGATTCTAAGCCACATCCCATTTTCAGTAGCATTAAAACTGGAAAAATAGTGCAGCTTAGATTCGAGTAAATACGGTATACAGTCAAAGAATGGCAGATGCCAAAATTATTTAGCTTCGATCGTTTCAATACCGATTGTGTGTATTGTTGTCAATATTACAAAATGAAAATAAGTTACATTATATGTTGTCAAAAAAGATTTAATTTTTTTATGATGTACAGGGAAGATAAAAGCCAATATTATAAAGTTTTTATATTTATATATAATACACAGCACACCCACGACAAATTTTGTTATAATAAAAACCAAAACAATCATTTCCCAAACAATTTTTTTTTTACCTTACTTAGAAGAAATATCTTAAGCCATCATATGAAGCTGGCGGAAGAAATATCAAAGTCGTTTTGAAATTCAATAGTAGTATGAATAGAAATAAAAAGTGTTTGCTTAGCTTTCGCACGACTTTCTAAGTATCTTCGCAATGTGCACTTACCGATATTCAAAGCATAAATTTTTTCAGAGAAGTTTTCCTAACTTTCGGTTTTTCCTCTAAAGGGGAATAGAAATCTCTAAAAGATCCCTGGCTTTTCACTATAGGCGAGATATATTGCAGTAGTAACCAGATAACAGCATATTCTGAAGGCACCAAAAGGACATTTCTTACAGGTTTTTTTTTTCCTAACAATTACTTTTGGTTCCAATATATCCACAGTATTATAAAAAGTTTTTGAACAGAACATATTTCAAAATTCAAACGGTTAATTAATTTTCTTCCTGCAATTGGAAAAAATAACTTATTCAAAATATATGGGAATAATACTTTTATTGTTTTTTCTGTTTTATAGTTATTACATTTTTTCTACACAATATCTGAAATCAATTGTTTCATCAACGACAACATTGGAACTTTTTCGAAGTATTCGTACTGATTTGAATACAACGTTGCTTCGAAAGAACATCCTAAAAACGTTTTTCTTTTTAACTTCTTTTTCTTTTTTTTATTTTTGATTTTTAAATGTAGTGTTAGTGGGTTTCAAATTATTTGCAATAAGTAGAGAATCTAACCCACAAATGCATTATTATTGTTCTGAACTAAAAAACTCATACGTTACAGGAAAGGAGTCAAATATTTATTTTGAAAAAAGTAGTATGTAGACTTATGGCAACATTGTGCGTTTATTGCTAAAATTACTGTAGACATAAGCAAATAGCCATATCATACTTTTATTCATTAGTATAGGAATTTCTTTATTATTTATGAATGAAATAAAGTAAAGTAATTGCGATTTTTGTTATCACACAAAGCAAATATGCATTTGATGCTCAGTTGTGAAAATCCTTTACAACCTATAAGTTTACAATTCTTTCCGAGGCGGTTCCTTTGAATGTATATATTCTTTGAGTCGATAAGTAATACAGTAGAGGAATGCATGCATAGAAATCGTTGAAATATAGGATATGGCTCATTTTTCATGGAATTGATAGGCACTGTATTACCGACTACTCCAACATCAGGTTCATAAGATAAGTTGTCAACATCTTGTTTACCAGAATGTATTTCGAAACTATAAGCATATTCTGAGACTGAACACAAAACAAATAACTTGAAACCCAATTTATGGTATTTGTTGGGTAAATATTGTTTCATAAAATGAGCTCCTTCAGTCGAACACATTTGCTCATCCAGAGAGAGTCTGGTCAAATGGTGTCAACTTGTTCAAGTGTACTACAACAGGTCTTATTTTATGAAGATGATCATGGTTTGGGTGTCCAACCGATTTGTGTTGTGCCTTATCATTGAAATGTGTGAATTACGGATCTTATTTTCTCAAATCTATTTATTGTCATCATCTGTCGTGTATGATCGAAGTCATATTTACCTCAGTAGTATCTAATATTTGGGTAATTGTTCCTAGAAATTAATGGATTTCAGTAGCAGTTACAGGAGGACAGCCGAAGACATTGTTTTGCGTGATGTATAAATTTGTTTGGTGGTGAGTATGTTGGTGATTTGAATGGGATGTTTTAATTATGGCTAGTGGAGGGGTGTGAAACGTATACGTTCTTTGCTGTATTGAAAGTTAAGCTTTTTCTATATAAGTTATCTACTTCGTTGCCTCCAAGCTGCAACACCAAGAAGATTTGAATGTGTTTGACAATTCGAAGTTCCTGAAGCTTATTCATTAAAATAGTCCAGCAATTCATCTTCAATGGTCAAGGAAGGATGGATTTTTATTGTCTTCTTCATTGTCATAATTGTCCTCTAATTCATTTATTAGATGTTGTAGGTTCGGGTCATGATCAATTTCGTTCAGATCACCCATATCAATGGCTGAAACCGATTTGTTCGTTCGCTGTACAGGCACCGATATCTTTTTCTTTCTACCTTCTGTATCCAAACATTTTTAGTTCTTATAATGAGATTGTTATTGGTAGTGATTTTAAGAGACTCAGTTTATCCCTAAAATTGAAATGCTTCTCATTCGTTATTCTTTTTATGGTGAAGGCAGGCATTTTCTTTGTAGAGAAAAATAGAGATTCTTGAAAATTTTCTATAAGGAACAAGAATCCGCAAGGCAATATAATGTTTTTTTACTTCAAATAAATGGAAATGCAAAGATAATCTAAAAAAGCGGATATATATTTCTATCTAAATTTCAATATAATAATTTGCTTTACACCATGCTTCAAACTATTTGTGTGTATAAGTATGCACATACACAAAGCCCACAACCATTTAAAAAACAGGTACGAACATGAAAATGTATTTTAAGTATCAGAACAATTATTTTAATATGTATGAAAAAATTCTTCATAGCATCCAGAGTGTACTTATAAAAAGCAAACACTTAGGGTTTTTTGCATTCCACCATTATGAAATAAAAAATAGTGTGGAAGCTTTAAAATTGAAAATATACATGTCTTTCATTTTTAAATTCTATTAAGCATTATTCTTAATTATATGCAATTAAAAATGTGGCTGTTTTTGAAACACTTTGGGTAAAAAAATTGACCAGTTATGTGGTTGATTGATTTAATTCCCATACATTCCCACTAAAGTATCCAACTACTTTGGACAATTTAAAAAAAAAAAGAAAGAAGGGGGGGTTTTTTTGTAGTTTTTAGAGTTATTTAGCACATTTTAAGAAAAATATGCTAAAACTAATAAGAGGAAAACAAATTTTATTATTACTGAAATGGGGAAAAAAATTACAAAAAAAATGCATAAAAGGGGACCATTCTATACAAAAGGTTTATGAACAATTTTTGAACTTTGATGTGTTGCTTTGATATTAATTTTTGAAATGACCTTCAGGATAAGATATATTTTAACTTTTACAAAAACTAGAGCACTTTACCTTAGTTATTATATAGAAGTGCTTAAAAAACAGTGATTATATTCACATAAGGGATTGTAAATTTTGTAATAAAACAGTGATTGAGAAATCTCAAGGTTGAAACACTTGTAGTATAATATAGAACAAACACTAGTAAATTATTTTCGAAATTTTTTTAGCAATCTCTGTACCTCTCTGTTTGAGCATCTTCAAAAATACCCATTTCGAGTTAAATGCATTTTAATATATTGCATTGTGTTTAAAGTAGTGGCATCCGTTTTTACTGAAATATTTATAGTTTTTGCTCCAGAGAATGGAAAATAATAAACTTGGTATTTTCATAAAGCTAATAAGATGACCTACAATATAAAATCACAAGTCTTTTTGTCAATTTTTTACAAAATTCATGATTTTAGGGTAGTCAGATACCTAAAGTTTCAGATACAGGAGAAATCTGTCAGCGTTCTGTCATTTCACTGAATGTCTTTAGTGATTTGACATCAATCCAGAGCAAAAAATGAGTATTTTAATATTCAATGGATCCCATTAGTTTCCATGCTTTCTTTCCCTTCAGCAATAAACAATTAAAATAACAACGGCTTCTTAACTGCCCTTGGAAATGAATTTAATTCCTTTTCATCGGGCTTTCCGGTCAATCTGCAACTGACTCTAGATCATACGTTTTAGGTAGAAATACATAAGAAAGATTAATAAAACAGATATTTATTTTTATGTGAAACTACAGTTCATATCCATACATAAAAAACCATTCTCAAAATATGGTAATAAGTCACCGTGAGTTTTTAACAAAGGAACTAAATATTTTTATATACCAATGTATAAGTTTGTCTTATAATAATAATTTTGTATTTATTGTTCTGAATGTTATACATTTCAAATTTATTTTATCCTAGTAATTGTTCCTCTACTGCCCACTCATTACTGGTCAACATGTTTAATAAATTTTCATTCTACATTTTACTTCTAATCAGGTTTCAATTCACAAAAATTCATAAATAACTATTAAATTTTAGTGAAAGAAGCTATCAATGAAATAATAAATAGAAAGAAATAAGGACAAGTAGTAAAATGAAAATAAGTTAAAAGTTTAACTCAATAAATTTCTAGATTTGAAAACCCACGTTGGGCGTCAAAATGAAATTGTAAGTCATCTGAGGGAACTAACTGGGTAACATAATCAAGTGCATTTTGGTTCTAAACACAAACTTTAAATATGTTTTCAATCATTTTTATATTTAAAGTAATCTGGGAAGGGCCCCCTGTCTACTTAACCTCGGACTAGCCCCCTTTGAACAAAATAAACAACTCTTCATGTCCATTGCTCAAATAGCAAAACTATCATTCACATGTATTACGTAAAGCTAAATAAATTTATTATAGCATCACGTAAAATGTTGGAGGATTGAATGTTTTATCTTTCCGTGTAATTATTGTTTCATCTAAAAATAGTGCAAATAATGTATATCTGGATGTTAAATACGTTAATATTACTCTCCGTTGTATTTATTTTACGATAAAACTTGTAATACTCACAAGCAACACCGTCACTTATATTTTAATGGCGACACAGTCAAGTTGTAATAACTTTTATCGATCAAATTTAGCGACTTGGCAACCAAGGCGACAACCATTTTTGGCACTTTAGCGAGTATATGGATGCCTCTGGAAATTACTGGGGAAATTTACAGCATCACAATCAATGACGTAAGTGGATTTTTCGACAAAGTGCCGGACGGTAGAGGGGACTCCACGGGAAAGTTGTTCATTGCGATTCTCTTCAGTTAAATTTATCTTTTTACGATCCATTTTCAATAACTATACCATTTGTATAAAATAATTTATTACAGCATCTCGAAAAACATTTTTATTTAGAGAGAGATATAGAATAGAAAAAAGATAGCAGCATAATTCCTGACAACAGTCTACAAATCTATAGATTAATAAAATAACTGAATGAGTGGGAACATATCAATTATTAAATTAAAGTACATGATAATAGTTTGAGAGATAAATAACTTTTGACCTTACGTACTCTTTTATAATATTTGTTTTTAAACCTTCTCATTTAGTATACGAGTAGGAGCATTTTTAAAAAGTTTAAGTGGAATTTTAACATTTTCTGCAGAATAATTATTTTTACAATGCTTTACTTATGTTGAATCGAATGATATTCACTCTAAAAAAATCAGATTGATATATATATATATATATAAATCAATAAATACGAAAATAGAAACAGAAAAATAAATAAATTTCGTGGTGGTAGTTAAAACTAATATCATTAATAGTGTAAGAGGTAGAAAAATGTTTGTTCTTTATTGGAATATTACAAATACTATTTTGAAACATTTCTCTTTCACAGGCAAACTCTACGAAGCTCTGAAAGCACTGAAATCATTCGTTGATTAATAATGCAAAATATTTCCCAATAGTATTCCACTTGGGATAGCTAATAAAATTTTGTATATTGTTGAGGAAAAGAAATCCCCAAAAAATTTCTACTACAAAGCAGGAAACTACTAAAAGATAAAAACAGAAGTAAACAAGTTTTACATGCTACTGTGTGGTGTTGAGAAATCCTTGAGAATTTACTTCTTTAAGAAAAGAAAATATTTAACGAAGGATAAAAATGTTTTTTGTTTTCGGTTTGATGTACTTAAAAACACATTTTAATTTCTTTCACTTTTAAAGTGTTTTCGCTGTAAAAAAGTGCAGCTTAAGAAAGTATATAGAAGATAGAAAAACAGTTATAAAAATGTTACTTGCGTATACAACATTATATTCATGGAATTTTGTATTGTGCTTCCTCTATGAAAAGCATACATTCAAATAACGACTAAACAAACTTTTGTTCAGGCTTCTACTTGTGTATATACTTTGGGTTTATATATATATATATACATATATATAAATCCACAATATCTTAATTTAATACAAATAAATAATAACAACTATGAAGCAATTTTCCTTGATATAGAAATTAAATTAAAAGATAATGTTATAGTTACTAATATATTTATGATAAAAGAGAATAATTAAAATTAAATATTATAAAAGTAACTCATTGGAAAAGTAATGTACATGTTTTTATATTCAGAGGTATTGTTATTAATTATATATAACGCAATAAATTTCTAGTTTCAAAAAAAATCAGAAAAAGTAAAAAACTATAAATATTTCACTAAATATTGCTTAATTCAAAAATACCCAATTAATTCTATTAATAGTTTTTTGAATAAAGAAATTTTAAATAGTAAGGATTAAAATTCATTAGAATATTAATGGTTTATTACAATAAATTTATCGTTTTTCCTAGATATAGTTAACTTCTTATTCTAATATTAGATAAAATTACTTATTATTATTATTATTTTAATTCATATATAACCCCAGTGTCCCCATAGTAATGGTAGTATGTATAAACACTCTTTATAATTTTTTTTATTTCTATTCTTTTCATAATTTTGCTAAGTACTACTTTTCAGCCATTCCCATGCTTTGAATTTGCATTTGGGTACAGAATCTGGCAAATAGTTTTATTGTACTCCTACTTAGCGGGGGCTCTGCATTTTTTAATGCAATTTTTAGGTACCTTTTTCTTGTAATGGATTTAGATATTCTATCCATTATTTTTAAGAGATTATTGCTCTGTATTATTTACACAAAGAGGGTAGGTTGGCTGACCCACAAAACATGTTCCACCCCACTTTTATGTAAATTATTTTATATATAAGAGCTGTTCTAAGTCAGCAATATTTATAATACTGTAGCATTCATATTTTTATTTAAACTTTGTTTTATTTTAATTTCTCATACATCTCCTTCCTAAAATCTTGTGTTTGGTTATCTTGCAATTTCAATTTTTTTCAGTTTTGTTTATTAAATAACATTCATCTTTCTCTAGTAAGGATTTTGACTGTGTGTGTGTGTGTGTGTGTGTGTGTGTGTGTGTGTGTGTGTGTGTGTGTGTGTGTGTGTGTGTGTGTGTGTGTGTGTGTGTGTGTGTGTGTGTGTGTGTGTGTGTGTGTGTGTGTGTGTGTGTGTGTGTGTGTGTGTGTGTGTGTGTGTGTGTGTGTGTGTGTGTGTGTGTGTGTGTGTGTGTGTGTGTGTGTGTAATCTTAATAATATTTCAGGATTATTTAGTTTTTTTTCACAGCAATTTTTATTATTGTAATCTAACTGTATGTCATTAGTTGATTCACTTTGTGTCCATTTCACATAGGAAAAATTCTCTAGGGAAATTTACTTTTCTCCGTCTCTGATCTTCATATGCTTATTATTTGTTTTAATTATGTTGATAACCACGTGCTAATTACGAAGCATATGATATGCTGTTTGCATTCATATTTGTAACCAAATGAAATTATGGAGCTGTTTTAAATGGGGAAACATTTAAATAAATACGCTGTTTGATTCCCTCCCTATATACAAAGAGTTTTTTGGGTTACTGTAATTATTTTATTGCATATAATCGTAACAATGCCAACTTTTAAAGTAACTCGCCAAGTTGGCAACCCCGATTTCGTGCGTGCCGTGCAAGCTGAATTGGCAACCATGTGCTTCGTTTCATATATTATCGTCAATACGGTTGCGTAGTACAATATCGCAATATCTTGCAGAAAAATATCACAACGATTGTATGGACTGGAATCGTTGTGTGAGAAGAGATGTGTTGTCTCATACGAAGATTTATTAACAATCATTGGAACTCAATACTCAACTTTCCAGGAAGCTGCAATAGTGGCAGTCTTATCGAATCTGAAAACTTTAATTTTGGTCGATGCGGCTTCAGAGATAATTTTAACTGAAGAAAAAGCGCGAAAAAAAATTTTCTAAAAGAACAAATAAATAGAACTACATAATACACGTAATTGCACATGATTATGTCACAAAGTTTTATAAGCTGTGAGACATGGGTATGAACAGTTGTATAATTTGTACAATGGGGGTTCATCCACGTTAGGGGGACAGGGCCTCTCCTCCCTCTCCCCAGTACTTTTTAAATATAATTTTTATAAATTGCTTGATAATTGATTTGTGTGTGATTTTGATGTATATATTTTATCCACATGTCTTTATAATAAAAATAAAATAACGTAGTGTTTTTTAGTTTCACTGCTTCAAAGTTTTCTCTACGCTATTTTTTATGAATTTATTTATTGGCAATTGTGTTTCAAGAGCATTGTAAAAAAAAATTTTGTTTTTGTTTTCACAGAATATTTCTTTTGTAATAACCAGACACAACAAAGTAATTTTTCAAGCAACAGCCAAAACATAAAATTGCGACTTAAGAATAACTTGTTTTAGTTGCAATACTTTGAAGAATAATTAGAATTATAATCAGGAAACACTTATGGTAGCAACCCGATAGGTAAATATTAGGTTGTTGCTCCTTCTCATTCCCCATTGTGGATCATTTTTGATTCCTGGATATCATTCATATAAAGAGAGTTTTCCTCTATACTAATTAAATGTACCCAGTGTACTTTTTCAGTGAGAGAAAAAAAACAAGAGGAATTATTAAAAGCTGCATAGTTTAGTTAAAAATTTTGAAAAAAGGCATAATGTGCATTTTAAATTGGATTCAATACTATTTAATGCTACTTTAATGAAAGCTTGCATTTCCCTGTTTTCGCTATATGGATTTTTGTACTTCACATGAAACAGAGAATTTATATATATATTTCTTTTTAACATAACACTTCAATAAAATGTTTATTATTTTTAAAATGTACTTCTAAAATCATTTATCTTTGCCTATGTTATGATTTTTGAAGTTCTCGGGTATAGAGAGTTCATTGATTAAGATTGATAAAGATCAATATTTGATTCTACACATAATTTATTTTATCTTTAAAGATTTCTTCTTAATTTTCCTTGGGCTTCATCACGTTGAGAAAATACCACAGCTGAAAGGTTCTTGGTTTGAGGCTAAGAGACACAACATTAGGAAGAAATCGAATTCTACTGAGAAATATATATCTATAAATCAACTTTTAGCTGATTCTACTATATTTTTCGAAATAATTAAGACAAACATTCTTTTCTTGCCCCAGTTAGTATGTAATTACCAGCTACGTCCCAAACCACCTCAACAAGGTTATATCTGCCCAGGTATAATGTTATGAATAGACCTTGACTGTAATTTACTAATTTAATTCGTTTTAGTACATTAGTAGTTCAGTTGTGTGCCTTACAGTGTGGTAGCTGGTAGTTATAATTTTGCTTTCCACGTAACACGTCTTACTTTTCCTTGTTCAGAGATGGATACCACTCAGAGGAAACGTTGTAAAATATTCACTTTTAATGAACACACTTCTATGAATTTTAAGATTATTTCTATATTTCTGACGATCATCCTTAAAAAGAATAGAAAAATGTAGGATCAGACGGAAAATTACTTCAAGAACTGATAAAATGCTAATAAGAAATAGCAAAATAAATCAAAGTCGTCAAATGTAAAAAGAGGTAGGGAAAACATACTGCTAGAATTAAAATTTGATGAAATTGGCCGAAATATTAAAAAAATCATTTAGACAAAACAATGTGCAGTTTGTTGCATGAGAAGAAATGAAAATGGAAAGATATTCCACAAAAAGACGAGTAACTTCTGTCCTGATTGCAACGTAAAACTTCGTATTACAAAATGATTCAAATTATACGTACATGTACATACAACCCCACACAAAACCTTTAGTCGTATAGAAACGTACGAACATGAAAATGTATCTAAGATATATAAAACATTCTTCATAGCATACTGAGTGCCTCACAAAAAGTAAACATAAGTGGTAGGAATTTTAAAATTAAAAAAAAATGTGTGAAAGCTTTCAAATTTAAAATTTAAATAAAATTTTCCATTTTTTCATTCTATTCAGTGTGATGTTTAGCCATATTCAATAAAAAAGTGCCCCTTTTTGAAACATTTTTTTGAGGGAATTAACTGGTTAAGAGTTTAATTATTAACCGATTAACTATATTTTAATTCCTAAATGCATATTGTTCCCAAAAGTGTCTACATCCTACAGTCCAACTTAATTTTATTCAAAAACTTGAATGTTTGCTTTTCCGAACACACGTTGGTAACCATAGACAATAAATCATGTGTGAAAAAAAACAAGTAATATAAAAAAAAATTAAGTTAATTCCTACTTTAAATGGATGAATAGAAAGTATTTTATTAACGATTGAAAATTTGAATAAGACATATATGTATAAATAAATATATATATATAATTTCTTTTTACATTGAAAATGGTTTGTGATAAAGTTTGGTGTTTTATTTGGAGAGATATTTTTGGTATTCGAATTTCCTACAATGGAGTGATTTTTCTAATTAAAAAAAAAATATTTCTGATCTATTGTCAGGTGAGCTATCAGTGTTGGATGTTGCACTTGAAATTTTTTTTTATGTGTGCCAGATTTTTTGGTAAATACTGTATGTTGCCAAATGTTTACACAAAACTCTTTTCAAAATAAATACTCAATATAATTACCTTGATTTTTTTAATTATTTTTTTGCGTAACCTATGACTACATTCCTGTGGGAAAAAAACTCTTGTGTAAAAACTCAAAACAAAAAATCATACATTTAAGGGTTAATAAAGTCATAAATTTACTAAACTTTATTCAGTACTTCCTAATAAAGTTGAAAAAAGTAGGCTTGCAAGCAAATTAATACTCAAATCATTTCTCATTTATTCAAATTCCAATTTATCCAATGAATGACTTTCATAGAAACGAAGTGATGAAATGAAAATAAAATCTGGAAATTAATTCAATCTCGAAGAACACGAAAAAGGATTAAAACATTAGAAGAGTATAATCAACAATAAACCAAAATCTTATTTTAAAATGTGTTTTTTACAGTATTTTATTTTCTTAACCAACGCGATTTAAAGGCAATAAAATGTTTTTAAGTGAAAAAAAGTTTAAAAAAATAATATCTATTATAAAATTAAGAAAGAAAATGTTTCTCCTTTAAGAAAAAATCCTATAGCTTAACTTTAAAGAAAAGAAAGAACATTTGATGAAAAGTTAAACTTTTCTTAAATAGTGTTTGATTCTCTTATCAATTGGAATTAAATATAAATTTCCTAAGTCTTCATATTCACTTTTTTTCCCAATGCTCGTAATATTTTTATTTTTTGTATGAAAGTCCTTTTATTTATTTAATTTTAATTTTCCTGCTTTTCAAACAAATTTTGCAGTTTCTTTTTTATAGTAAAGAATATACGCCTCAAAAAAATTTAAAAAAAGAAAAATCAAATGGAGCAGTTTAAAAAAATTTTTTTTGTCGGGAAATTTATCAAAGATTTTGAATTCTAAAGTTAAACGTAAAGTTTTATTCGTTTTTTTTAAAAGAAATTTTCTGTACAGGGGGGACAAACGTTTAAAAATGGAAATTTTAAAAAAAAAACAACTTAAAAATTTTAATATGCAAAACCCCTTTAAATGAAAAAAAAATTATTCTTTTCCTTAATTTTTAAAAGGGTTTCCCCAATCCAATTTTTGGGAAGGAAGATTAATAAAACATTCAAAAGAATGTGTTGTAAAAATGGTTCCATGCATTTTTTTTTTAAAAAAAAAGAAGGGAACCCTTAAAAAGGAAATGAAAATTTAAAGAATGTGGAATAGTTAAATAGACATTTTAAGGTTATTTTTTCAAAAATGTTCATTGGAATTTATAACATTTTTTTTTTCTTTTTTGGAAAATTTGATTGTTTTAACTTTTTGGATTTTATCATAAATTAGTGATTAGCTATATTTAAAAGAATGATTCATTTGGTTGATATTATTATTGTGAAAAAAAAGGAAAATTTCGAAGTTAAAGTTTAAAATTTTAAAAAAATTAAATTTAAATTTTTTACATAAAATCTAAATTTTAAAAACAGCTTTAAAAACCAAGGGCAAGATTAAAAGTACGTGTCGTTAACTTATTCCTCTTAACATCTTTTCTTTGAATGACGGTGAGATTCTTAGAGTTTAATGTAACTGTTCTTCAGAGAAGTAAATGGCACAATTCAACATATTGTAAAAATTTCTGAAAGGATGTATTTGGCGGAAACATAACATGTTGATGTGCTTACGAAGTAATTTTTATCATCTAGTTTTATTGCTCGATTTTAAATCTCTATACTAGTAAATACTCTTAGGCTATTAAATTTTATCGTTATATATTAATAGTATTGTGTATTTTATTTGTAATATTTACATTTATCTTAATATTCCTTCCTTTCCTTTGGCCCAGTGTGTATAGACAAATTACAGGTGAAGGTTGACTAATTGCAAAACTTTGTTTAAACCTGCAATCTTGATTTCTACGGCCAAGAGTTTGCTATTGTACTGCTGTGGCTAATATTTCTTATTATCTTGACTGGTTAAAACTTATTTTAATAATTTGTTTGTTTTTCTTTATGGATTTTATATATGTATATATATATATATATATATATAAGAGAGAGAGAGAGAGAGAGAGAGAGAGAAACTTTAAAACACACACACACATTAAATTTATTAACATTTAAAAAAAAGTAAAACTCTGAAGCCTAAATATGTTAATCTAACATTCATTCAAGAAAATATCTTCAGAAACAGTCATAATAACAATCTTTCAAAAATTCAGATCATGTGCATTTATATATTAAGAGAAGGACTGATGCCACACGAGAAAATGTTTATGAAAAACTTTATACAAATCATGGGCTGCACGTTCGATAGCGGTATGAATAACATCTCGCACTGTTTATATTTCACTAGGAGGAAATTCTAAGTGAGAAGGAAAATTGAGGTAAAAGCAGGTTAAAGATTTATTTCCAACAAT
This sequence comes from Trichonephila inaurata madagascariensis, assembly GCA_019973955.1. NCBI lineage: Eukaryota > Metazoa > Arthropoda > Arachnida > Araneae > Nephilidae > Trichonephila > Trichonephila inaurata. Next base: position 36,632 of record BMAV01017163.1, on the reverse strand, counting down.
TCAGATCTATTTAATGATATGTAAAAGGACTGTAAAGAGCATCGTTGTACATGCACTTTGATACATTAATGTTGCTAGTAGACTAAATATTTTTATTTGTATTCTTTTTAAGAGAACTCGGTACCCCCAAAATTACCAAAATATCTCGTTTTTTTTAAATTTATTTAGTTATATTCTTTGCATTGTTATTTTCGATTGATATTAAATTTTTGTATTTTGGGAAATTTTAAAAGGGTTTTTAAATTTCAATTAAAAAATTGTGGGTAAAAAAAAATTAGGAATTCAATCACGCCCCTTTTTTTAAAACAAAAAACTGAAAAAAATCTTTTAGAAAAAAAAATATATACTTTAAAAAGGGAAATAATAACTATTAAAAAGAAGGTGTTACACATAAAGCAGGATATTACTGAGGCATTACAATAATGAAATTTTTTGTTTTTTTTTGTAAAAAAATGTGGGGCATGTAAAATTTTTTTAAAACGAAGGTATTTTATATAAAAAAAATTTTATAATTTAAATTCTCATTCATCTTTATGTTTTTTTCTACAAATATTTTTTTTTAATATTAGGGAAAGAAAAAAAACCTTAAAATTTTGTCATGACAGTTTAAAAAAAAGTTTTTAACAGTTTTCTTGAATTTTTTTTGGTGTAATTAATATTTTTGTAAAAGTAGATCATTTAAAAAAAAGTATGATTTCTTTTTCAAATAGTAGGGAAAAAGGCAAAACTGTTTTTTTAAAAAATATATTTCTATTTTAAACCCCCTTAAAATGGTATTTTAAGTTTATTTAAGCTTATTATAATTATTTTTTCAGAATTATAAAGTTTAAAATGCTTTTTCTCCGTTTGTATTTTTCCGATACATTAATGCATACAAAATGCTACTCCTTCCACAATTATTTACTAATCACTTTCAGTTTTTCCCTGTGTGTTATATAACGCATGTAACAAAGTTAGGGATCCATTTTGCTGTAAACTGATTTTTTTTTAGATTAATATTTAGGAGATATTGGTTCTTCGTTGAATTTTTGCATGAATATCAATATTTTATTTTTTTTCTCCAAACTTAATTAAGTTATTGTAAAATCAATCCCTAAAGTTGTTTAAATATTCTTAAATGTACTATAGAACATTTACAGATAAGAAAATTAATAATTACAAAAGGAGTAAAATTCTCGTATCATTTTCTTGAATACAAACAACATATGAAATGCTAAAATGTAATTTTTAAATACATTAATGAAAAAATAATGTAATGCAATAATTATATATGACTAAATATCCAACATTTATTAAAGATAATTACATTTTTATTAAGGTATTAATTAAAGTTAATGAAAAAACCAAACGTTGCTGTTTTTAACAGTGTTTTCTAGAAACGGTTTGCTATAAAGGAAAAAACCTTTTTAAAATTTTTTAAATTTAAAGATAGAATTTTAAATTTTAAAATAAATTTCCTTAAAATGTTCTTCACATTTCAATGTAACTTTTAATTTCCAGGAATTAAAACATCAATTGAATAATTTAATGAATTTTTTTATACGAAATTGTTTTTGAATTTACTGTGAATTGCGAATATTCTAAAAATGGTTCCCCATGCTTAAATAGAGTACATTATTTTTATTTTTAGTACACTTTCTTAATATCACAAAACTGTAATATATATAATTTTCCCAAAAAAGGAAAAAGGGGAAATTTTTAAACATTAAACATTACATTAGTGATATTTTTTTCAGTCTTATATTATACAAAATTACTTTTTGTTTTCTACCCAAAAAAAATATTATTAAAACACATATTTTAAAAAACGTTTTCAACAAAATTGTAAATTAAGAAAAACATCAAAACCCCCTCATTTTTGATATGCGAAAGAGTTAAATTTTAAAATTAAATTTACAAAAAAAAAGAAATTTAAAAATTTTTTTTTAAGGAGGTTAAAATTTTAAAAATTACTAGATATATTGATATTGAACTAAAAGTAATAATTTGTATTTTTTAAAAAAATAATAAAACAATGTCTAAAAAGAAAAAAAATTTAAAAATATATTTACAAAAGGTTAATAAAAAAATTTTTTTTACTTTTAAAACCCACTGTGTTTTTTTTTACCTTTTAATTAATAAAGTTTTGCTTTTTTTAGTTTTTTTCAAATATGTCTTCAGCATTAATTTAAAAATTTTTTTCCCATCTTTAGATGTTATTCTCAAAGCATTAAAAAAGATTTTCGGCTTTTAATTTTTACCCTTAATTTGAAAAACCACTATCTGTACCCTTTTGTAGAGGGAAACATCTAATTGTAGATTTATCCCCCCTAGGGTAGGTTCGTTTTTTTTACTTGTCTATGCAAAAAAAATTCGGCATTTTTGTAGTACCCAACTTTTTATTTTTTAACCCATCAAGTCAAAAAAAACAATACACAAAATTTAAAAAAAAAAAAACTTAAAATTTATAAAACATTAACTTTCATTACACACCTTTTTTTGTCTCAGTCCCACCTTTCGTTAACATTTTCAGCAATATTCTTTGTCAATTTTTTTTTATTTTCCCGGGGCTGGCAGCCCCCCCATGAAATTTTTTTTGGAGTAAGGCAGTGTTTCTCAAATTGGGGGGGGCCCTTTAAAAGTAAAAACCCTGTGGGGGGGCGCGAGCATATTAAAAAAGTCAAAAAAAAAAATTTAAAAAAATTATTAATTTACTAAAAAGTAAACAAATAAAATTTGACATAATAAAAAAAAATTTACTTTTTTCCCCTGATATAATACACTTATAAATATACTACTGCGCAATGCATTTTATTTTTAAATTTTAAAAAATAATAAGTTAAGAACAAGTTTAATAATTACCAGTGACCCCATGGGCTTTCATATATAAAAATTATTTTGAAAAAATTAACACTTATCTTAAAAATTTTTGTACGGTTTATGATTAGCCCTAAAATGCCGTTTTAAAATTACGGATTCACTCCCCAATGCTACCAGATAACACGTGGTGACCGTATATGGTTTTTTGGGGGGGGGGTAAAAAAGGAGTTAATGAGCAAAAATCATTGCTTGCTGGTTTCTAGATTCTAAGAAAAAATAAGTTTTCCTTTACTCAAGAAAAATTTTTCTACATTCGAAATAAGTAAACCCTTTTCCGCAAACATTGTCAAGATCATTTTATTGCATTCCAAATGCTTTGGAAAAAATTTTTTTTATGGATAAAGCAGTTCACCGAAAAGATCGTATTTTTGAAAAAAAAAGAAATATATACGTCCAGGGCAAATAAAACAGGCTGACCCAGCCTTTTTATATACGCACTTGGGGTTTAAAGGCCGCATTGTAGGTTTGGGCATCAAAGTATAGTATTATTGAATTTAAAAAACATAGTTATTTTTGGGAAGGGGGTGCGATAAAAATTTTATGTTTTGGGATGTTTTCCCAGTTTGGTCGCAAGTATTGAAAGTTTGAGAAGCACTGGGGTAAAAAACCTTTACATACGCATTTTTGAAAGTTTCATAAAAAAATAACAAATTGTGAGACAATATTCATATGAAAAGAAAAATATTTTTTCCTCATTGTGATAAAATAAAAATTTTCCCCAAACAAAATTTTAAATTTTATATATAACCGTAGTATTAACTTTTTCAATGCAATCGTTTTTTTAAATATTAACTAGGTTATAAAATTTTTCGATCATTATCTCTTCATGCAAATAAAATCCCCGCATTTTTTGGAAATGACCCCGGGAGGAAAATAGACATACCGACATTCATTTGAAATTCGCCGTATACTGTGGATTCCTTGTTATTTTTTAAAATTTAAATTGTAACGAAGGCCCGGATGAAAAATTGAGAGACAGCCAAAGCTCATATATCCGACAATGGTTAATCTAAAGCTGAGATGTTGGGAAGGGAATCCTGTCCAATTGTTTCTTAGCTATTGTGACAGTTGTTAAATACGACAGAGTGGGGATGATAATTGAAATTGAATGGTTTTAAAAAGAAAATGCGAGAGTTATTCATATTTGAAAACTGGGAGGGAAATATCCCAAATTTTAAATATTGAAAAACTTTTTCCCATTTAAAATTTTTTAAGCAGAAAGTATATTTACAAACCCAAAAAGGTACTGAAAAAAAAAAAGCACAACATAAAATGCAAGTTTTATTTATTTAAGAAACAGAAATCAAAAACACATTGTTACTGGTTTATTTTTTTTAAAAAAGACAAAAAAATTTTAAAAAATTGACAAGTAAATTTTTTTGAGTTAAAAAGGGAAAATATATTTTTGATATTTTTTAGAACAGGGGGGGGGGAAATTTTTTATGATTCAATGGCCTTTTTTTCTAAAGAAATACTTAATGAGTTATAAAGTCCCCGTCAAACAATTTTGTGATTTTAATTTTTGGGGAAAAAATTGAAAAACTTATATTAACTGGGAACTTTTTTTATTCACTACGAAAACAAAATTTTGTAATGTATAGTTTTTTCTTTTAGTTATACGTGTGTCAAATTATAAGGTAAAATTATGTGATTTTTGATGTTGCAGATTGGATGGAAAAAAATTTTCCCATAGGAAAAGGTGTTATTTTTTTAGTAGAATGCATGCTGAATTACCCGGGTTTTTTAATGATATTCATCCCTAAAAAATAATGACCCCCAGGCATGGGAAAAATGAAAATGGGGTTATGATAGCAGAAGTCAGCTTCTTAAAAACATATAAATGTATCTGACTCAAATTACAAGTTACCAAACTATTTTTTACAGGTTTTTTTTACTACACCCCCTTCCAAAAAGTTGCAAGAAGATGTAAATAAAAAATCAACAAATTCTGCTTTGATTGCCAAAAAATTTTGGCAGTAAAGTAGCATATATATTTATATATAAAAAAAAAACAATTTATTGACAGAAATGAAACAATTTTTAAAATTTTTCGTAAGTTTTTAAATATCATATTTGGATTTAAGCAAAATTTTGGGTATAAAGGAAAAAAAAAAATAAAAAAGGCAAAGGGAAAAAAAGGGGCCCCTTTAATTTTAAGGGTTTTAAAGGTTGAACCCCATTTTTTTTGGGGTTAAAATTTACATTCTAAAAGGGGGGAAAGTGAAAACCCAAGGGCAGAAAAAAAATCCCAAAATTTTCGGGGGGGTTTAATTTTTCCCCCAATAGGGGGCCCAGATAAAGGGAAAAACCCCCTTACCTAGGAACACCCCACGATTTTCAAGGGGGGCCGTGCGTTATCGGCCAAAAAATAGGGCAACCTCTGCACCCCAAAACCCTCACAATGGGTTCTGGGGGACTTCTTTCGCCCAAAAAAGGTTAAACCAGCCCCCCCGCTTAAAGATTCCAGGCCCGGTTCGGTTTTCAAAAAAACTCCTCCCCCCCAAAAGTTTCCACCCGGAATGCGTGATGTTCGGTGATTTTTTTTGGGGCTGATTGCGTTTTCCCTTTTGTTTAAATTTCATACCTTATACACTTGTCTTTCCGGGGTTCCAGAGAAAATTTTTGGGACTCATCAGTAAAAAATGAAAACCCCCCAAAAGCCAGACACAGTCCAATTGCCTTGTTTCCGGCAAAAAATTTTTAAACGTGCCCCCTTGATTGGACGGGGAAAAAAGGAGGGAAACAAACAAAACTTCCCATAGGGGTTCCTTTTCCCCTTGAACGCTGAACCGTAGATGTCACACGTGTGGGGTACTCTGCAATTCCCCCTTAGCCACAATAGCAATATGTCGATCTTCCGCGGGGGTTGTAAACCCCTTGGGGGACCACCCAAAGGGGGCCTTTGGGCAACTTCGGGGTTTGGAAAGTTTTTTAAAACGTGAAAATTTCAAAATGATGAACGCCGAAGAAAAGAGCAACATCTGGGGATCGACTGTCCTGCTTCATGTGCCCCACAGCATGCCAGGGTCAGAATCTTCCATTTTGTTTTCTTTGGGAAATCATAGAAACACGTATGTCTTGGAAAAAAAAATTGTAATGAAAATTTTAAACACCTTCTATATCAGCACTTACAATCAACCCTGTAACCCTTCATAAAACTGGCTTCTTATAAGACTGCCCTTTTTTAAATTTTTGGCCCTGAAAGACGGGGTGTTACCAACATATTTGCATACCTTTATCTTTCCTCTGCAAAAATTGCACCTCTTAACCCCGATTGGCTTCCCGGGAAAATTTGCATTTTTCCACTCCGTGCTTAACTTTTGAAGGGAGTGTATATATCAAAAGGGGAAATCTTTTTCCTTTTTTTTCAATAAATTTTTTTAATCCATATTGAACCAAAAACTGAAAATCAATCAATTGTAAATCAAATTCTTCAATTTTCCCAAACCCGTAGAGCGGGAAAAAGTTTAGTTTATCAAATAAATTCACATCAGGATACATAAAAAACTTGAGCGTGTCCGATTATTATCTGTCCAAAAAAAAACATCTCGTTTAAAAAATTTTTTGATTGGGAAAAATCCAATTTAGAAATAAATTTTTTTTAAAATCTTTTCTTCACCTTGGCTCACATATATCTAAATATTTGATATTTTTTTTGGGCCCGGGGGAAAACTTTTAGTTTCTTTTTTTAAAAAATTATTTATGAAAACACGAAGTTTAGCTTCAAAAGCAAAATGAAATCCGTCATGAGGATTACTTATATGAATTGTGTTATTTTTGGGCTAAAATGCAAACTATTTTGATCGGTGACATGCCCAAAATATTTTGGGCGCGTGCCATTGATTTAAGGGTTGCCACTAGTTACCATCCCTGCCTTAGAAAAATAACACAGATTTTTTCAAACAGGAAACATTTAACAGACGTGTATGAATACATTACAAGCCAATTAACCCGCATTTCGCACGAAAAAAAAATAGGGGACCCCAAAACTCAGGTATTTACATTCTGTTTTTTCCGAAAATTTCATGGTGGGAAAAAAAGGGAAAAAGTAGAAAAAAAGGTTATGTTTTTTTACACTTTTTAAATTTACTTTTTTGTTCCTTTTTTCACTACCTTTTGTACATTGTTTATAAATTTCCTTTTTGTCTTCACCGGAGTGAGTGTGGGGTGTTTTTACTGCATCTTTAAATTTTTTTAAAATTTTTTTTATAGAAGCATTCTTTTCTGCTTTTCATTTTTTGTTAAACGAAATCCAAAAAACTTTTTGAGATCAAAAGGGGCTGGTTCGATGTTAAGAGGTGGTTACTGAGTACTTAAAAAAAATTTTTTGCATTTATCATCGCAAAAGTTCCCAAAAGCTCAAAAAAATGTTGTTTATAGACCAATGGAGTGTTTCCCTAACTGTAGGGGGCCCCCTAGGGGGAAACAAAAAATACTGAAAAAAAAGAACAAAAGATTATTTAAGAAATAATTTAAAAAAAAATACATCTTTTTCAAAAAAAAATAAAAAGCAAATTTACGATGATATGATGTACTTATAAATGTATCAGTACTGCACAATGTATTTTTTTAATTAATTTAACATTACTAAGTTAAGAATAAGTTTAATAATTACCAGTGACCCCATGGGCTTGTGATATATAAAAAATTTTTTACAAAAATTAACTGTTATTTTCGATCATTTTTTAGGGTTTATAATTAATGCCTTAACTTCCGATATTAAAAGTTACGGGGATTGCCCCCAATGCCTCCGTTTTCCCCGAAGGCGTGTAAAGGGATGCATTGGGGGGAGGAAGAAAAAAAAATAAATAAATAAAAATTTTCTTAAATAAGTAAATTCCTTTTTCAAACATTAAAAAGGTTCTTTTTTTTTGCATTTCAAAGCCCAAAGAATAAATGGATAGCATTGCCAAAAAAAATTGTCCTTTTGAAAGACGTATATATACGTTCGAGCAATTAACGCTTTGTCTGGGGCAAGTTTTTATAAGCAGGTACACTCAAGAGTTTAAAACGGTATTGTAGCTGTAGGGTCAAAAATGTAGTACTATAGAATGCAGTAAATTGTTATAGATGGAGGGGGCCGCGAAAAAAAATTTGGGTTGAATATTGGGTCACAAGTATTGGAAAACTTGAGAAGCACTGGGCTAACAAAAATTTCATTTCCTAGCTATTCAATATAATGTGGTCACTTTTTTCAATGAATATAATTGCCAAATCAGTTAATTTAAAGGGAAAAAATTTTAGATTTCAACGAAAAACCCCATGTGCATGGTACTTAGATGAATCCCTTGTATCACCAGTAAGCATTGTTGAAAAATAGAAAAAATTGAATTTTTTTTGGGGTAAATGAAGTAATTGTTGATCTCTTTTTTAATTTTAAATTTTTTTTGTTCACCCTCTCTATTTATTTATTTATTTAATTATTTATCTTGGTGGGGAATTTTTAATCACTAATAAAATACATTTTAATAAATTGGGAAATTTTTTATTAAGTTATTTTATACCAAAAATTTAAAAATTATTTAAAATTTATTTAAATTAAAGAATTACAAATACAGCCACGTTGGCATCATTTTTTGGGGACGTGTCAAAAAATCAAACGGTTTCTTCTCAATTTTAAAGATTCCCAAAAGAACTGAAAATTTTTTATGCCCGATTGTTTTGGGTTAACCAATTTGGTACTTTAAAAAAATGAATAAAAATTAATAACATTTAATGTTTTTTGGGTTCTGTCATATGTATATACATTTAATAGAAAGTAGCCAAAACAAAAAATTTTTTTTTGTTGATCTAAATAGGAATTAATTTTTAAAAAAAAAAATTTTATTACTTGTTAAAACCAAAGATAGAGGAAAACACTTCTTTTTTTAATTAAATATTTTAAACCCCTTTTTTTTTTTCACCTATTGTTCCAGCAATAGTTATTTTTTTTTTCAAACGTTCATCTGAAAGTGGATAAGATTTTACCAGTTGTTTTCCCTTTTTAAAAATTTCGTTCTTTTTCCCAAAAAGGGTTTTTGGGATCTCAAAAAATATAAAGCATTTATTTTCAAACAAATTTTTTCTTTTTAAAAAACCCAAATTTATTTCTCAGTAGAAAAATCATACTTTCTATTATACACTTTTCATTTCATTCTTCTTTCATCACCACAAAAAAAATTCCCTTTTTCCGAAGATACTTTTTGTAGCATAAATTTTTATTAAAAAAGCTTAAATATCACCCTTTTTTTTATCAAACCCCAGGAAAGGGGGTAGCTTTTTATGCATACAGAATTGCAAAAAGACGATTTACGTGCAGGGGGGATGACATTCCCGAAGAGGGTATTTTAAAAAAAAAATATTTTGAATTCGACTGCAAGCTAAGGCCCCCCTTTAAAAGATTTTCCTTTTTAGTCAGTTACACGAAAAATTTCCCTTTTCCAAAAAAAAAGGGTTTAGAAGGAACCCCCTTAAAAAAAAGTTAGACGATGGGTATTTACATTTTTTTAAAAAGAAAAATACCAGATTAAAAATTCCCCCCCAAGCGTACAATATAGTCATTTTTAATTCATAGTCACACCCGGGTTGAAACAATTGAAGCACACAATTACTGTAGTTTCAGAACTGCAAAGCTGCTTTGTGACGTCTTTATAGGAAATGGGGCCAATGCCTGGGGGTTTCTTTTAACTACTTTTGGACACACTCACCCTAGATACTTTTTGATTCTTTTTTCACCAAATTTGGTCATGTCAGTAGAAGTTTTAAGTTTCCGCATAAAAAAGATTGTTTTAAATTGAAAATCGGGGGGTAAAAGGAAAGGGGGAAATGACTGACAATGTCTGGAAAATCATTTGGGAAATAGAACAGCATGCCCGAATATTTTTCGTTGCCATTTGAATCTTGCAAAAATGTTATTTAAGGCTTCAAGTGAATGTTTTGGGGTCATGGCACTCCCTCTCAGATCATGATTGAACTCTTTTGGGGAAAATTTCCCCCTTTTCCCTAACAACCGATTTTTTTTTGTTTCAGGGTTCCCCCCTGAGTTATTATGGGTTTCCCTAATAGCAGCTTGAATGGTGAATGTGCAGCCCCCCTACCTTCTGACAAAGTGGAAGCAAAAGTTTATGATGCAATTTAACGGATTATTTTTTCATAGTATTTTCGCCGGGGAGGCCCGTAAGTTCAGAATTGATTGATTGATTGAATGAAATTTAAAGTCGCACTGTTCAGCTGCACGAGAGCTTTTGGCGACGGGCCACTTAATTTTGAACCACGGTCAAGGACGTGGGCGACACCCGTGAGCTGGCACCCCCTCTCTAACTACCATACCCCCATCAACGGAGGACGTTTCAGCTCTCGGGCAGGGTTTTTAAAGTGCATCGCTGCCCTACACGGTGGGTCTTTTTTCCGGGCCGAACTTTGTGACAAGGCAAGCCACGGTCCGATATCTATTCCCCTAGGCTACCGCGGCCACTGTAAATTCAGAAGTCAAGGGAAATGAAAAAACAAAAGGGGCTGGGGCATGAAACCATTAGTTTCCCCTTTCCCGGAAATACACAACAAAATTGCGGGGTTTCCCCGAAATCCGAATCCGGGTTTTTTTTCCCCCCCCCAAGACCCTCCGATTCTTTACTTTCGGTTTTTGCACCTGCAAGTTCAGTCCCGGGAAGGGGGGGTTACGGGATTGGTTAAAAAAACGGGAAAACTTAGAGAATTTCTAAAATTTTTTATTTCAGATTCTTTTTCCCCTACAGAAAAGCACTAAGAAAGCATTTTTTTCACACCCTTTAAAAACTTTTAAAGGGAAAACCCCCGCCATGGTTCTTGGGGTAAAAATTTTGGCCAAAACCCCGGGAATTTTTTTGGGTAAAGAGGGAATTTTTTTCGGGGACGGGGAATCCGATTTTAAAATTTCCCGTATTGAAATATGCCGGAACCAAGTTTTTTTTTCCAAGCCTGTTAAGGTAAATATCTGCAAAGTTGTGTCAAAAATACGGTTGTCCGGCATTATCCGGAAAAAAATTTCTTTTTTTATTTTTTGAAGTGATTCAAAAAAACCGGGTCCCACCCCCCCGAATTACCGCATTTATTTTTTTTAGCACTTTGATTTTGAAATATTTGATTTTTTTTAAGCGGGATTGCGATATTTTTTTGACTTTTGTGGTTTCCCGGGTTCTTGCATTTCCCGCAAAAGACAAAACCAAAGGGGAAATTTTTGGGGGGTCGGGGGCCCAGGGCAAGGTTGGTTTGTCGCTGGCCTTCTGCACCCAAGCCCAAGTCGGTAGATTTTCATTTATGCAAAATTGACAACGACCATGCCGTATGATGATATGGCAGGTTTAAAAAATCCCTAGAGGGGTTTTGTTTTTCTTCGGCGCTCCTGTAAATTTTTTCGACAGATTCAAATCGTCAGAGCTCAGGTGCCTCCCTCTAGTTAGGAAGATGAGCGTCAAAATTACCTGTGGCGATTTGTATCCGCCTTATATTGTGCCATACTAAAAAGAGATACCAGTTTCCGGAAAATGTACTATGTCTGCAATGGAAAAACTCCAATCCGCATCTTATTAGAAATAAAAAAAATATTAGGATCGATTGAGTAGTTTCGGAGTTCATTGAGGACAAACACTTTAATTCAAATTACAAAAATTGGGAGTTTTTTAATATTTAATTTTAAAAATCCAAATATATCTCACTTTAATTATTTAAAACCTTTCTAAACATAAAGAGTGAAAACATTATAAAATGTTTGATTTAATAAATGTTTCAATTATTTAAAAATCAGGAAAATAATTCTTTAAATGTGAAATATTTTAGCAAATGTATTTGATTAATAACAATATAATTATTGGGGGTAGTTTTTTAAAAATAAGAATTTCAGTTCTGAACAAAAAGAGGTAACAAACAATGTATAGGGTTTACTGAATACATTTTTTGATAAAAAAAATGTAATCAGTTAAAAAAAATAAGGTTATCGGGAAAAAGTTTTCAGAATTAATTAAAAAATTTTTACATTCTCCTTCACATTCAAGATTTGGGAAAATTTCCCTTTCCCCAGAAAATTTGTATTTACATTATGTGCAGCATGTGAAAAAAATTAAAAAAAAAATTATAATTTTCTTTTAAGAAAAAATATTTTTTTTTAAAAATTTTTAATTTCTTAAATGAAAAATTACATGAGTCTATATAGTTTAAATTGCCTAAAACAATTAAGAGAATAATTGGGGATGTGTTTTATATTCCCGGGTTTTATATGCAATCAATCTCCAGAGAATGGCAGATTTACAGCTTGGAAGTTTTTAATCGAAGCTGACCCAAATTTTTCAGATAGTTTAATTAAATGTTTAACACAAAGATATATACAGTTTCAAAAACATTTAAGGTATGGATATCAACGTACGCTGAGGATTATACCGAGAAGCTAAGGAATTTGGGTTGACAATGAATGTGCTTTTTGTGCGGGCAAACTATTGATAGAATCATAAATAATGCTTTTAAAATTTTTGGGGGAAAGGATGATTATGAGATCAAAAAAACCTTTTTTTTAATTATTATTAGTTCCTTTCTTCCTTTTATATATTTATTTATATATATATTTTTATGCCTTTTTTCAAATTTTTTTAATCGTTAATAAAATATTAAATATTTTCTATTCATCCATTCAAGTTCAAGTACATGTTTTTAATCCTGTAGTGGATGACACAATGTTAATACAGGTTTTTAACTATTAATTCATTAATTAAATTGAATAATTAGTAACAAACAAAAATAATAGCCTATATAGAAAAGAAAACCATTCATTGTGTTCCTGTATCACAATGGATAGCGAGTTGGCCTTCTAATCCGACGGTCATGGGTTCGAATTCCACCAGAGATAGCCTAATTTCTGAGAGAATTAGATTTCTTTTTTACTATATGCTATTTTATTAGAAAAATTTAAAATTTTTAAAAAAATGAATAAATAGCAACAAACAAAAAAAATGGTCCAACTCTCTATATAGAAACGAAAAATGGAAAATTGGGGGGAAAAAATAGCTTTCTATTTTGCAACTTAAGGTATCCAACTACTTGCGAAAACTTTTTTGAAAAAATAGAAATATGGGGACTTTTTTGTGATTTTTAGATTTATTTAGTATATTTTTTAAAAAAAATCCTAAAATTGAAAAAAGAAAAAAAAATTTATAATTATTAAAATCGGAAAAACTGGTGAAAATGTACAAAAATTACATAAACAAATTCTTAATTTTTCAATTGTGATGTGTTACTTTGTTATTCATGTTTGAAATGACCTTCCGGATAAAAGATATTTTAATTTTTACAAAAACTAGAGCACTTTTTGTTAGTGATTTAATAAAATTGCTTAAATAAACAGTGATTATATTCACATAAAGGACTGTAAATTTTGAAATAAAATAGTGATTCAAAAAACTGAAGTTAAAACACTTTTTCTGTTACACAGAACAGACACAAAAAATTTCAGCGAATTATTTCCAAAACTTTTCGAGTAATCGCTGACCTCGTTTGATCTTTTCGAAAAAACCCATTTCGAGTAAAACGCATTTTAATGTTTGACATCTTTTGTAAAGTTATGGCATCTGCTCTTACTAAAACACTTGTAGTTTTTGTTCTAGTGAATGGAAATTAAAACACTTGGTATTTTTATCAAGTTTAATAAGATGGCCTATAAACTAAAATCATAAAAAATTTCCCAATTTTTGAAAAAATCATGATTTTAGGGTAGTCAGAGACCTTAATATTGTGATTGTGTCATACGTATATGCATATTTATATTAATTGTAGCTGTTTAATAAAAAGTTAACTAAAGTAAAAAATTTCTGTGTTGACCTAAGTAGAAATTGACTTAATTTTTATTTTTATATTACTTGTTTTAATTATTGCTCATAATGCAGACTTAGCAATACCACAATCTTTACAGATTTCCGTTTTCATCTTCTGTTTTTGGTCAACAGCCTCTGAGCTCTTTGCCATTGTGCTCGTAAAAGAGTTCTAAAGCAAAAAATTAAAACACGAATTAAACTCGCTGATTTTTACTCATACTGCAGTATACTCGTCATTGAATTGCAAAGCCAACTGAGAGATTAGATGTTTTTGTATGGCGTTTGTAGGGGTGTAGGGTGAAAGTTGCTCAGATAAACATAATTGATTCGGGTCACAAGATATTCTGAGGGTATTTTAAAGTCAAGTTAGTCCCCTTTCTACAAAACAAGTGAAACGACCTCTCTTTCATACTTATATATATATATGACATTTTTTGAGTCTGAATCAGACTTAAATTTAAAAAGGAACTTTATCCAATGAATTCTCGACATCATCTGACGCTAAGAGAAAAAGCACGACAAAGTGACATCTAAGTGTTTACCACTTAAGCCAGCTGTGGGAAGTATCTCGTATTTTATGATATGTACTTGAAAGTTAATGCTGACATATAGGGCTATTAAATATAATGATCTGGGATCAGAAATATTTAGTGGTTAGGCCATATGTTTCGGAGAAATAATTGGGTGATTAATTTAATAGGTGAAGATGTAATGAAAAATAAAAGTTAAGTGCTATATAGGGAATTTAATTTTAAATCTAATTTAATTATTCTTACATGCATATATTACTTGTTACAATTTACAAGCATTGACTGGAAGAATAAGACAAAAATTGTGTTTTCAGTTATTTTCAACAAAGATCGTTGTTGAAGACGTATTAGTTACGCAATCGCCCCTCAGTGCCACGGTTTCATAAAGGTGCATTTGAAGTCTTCAAATATATCCAGAAACAATAATTTTTGATCGTTATTTTTGTAAAGAAATATTAATGATTTTATTCGATTGCTATAGTTGAAAGCGATATTGTTTATGGGAAATCATTTCTTTTGTCTTGTTTCTTTTTACTCATGAACTTAATATCTACTCAAAATTTGAATCTTCTTTTTATAACATCTAATTCCCTAAATCCAAACACCCTACATCAAAGGCGTCTCAATTTATCTTTTTTTAAAGCATTAAAAAAATTATGTTTGGTACATTTATTAGTGTTTCTTTAGACCTTGAATTTTTTAAAGGGAAATTTTTTTGGGATTGGAAAAAAGGGGGAAACATCATTAATTTGCTTCATCATCCTTACTAACGGGGTTTTTAAACATTCCCCCTTTAAACAGTGTTTAATTTCTATGAATAACTAATATCTCTTTGATTGGACAAAACAATTTTTATATATTTTTTCCTTTTTTTCCCTTTTCTTCCTGTATAAAACCTAGTATTTAAATTTAAATTTCTTCTCGACTCATTTGTACAAAAGGAGCTACAATAACTCTTTTTGTATTTTTTACTCTGGACCAAAACCCCTTCGCTCAAATAACTTTTGATTTCAACATAAATAAATATATAAAAAAAAAAATTAAATATACTTTTATTTTTTTTTCCCCACATCCACAAAAACCCCAAAAATGAGTTTTAAACTTCACCCCCCAATTTTTGGTTTAATCCATAAATTTTTTTAATAAACTTTCTCCACGATGTTTTTTCCACTTATACAGGTGGTTATCAAAATACTGGAAACAATTTTGAATAAAAGTGCCAAATTTTCCCAAACCATAAAACCTTAAATATAATCATAACTACCAGTTTTTTTTTATTTATAAACTTTTATACCAAATTTTATATTAATAAAATAAAATGTCAGATCTCTTTTGATTTTTTAAAAGGCCACATTGCAAAAAGCCAGTCGGGTGGAATGTGGGACAGAAACATCTCAACTTTTAGGCGTTTTTTAGAGGGGTTTTCGGTGCCAAAGGGTTTTCAGCATAACAGGGGTGTGAAAACAAGCTCGGTAAAAAAAAAATAATTTGGGCTGAATGCGAAGTTGGACAAAAAGAGAAGCTTTTCCCCCACTGGAAAAATGTTCCAAAAAAAGAACAACTCACCAAAAAAAACCCGCAACGCAATCCAAACATCTTTATTAAAGTCAATGATTACATTTAGAAAATTCACGGCCAAAACGAATTTCTAAAAACCCCTGGCCTCAGATGTTAATGCCAAATTTTTCAACCCTGGGTTTCCCCACTCACCGAAACTTTTAATTAATAAAAGGGGGAAAAAAAATGGTCTGATAATCGTTTTCTACGCTTTTACCAAACAAAGGGCGGAAAGGACACTACACAATGTATAATCAGGATTTTTTAAAAAACCCGCCAAAATGAAGATGGATCTGTCATGAAAAGGGGGACTTTTGTGGGCATGGTTTTTTTTTTTAACCCAAACCCCCCAAAACCCCCCAAGAAAGGTTTAAACCGGGGAAAAAGTGTAAAAAATTTTGGCCCAAACCCGGTCTACTTATGATGCCAACTTTGTTTTTTTCTGGGGAATTTTTCAGGATATTAATGCACCATCTTTAAAAGGGGAAATTATCCACCATGATTTATGAACACCCTGTGATGAAGTTAAACATCTGAAAACCCCCCCGAGTCACCCCGAACTCACACAATAAAATTCAACCTATATGGGCTTTTTTAGAGTGTTCAATATGGAATCGATTCCTCCACCCGACATTTTGTCCCAGAACTTTCACAATATCTCCATAAAGAATGGGGGGCCCAAAATTCCAAAAAACTTTCTACACTTTTTAAGGGAAACGATTTTTTAGGCGAATAAGCCTATTACTCCCCAAACGTGGCTCTACATCCGACTAATAAATTTAAATTTTTAAAAAATTTTGCTTTCCTTATTTTGATAACCCTTGTAATATATATGTTTCTCTTTCATTTTATCCCTAAATTTTCTAAATAATGGAAAAAATTAGGAAAAAAAATTTGATAATAGAATTCTCGGGTTTTTAACTATTTAAAAAAAGCATCCTTTTTGGGTTTAAAAATTTTTAACACTTTTTCCATGTTTTTGAAATTATGGGTTTTAATTCCAATATAAAAAATTGTAATATATCGATATAATTCCTATTTTTAAAAAAAAAACTCAACCAAAAGTTTCAATTAAGTCTATTTTTTGATCCAAATCAGTCGTTCAAAACCCTACATTTTGGGGTATTTCACTTTCGAAAAAATGTCTAGAAACAAAATAAATTAGTTTTTGTGATTAGAAAAATATATATATATATATATATATATATATATATATATATTTTTGTAGGATATTCCATTTGTAAAAATTAGATCTATGACATTTACCGGGCCCAAATTCTAATCAAAAATATTCCACATCAACGCCATCTAGCGTCCTTTTAAAAACTCCTAATAACCTTTTCGCCAGGGGCCCCACTAACATTCCGTCAGAAGTCGTTTCGCGTCACCCCTTTCGCCGCGCCAGGCGGTAAATCTTAATAGTACCATTCATTTTATCATTCGTCCGCGCCGGGCAAATTTTAAATTAATAACGAGTTCTTTTTCCGTCCGCCCAGGCAAAGCAATAACCAAAATAATTCTATTTAATTCAATTGCCCCCCTTAAAGTAATGGATCAAAATTTTCCCTATTTTTCCCGAAATATGCTTATCTAACTTTCCTATTTTTTTGAAATTTCCCCATGTAAATACCCCCCTATAATTTTAATAAATTTTTGTTTTCATATTTTTTCTTTTGAAATTTTTTTTTTTCAAAAACAAACAACCCTAAAACCCCTGCACCACGCCAAAAAAACCCCGCCATCTGAAGAACCCAATCTTTTTAAGATTTCTTTTGTTTCCCCACCAGAAATTGGGGACGCCGGAATTTAAAACCTTTACTAACCTTCTTTTTTAAAAAAAATTGGCTTAACGCTAAATTGGGGACGCTGACTGAAATGTAAACAAACGGTTTGCCTCTCAAAACCCAAACAATCTAACATTTACAGTATTCTTTTGATCCAGCCCATTTCAATTTCATCTACCTTATCCAAAAAAATTACGTTTTCAACAACTGTATCAGGTACTGTTTTTTTGTTGTTCTTCATTAAAAAAAAAAATCTCTAAAGAAAAACAGGACCATCATCATGCTTTAATAAAAAAATTGTTTTTTGAATTTTTAAAGTTATAATTCATTTTTGCAAACGATCTTAAAATACTTTTTTTATTTTTGGGCATATTTAATCCCCGTATTAAATTTTTTTCAAAATATATTTTTTAAAATTTTAAGGAAATGGTGAATATTAAAGTTATGTATATTTTGTAATGAATCTTTTTTTGTTTTTAACGAAACCGTTGTTTGACCTTGACCGGGGCGCCTCAAAAGTATTTGGTCTTTTATTGGGTTCCGTTGCAAAAAATTTTTTTTCCCCTCAGCTGGGGAATAAATTTCATTTCCTGTATTTTGGAAGAAATTACACTAAATTTTTTTTGCTTTTCATTTAAACACGTTCATTTTATAATTTATTAGAAACACCCAAGATACCCAAATTTTAAGGGGATTTATCATTCAATATATGAATTTTAGTTCTTTTTTACAAATTATTATGCTTTCTATTAAAAAAGTTGTTTATTATTAGAATTTGATGATGAGAAGATCCTGAATGTTTTTATTTTTGGTTAATAAAAAATATATTTTTGATTTTTTCCTTAAGTATAACTTCTAATTGTTTGTTTCGAAGATTAAATTCTTTTTCATTTTGTAATAAATTTAATCTCATTTTTAAAAAAAAAACAAGATTTATTTAATTTATTTTTCTTTCAAATTTTTTTGCATTTATTAAAACGGGACAATTGATATATTAAATGTTTTTATAGAATTTTTTTTTTGGTTAAATTAATTTTTGAAGTATTTCAAAAATTTAACTTTTAGCTCCACTTTGTTTTAAACATTATTGGTCTAAAATGTTTTAAGCGAAAAAAAGTTTGAGTATTTATTGCATTTTTAATGTATTTTGGTGCATTACAATTTTATCTTAAGAATTTTTTTTAAAAGAGTTTTCATACATGGGATACCATTGTTTTTTTGGGGAAAGGGTGACAGTTTAGTTAATTTTTTTTAGTTACTAAAAAAAATTAAATTTAAATTTTAAATGGCCTATTTTGGGAAAGGTCGGCAAGATTTATTCGTCTTAGCCACAGAACAAATTTTAAAAAATTAAAAACTATGACCATCGCTCCCCAAAGACCAAATTACTAGTAGTGAAGAATATGACGAAGATCAACGAGAAGTATCACACACAACGATAGTAGAGGATCGTAAGGCCAAGGAAGAAAATTACGCTTAGAAGAACGGAAGAAAGAATACACATCGAAAAGAAGTTTGATGAACAAAACGTAAAGACAATTTAAATTTGGGAAAAGTTGAGGATCCAAGCGCAATTTAAATTAGGTGCTAAACCGAAGGAAATATTTAAATTTCACTTCAAAAAAAATTTCAAAATTTATACATCGTTTGTTTAAAAGAAGACACGCTTTATCAAAATTTTCAAAAACGTCAAGCAGATACGGGATATAAATCAAAATTTTTGGGTTTCCATCTGAGGCTTATTACCGGCTGAAATATTCACATCATAAAGAGAGCCTGATGACAAAGCTCACTTTTACGAACATTTTAAAAGACTTACTACGAAACTTTTTAAAGTAACTCCAGAAAAATTTCGACAGCTATTTGTTTCTCTAAAAAGGCCCCTAAAAAGAACATGGATTGATTTCACCATAATTATATACTTATTTAAACGGTTGGATGACGGTTTTAAAAGATAGATACTTTAAAAAAATTTCATCTAATCAAATGGGATCAACTTAAACAAAACACCTTCGAGTTTAAAAGAATTTTTAGATGAATGGCCAAATTGAACTCCCTGTTCAATTGAAAAAAACTCAAGAATCGAAGAAGTTAAAAGAACAAAACAAAAGGGCAATCCATTTGGAAAAAAAAATTAAAACCCATTGAAAAACTCGTAGATAGAAGCACCAGAAAATTCAATATATAACGAACAGAAAGGGTTTCCAGCGTCAAAAAAACCCAACAAACATGAATCTCCTGTCCCAAGTACAAAAATGTTAAAAGATGTAAAGACAATGCACAGAAAGGGTATTACAACAAAATTACGAAAACACCCAAACTACAATCTCAGACGAATTATTCAAAGTCACGGAAATTCAAAGAACGTCCAGAGGAAACTTACACTCATCGTTAAGGAAGGTTTCTACAAAAGAAATATTTTTCGGAAAGAAGAAAATCAGGTGCTTATAAAAGGGGTATCCCGAAGTTTGCTGCGAGAACACAAGAGAAGAATCGGACCCAACAAAATTATCGAAGAATAAAATATTTCCCACAGGTATTGGAAAACCGGGGACAACTATCGGTTCCTTTAACATGAATTTGAAATTGACAATTAAAACTATTCATTGCTTGGCATGTTGTACCTGCCGATAAAAAAAAAATTCGAAGCAGTTATTTAGCCTTTTGGAACAAGCACGATAAGTTTCACGAAAGAAGGAGTTAAATTATAAATATGAAAATCAAGCATTTTGAAAATATCAAAATATTGCTGAAAATCTTCAAGAAAAATAGACCGGGAAATTTTAAAAAGGGAATTTAAAGAAGGAACTCAAAGTTTTACAAGTTTAAAACCGAAAAAAGCATCTCCCGACGTCCTGGGGTTATTCTGAAAGCGAAGAACCAGTTTCAACCACCTCGTCGACTAGCGTTCACCGAAAGACAAGAGGGAAATAAACAAAAGGGAATGGCTCAAAAAGGGGTTATACGTCCGAGTTCATCGGGGAAAATTCAAGTCCGACGTAAGGTAAAATAAAGATGGATCGTCGAGAATGTGTTTATTTCGAAAATTGAAAAAGACGCTAGGAAAAATAAATTTCTGCCTCTCATAAGATGTTTTTGACACTTTTTAAGAAAAGGGGTTTTCTACATTAGATTTACTTGGCTTTTTTCCCCGTTTTGTGACGAAGATTGCAGAAAAATTTCGTCCTTTTTCCCCAGACGGGGAATTTGAATTCAACAAAGTTCCTTTTACTGAGCCGCCGGGGGTTTTTCCCAAAGCTATGTTTCAAGTATATTTAGGATCTTCCGGAAAGGTGTAATCAGTTATTTGGATGATCCGTAATTCCAGCGAAAGAGAAAAAGGGAAAGGGCTAGAAAAACTTAAAATTGTTTTCAAGTCGCTAAAAATACGGTTTTGAAATTAAATTCAAAAAAGCCAATTTTAAAAAAACAATCGAAATTTTTAGATCATTTGGTGGAACTTTTTAAAACCCTCTACTGCGAAGACAAAAAGCTGTCCAAAAAATTTCCCCGAAACCCAAAAACAATAAAACAAGTCCCGAGTTTTCGGCAACGGGTTTTTTCCGCAAATATATGAAGGACTATTCAACGATAGCTAAACCCTTAGCGATTTAAAGAAAAAAAAATCCCTTTGTTTTTGGGACTCTACAAAAGCAGCATTTGAGAAGTTAAAGAATTTATGTCCGAAGGCCCACTCTTTTTATTCTAAAATATGGAAAAGAACTCATACTGCGCTTGAAACAAGGATACGGCGCAATTCATTACAAGAAGCCGAAAATGGAAAGTTACATCCGGTTTTTCCCCTGTCGAAAAAAAAACACGAAGAAAAGTAATAGCTCGAACTAAGGATCGCAATTATCAAGCATTAAAGAAATTTCTTTTTTTATCTTTTGGACAACATTTTAAAATTGTAACTGATGTTCAGCATTTTAGAAAAAAATGCATAAAAAGATCTAATTACTCGTATAGCCAGATGGGACCCAATTAAAAATTTGATTATGAAATAGAACATAGAACTGAAGTCGAAAAAACATGTTGATGCTCTAAGTCGATATCCCGTAATGATAATCTGTAACGATACATTAACTTCAAAGCTGAAAAAAACACAAGAAGAAAGATAGCATCCAAACATTGAAGCCTTCAGAGAAGCAAAAATGAAAATTTTTTGAACGGAACGGATACTCTAAAATACTTAAATGGTCGAGAATTAATCGAACCCTAAAAAAGGGAAACAGAACTAATTAAGAAATTTACGAAAATGGTCATTTCTCAGTGCCGGGTTTAAAACAAAATTTTTATTCCAAACTTAACCCAACGTCGTTAAAAAGTAATTGTTTTTTGTCCCATGTATCAGCTAATAAGAAAACAGGCAAAAAAAAGGATTTTTGAACCTATTTCCAAAGAAAAATCCCTCTAAGTACGATCATGTTATCTTTTTGGCCCTTTTTCCTTCCCTAAAATTTAAAATTTTGACCGTAGTAAATTTTTACCAAATTTTTGGTATATCCTTTAAAACTTTTGCTGCGAAAACCTTGGAAAAGTTAAAACTACAACAGAAAATTTTCAACCCTGTAAGAATTATCACTGCAGAGGTTCAGGTTTACTTAAAATTATTCAACGACTACTGTTCTGGGGAAAAAATTCAACATCTACAAAAGCAACAGGCATTCCCGACAAACGGACAAGTTGAACGAATAACCCAACTTTTATTCCAGTCCTTTTCAAGCTATCGTTAGACGCTAAGAAATGGTAAAAAACATCGACAGATTACAAAAAATATAAACAGCACTATATTCGAAGCACAAAAAGGACACCATTCGAAATTTTAATAGGAACCAAAACAACAAGGAGGGCATTCGAAACAGAGACCTACTCTGAAGAAATGGCGGAAGAACTATAAAAAACGTGAATTTCTGGGGAAAGACGCCAAAAGAACATCAAACCTACAATCGAGCCAAAGCTAAACAAAAGAAAAAAGATACTCAATGCGAAATCTAGAGCCATCCAAAGGATAATTTGGGAAATGACTAAAAATCGCCAAAATTCTGGTCCCTTTTAAAATAACAAAGTGAATTTGAGATAGATATGAAGGGGAAAAAGGGTTTGGTTTACGAAGGACCGAACTCCACCACCCCCAGCATTTAATGAAATATTTTATACAAATTAAATTTTGATGTAATTTATATTTTCTTTTTTTTTATATTTTATCCTTTTCGGGAAAATTAAGTATTATGTGGTGAAACCGTTTTCCAAAATTATTTTATATTCGTTTGTAACAATTATTATATTTTAGTATTATTTTTACCTTCGACCTATTTGAAGGATATTTTTTTTTTTTTTTTTTTTTTTGTGATTTTATTTAGTTAATTGCAAGTCCAATATAGAATATTTTTTGGGATTTTTTTTGTTTTATTTTTGATCCGAATTGTAAATATCGGGGATGCATCTTTTTTTATTTGTATATTTTTTTATAATAAGAACAATATTTTTTTTTTTTTTTCAAAACATTCCAAAATTTAAAAAAATTTAGGTTTTTGCTGAAACCAATTTTGCTTTCTTTTTGTAAATAATTTAGCCCCAACATTGTAAGAGCTGGAGACCAGCTCAGTCAGAGGAGGTGATTTTTTGGGTATTCCTTTGTAAGAAATTGTCATATCACATTTACCGGGCGGCAATTTAATCAAAAATATTCCACATCCACGCCATCTAGCGCCTTTTTTAAAAAACCCACATGCCTTTTTTGCCAGAGGCCCCCCCTTCTAGAAGTCGGTTTGCCGTCAGCCACTTTTTTCCGCCGGCGGGAAACTTTAAAAGTACCATAACGTTTCTATCATTCGTCCCGCCAGGCGGTAAATCTTAATAGTACCATAACGAGTTCTATCATTTTGGCCCCGGGGTAAAAATCTTTAGCACCTAAAATTCTATTTAATCTCAATTCCTCCCCAAAGTAATGTGTCAACTTTTCCTATTCTTGAAATATGCTTATCTAAATTTCCTTTCTTTTTAAAAATTCCCCATGTAAATACCCCCATAATTTTAATAAATTATTTTGTTTTCAGCTAGTTTTTTTTTTGAACTATTTGTCTTTTTTTCGAAAATTTAAATAACACACCCTCCCTAGACACCCCGCCCTAAAACCCCCATTGAAAATCCAATCTTTTGAAGATTTCGTTGATTCCCCAAAATATATATATATATATATATATATATATATATATATATATATTAAAATTACATCATCCATCCTCCCAAAAAAACCCCGCAATTCAAATTTTTATAATATATATTACAATTTTATAGTAAATATGTTTCATATTATCATTTTTTTGAAAACTCACTAATTTATACGCCTCTTAAAAGTTTCCCAAAACCCAAAGCATTTAAGAAATGATATAAATTCATCTGAGTAAAAGAATTAAGACTAATTCCAAATAAAAAAACACAACCCATTTTAAATTTTTTTCAAAAAAGATCTTTAAAATGAAAAAACGAAAAAAAATTAAATAAAATAGTACAATGAGCGCAAAATAAAAAAATGGATCAAATTGCGTTAAAAAATATTTTATATTTAAAAAGATATAAATTTATTTTCATGCAAAAGTTAAAGGGTTTCCCAAAAATTAAACGTTTAAATATAGAATTTTTTATAGTACTTTTTGTTTTAAAGGGGGTTTTAATAGTAAAATAGAAAAGGGTAATTATAAATGTAAAAAGTTATTATGAAAATTTATACATCAAAATAAACGAAGTTAAATTAAAAACATAAACAACATAAATTTTAATTAATGTTAATGGAAGTCATTTTAGTTAATAACAAAACTTTCCATTCTTTGTAAAATACCAGGACAAAAGCAAGATAATTTTTTTCAGAGAAACATTTTTCCTAAAACTTTTTAAAACATTGTCATGCATTTTTTAAACCAGTTTTTATCTTTTTTTTAAATAGCGGAAGACACAGAAAATTTTTTTCTGTTTAAAAAACAGTTTTTTAATTACCAAAAAGATTAATTTTCTTCGCTAAAAGTTATGAATACTTTTCTTCTCCTTGTAGTAAAACAACCATGGAGTAACTTATAGAAATTCCTGAACTTAACGAATGAAGCAAATATTTACGCTTTAAGAAAAAATTTTCCTTAAAACAGAATTTTTTAAAACCCCGGTTTGTTGAGCATTTTATGAAAATATCTTCCCCTTTTTCTCTTTGGATACAAAAGAGGTTCTAGCATTTAAAGGTAATTCCCGCTTAAAATTTTTTTTTTTTTTTTTTTTTTAATTATACCCCATGTTTTAACTAAAATTTAAAAAATTTCATTTTCTTCCCTGATTAAAACAGTGATTATATTTTTTTTCCCTTTTCCTATGCAGCATTCATCAATCTTTTATATCTAACAATATATTTAACTTTGGGTGAAAAACAGTGAAGATTAATTTTTTTTTTTTCACTGCTGAAAAGTGAGATTTTCTTCTCGAAAGAAATTGCATTACCGTTTAATGAAGATATTCTTTGTTCTTAATTTTTTGTTGTTTTTTTTGTAAAATCTTGGTAAAAACAAATTTTAAAAGTTCTACGTTTAAAATTTTTCGTTTACTTTTTATTCCAAAGTAATTGGGTTTGAAGAAGATAGTCACTGCTTAAATGCGAAAAGGAAAAGTATGAAACAAATATGGACTACTTAAAAATTTTTGATAATTTTTTTTCAAATCATTTTATCAATTTTTTTGTGACGGAAAAAAAATTTCCACGTTTTACGCAAATCATTCTTTTTTACTACATATATTTTTTTTCTAATTTTGTTATTGTATTTTTAACGCATGATATATCTGATTTTATGTTCTATTTTCAACATCGATGTTTTTTTTTTTTTTAAATAAAACATTTAAAATTGCAAATACTTCACCTTCATTAAAAGAAACATCGAACTGAGTTGTACTTAAATATCTTATTCATATTTTAGATTAATATTTACACTATCTTTTACTTCGGGGAATTCATACTGAAAAATTAAACAATGTCACTTTCTATAAAAAATTTTAAATATTATTCAAAGTTTTTCATATAATATGAATTTAACTTATTTCACAAGCTAGAGATAAACATTCTAACCAATGAATTAGAAACTTTAAAATTTGCATTTTAATGTGTGCTAGGGATGAAGTATACAAGTTGTTTTTTTTTATGACATGGGTTAAACAGAGTTAGAATGCTAGTATAATTAAGGTTGAAGAGTGATTTTCAAAATGAATAAAGTTAAATGAAAAAAAACTTATCTTTCACTATTTGAAAAATGGCTTATTGTGTGATGGTCCCCTTTTAGCAAAAGCCTCGATTTTGAAGACAGCAAATATCACTTGGTTTTCGAAAGCAGCCATATCAAAGATTTTCAAAAGTTACAATTGGAACCTACAGTCCTTCTCTAGAAGACGTAACTGCAGTTCATGCATAGTTTTTTTTAGAACGTGACCGGTATTTTATCCAACAAATTGTACGGCAGAACAGGGTCTTTCCTGTGCTTCAACTGACATAAATTGTCCTCCCAACAGATTTCAACTCGAATTATGCTCATATAATTGCAGAGAATAGGAATGCATATTCCAAAGGTGGGGAACCTTTATGGATCAACGTGCCATTTTTTCTAAAGAAATGTTTAATGAGGCATAGACACGCCGTCAAATAATTTTGATTTGTGATTATTGGGGAAATAATAAAACTAAATACTAACAGCTCCAAACTCTATTTAATTCGAAAAAATACATTTTGCACCTTATAGTAATAAATCCTTTAGTTACACATGTAATTCAAATAAAAGTAACTTAAGTGTGATTTCTTCTGCTGCTGATTAGATGAAAAATAACTTGTATTAGGATTGTAAGACGTTACTTTTAGCAAAGTGTGTGCAGAATTGGAGTCATCTACCAAACAGTTTTTAAGCGAGTTTTAATGCTATTCATCTCTGAAAATAATGACTCGCAGGCATGAGTAAAGGAAAATGTGGTTAAAATAGCATGGCCCAGCTTCTTCAAACAGTTAAATGAGTCTAGAATCTAATTCCATGCTTCATTCTTTTTTTAGCATTTAAATATTTGTTGCAATCTTTTTGTTTCAATCGATTCTAACTCTTTCCCCTTTTTTCAACAAATTTTTGTATGCATATTTAACTAGACTGGGAACCAATCAGTTGCATTTCAAAAGTTTCAATTTCCAACCAATCGAATTGGGACAAGTTCAGTTTATATAATGAAATCACATCAGGTACATAAGAAAAAACTTTAGCGTTTCCTATAATTCTTAAACTGAGGGGGGAGAGTGAATATTAACTCGCACTGTTCAGCTACACGGGGCTTTTGGCAACGGACCACGTAATTTTTGAACCATGGTCAATGCGTAACGACACCTGAAGCTGGCCTCCCTCTCTCCTAACTACCACCACACCAACGGGAGGTATGTTTCTGCTCTCGACATTTAGCGTGCATCGCTACCCTAACGAGGGTCTTTACGGTACTGGGCTTGAACTCGTGACAAAGCCAGCCACATCCGATACCTTTTCCACTTGGGTGCGCCCCCTCTAAACTAGAAAATCTGCTTTAAAATAGACAGATTCCTTTTTTTGCCTAATCTTCCTACTGAACTTTGTTATTTTGAATTAAAATGCAAATCGTTTTAATTGATGGCGTGCCTCAGATATTGTGTCGCGTGGCATCAATGGCATGCGTGCCAGTGGTTCGCCATCTGTGGCATAGTCGGTTGCCTGTGAAAAAAATCACTCATTTCTGCCCGAAATGCAAAAATTCTTTTGCTGTAGTGTCGGGAAAGAAGACACTGGACATTTGAAGATCAGAAACAGGGTAATGGGGTCGATTAATCACGCTACACCTTATTTTGTACTGACGGAAGACGTCAAATTTGGCGAGAACTCCACGAAACCATGAGCCCATCTTGCCTTACTCGTCTTGTGCAAGGGTCTGTTGGAAAGTGTAATGATATGGGGCATGTTCTGCTGCCATAGAAGTCGTGCCCTGGTATGCCTTGAGGATAAACAACAGTCATGAGACGCCTAGATACACTGGCAGATCAAGTGCGTCTTGCATTGCTACATTTTTACTTTCATGGAAATGGATATTCCATGGACTGCAATGCAACTATATATCACCCCAGAAATATTCAAAATTTGTTCCCTGAACATCAGTCTGACTTCCAACATCTTCTCTGGCCACTGAATATCCCGGATCTTAACCCCATAAAAAATGTGCAGGATATGGTGAAAAAACACATCCGACAGCATTCTCCTTTTTCATCTAATTTACAAGATCTAAAATGCTGCATTGCCATTGATGGTACTTTCTGAACGTAAATGCAATCAAGAACCGTGTAGAACTTGATGCATAAACGAATCAGCAGTTATCTGTACAAAAACTGCTCCAATAAAATATTGATCTTCAGTTTATAATTCATTGGCAAGTGTGTGTATATATTAATATATTTCCTTTTATAATTATGAAAGAAAAATTTTATAGGAACAATTAAAAATCAATTTAAATAAATAACTTGAAATTCATACACACTTAATCAAACCTCACATTCTGCTTATTAATCACGATATTTTGATTAATAATTCAGGACAAGTCAATGAACTTGAAATGAATATTTAGGAAAGAAAGATAATTAAAAAAAGAACATTCATTGCACTCAATTACAAAAGCAACACAAAAATTAAATGATAATTGAGTTCTCCAAAAAATGTAAGTTAGTGTCGACATCACTATCACATATAATTTCTTTGTACTTTGCGACAAATAAAAATGTAACATGATAGCAGTAATTCGGTATTTCAGTCAATAATTGTGATAATGCAAACTTAAAAGTATTTATACATAAAACAACAATTTAATAACATTTTGTGTAACGTAACAGTGGTGTTAATTACTCTGGGTTTCACATCAAATCACACATTTTAATTCAACATTTAAATTTCATAATTAATCCAATACTTGAACTAACATTTCATACTATAGACTTATAGATTTTACTAATATACAACCTTTCTTGAAACTGAAAAGGTTGAAGTTCTTTCCAGAACGAGTTCCGATTTAATCTTTGAAGATTGAATTATTCGTGATGCAATTCAATACTTCAAGAACATAACCTGCCTTTACAGTTAAACTAACTATTTCGCTCATGAATGTATCATTGAAGTCTGTAGTTTATCTGCTTTTAAGACCAAAGGTTTAATTTTCAACTTTTGGAAAACTTTTCATGGAGTCGTAGTTATAGAAGATAATTATATTTCATCTCATTCATCTATAGAAGCAAATTTCGACTTCTATAGATTCTGCATTATAGTTAGCTTTTTGTCTAAATTTAGTTTAGTAATATGATCTGGTTTCCAAGTTCCGCAGGTAAAGAATTTTACTGAAATGATGCGAATTTTAACATTTAAAAGGCGAAATAGGAATAAACATAGTATTTTGTTAGATTGTTTTAAAGTATTTGTGTGAGTAAACACTCCATAAACTTGACGCAATTTCGTTAAAAGAGAATTTCATTTTCAAAATGGTTATTATGAATCAATTTTAACTAAAAATATTATTTGTAAATACTTGTTACCACAACAATTTTTTTGCTATTTGAAATTTTATTTTAATAATTATTGCTACCTTTTTCTACAAGTTTTCAAAGATCTGGAAACTAAGGTTATAAAAAGAAGCGATCAATGTTTCGTGGCTTTAAGATTTAATGAAGAAATCTTGCAATTTTGAACTTCAAAAACATTTTACTGTGTTCTTAATATTTAGCCATACTTACTTTTATAAAAGGATTTTTAATATGTAATAATGCAAGCAAAAACAATTCTGATTTTCTTAAAACAGTGAATAAATTGTGTTGTCTAAACACGTTCAGATCCACTATATTGAGCAAATAGTTTTAGCATAACATAACAGCATAAATAAACAATACATATTTTTTCATAAAAATATAATAATAATATAGCGCAATTAATGCTAGAAGGTACTTCCGATGGGGGTAACACTTTAATAAGATCATGGCTACTGTAACATTCTATAAGAGATCTAAACTATTGAGATTAAAATAACTTTGAAACGGTTTAACACTATTCAGGCAATAATTATCAAAAATTGCTGTGAGGAAAGTTACGAAATAATTCATTTCTATTGAATTAAAAAGATTCTCAATATCATAGTTTGTTGTAGAGGTAAAAACTTTGCCTCCTAAATAGCATATTAGATCTTTACTATTTTCACAATACTATCTATAACTTTGAGAGTATTTTCAACATTTTGTAAAACTGATTCTGATAATTTAACAAATGTAATAATGTACGTTTTAAAAAAAATTAGCAACTGTTTTGATTAAAAAAGTTTTTATGAAATTTTAGGTTATAATATATGTGTAAACCTAGTATACAGTGGCGGCCAAAATTGTCTACACTTTTTTGAATTGTTATGTTTTTTAAGTTTGTATGCTTCTAGAAACTGTTACGTTGCACAAAATACTAAGTATTTTATATCATTTTAAAATGAATTTAATGCTAAATTTAATACAAAAAAAATTCAAATATTTACAATGCTCAAAAACTTATGCTGCAATAACTGTCGATATACGTAAGGTACTGATGATAGCAGTGAGCTATCAGATCTTAGTGAGGTTGCATTTATTCTTTATTGCAGCTTCTCATGAATGCTTCATTGGGCTGAAAAGAGTTTTAAGATCTTCCTTCGTTATTGCATGATGCCAGGAAACAATAATATCCTCAATCAGTTCTTTTTTATTGCATGGGTACCTCATTCCGACAAGAATTTTCAAACGGTGCCACAGGTTTTCGATAGGATTGAAGTCAGGATTTTTCCTGAGCAGGATAACAATGATATTTAGTCAAAAAGCGATGACATCATATAAAAGAGTATATTAAACACATGTGTGAGAGAGAGAGACGAAAAAGTGGTATTTCCTTTGTTAAAATTACGTAACAGTTGGGTAGTTCAGTGACTATTCCTGGAGACTTAAAGTTTTGTTTAAGATGTTAGGAGACAAATCTAATAAAACAGCAGGAAAAGGCCGAAAAAAGTGCACCATATTTGTTGATGAAATAAGAACAAAAATACTGTGTTTCAGAGGTAATAAAATTTCATGGACATCCATCAGAAGTGATCTGAGTGATGCTGATGTTTCTGTCAGTTCAAAAACATTTAGGAGTAGATAAGCAGATGTAAGACTAAAAGATAGAATTCCACGCAAATGACGTATCTTAATTTACAGCACCACTAAAAAGGACTACAATGGACAATGGAACACATTAATTCGACAAATGATTATTGGTCACAAGTTATATAGAGGAACGAAACTAAAATATCGTTATTCGGTAGTGATAGCCTCAAATATGTAAGAAGTAAGTTAAGGTAATAGCTCCATCCAGACAACTGAAAAGTACCCACATAGTTTAATCATTTAGTGCAGTGTTTCTCAAACACTTTTAATACTTGCAACCCAATATGCAATCATAATTTTCATCGCACCCCCTCCATACACAAATAACAATGCATAGAATTCAATAATACTACACTTTCACCTAAACTGCGTAATTTAGAATTTAACCATTAAATGCCACCGGCGTATATATATATATATATATATATATATATGTGTCTCGCCCAACGAGTGCGTTAAATGACCCGGACGTATATATACATATTTCCGAAGTAGGATCTTTTCTGTGCACTGCTATCCATAAAATTATTCTGAAGGCTTCGAAATCCAATAAAAGGACCTTTACAATGTTTTTGAAGGATTTACTTGTATCAGAGGATTTGTTTATGTATATACATATATATATATTTCATTTCTTTCGCCTCCTCCAGTACATCCCATACGTGCTCCTATGTGAAAACAAGGTTTTTCGGGAGCGAATCGCGGAGCTGTTAATCCACAGTTAAGGAATTATTATAAACCGTATAAATTATCAAGATAAGTGTTAATTTTTGTATATAGTTTTATATATGACAAACCCATGGGGTACTAGTAATTAATAAACTTGTTTTTATATAAATTAATATTGTTAAATTAATTATAAACTGCATTATTCAGTACTGACACATTTGTAAGTATATTATATCAGTGTAGTTATTAACTTTATTTTTTTATTTTGACAGAATGTATTTTGTGTGTTTACTTTTGATAAATTAATAATTTTTTTAAATAACATTTTGTTTTTTACTTTTCAATATGCTCGTAGAGATATCACACCCCTCAAGGGGAACCCCCACAGTTTGAGAAACGCTGATTTAGTCATGCATATCTGTAGATGGTATCGGTCGCCTTCATATCATCGATGAGACACTGAAAAACCAAGCTTTCACCTTCCACCAGGGATCTTATTTCCCAACAACGCTTCCTTTAATTTTCAGCAAGATTCTGCTCCTGTCCACACATTAAAGTTTGAAACATTTAATATGCATGGTACTAAGAGCCATTTCAAAATAATTTACTAATTTAAAATATATATGTTCTAAATTTTCTATCTGCTTTTCTTCTCAACTCCATTGCGTTCCTGGAGCTTCTATTAATTTTACTATATAAACTATATAAACATATTATATATATATATATATATATATATATATATATATATATAACTATATATATTATTTATATAAACATTTGAGTGTGTGTGAAAAAATTCACTTTTATTTGATTTAGCAATTGTGATGTTATTTTACCTTAGTAGTTACATTTAAACTGATCTGGATATATAATATTAACACTCTGTCAAAGAAGTAGTTTTTCCATCACAATTTGGAATAGTTTTAACAAACGGTAATAAGATATACATATACATATATGTATAACTCTATCTAACTAATAAAAGAAAATGTTGACAATTTCCTGAAATCAGTGTTACTATAAAAAAATAAATTATAGAAATTCCGAGTGAAATGCTGAATCGCGGGCCAATTGTTCTGCACTTGCTATTGTCCTTGGGAGTTACTCCTCCAGAAGAAATAATTCAAAGCACGAAATTCAAAAATGATGGAAAAAGTGAAACATTCAAAAAAAAAGCATTTAAAAACATTTAAAACTAAAAGTCGTTGCAAAATTAAAGTATTTTTTAAAACGAAAAAGTCGTTAATAAATATTTACTTAAGAATTTAATTAAAATTAAATAAAAAATTTAAAGCAGCTAATAAATTAAAAGTTAATTAATTTTAATTTTAAACTGAAAAAGTAGAATACATTATTTTTTAAAAAAACATTTACTGACTTTTTACCCCTTCCTTTCTCTCAATTTTAGACTTTTCCCACAGTTTGGTCATGAATATGTCAATCAATTAAACAATCTTTCATTCACCTTGTAACACAACTTTTTTAATTTTAACATAGGAATTATATCAAAACCCATTCAAAATACTCAACATATTTCAACATACATAATTCACATTTGCAACACTACTAATATCATTGGTGGCTATTGTTTGGCATCTGTAAAAAGTTTTGAGAAAAGAGACATTTACCTTGAAACAAAATATCCATACCAAAGAACGAAGCCAAAAAGGATCTGTCAATTGTTCCCCCAAGATGCTCCAAGACACAGTCGTCTCAAGGCAATGAAGCAACAACATAAACTATGGAAGTGCTTAAGTCGAATCGAATTAAAATCGTCTGAAACTATTAGGAATACCGTCATAAATATAAACCAATACAAATTTAAGTATACTATAATATGATAACAAAATAATATCCATACAAACAAGTATAAAATAACAAATTTGAAAACAAATTACAAAATAATAATAAAAACAATTTTAATAATTATTATTAACAAAATAAATAATAACAAACACAGAACCACACATACAAAAATCTTTTTTACTATCTATTCTCAAAAAAAAAAGTATGATAAACTCCTCCTTCATGTCAAATCAACTCGGATACCCTTTTTTGTTCTTATCTACATAAAAAATGCAAAAATAAATCCCCCCCCTGGCAAATTCTGTAATTTTAGCTGAAGACGTAAATTTAACTTAAAAGAATCTTTTCTTTTTTCTAACAAAAGTTTTTAAAAAAAAGGAATTTAAATATTTAATGAAGCAGACAAAAAACTAAATTGCATTGTTTTAAGCAGCATATGTGTTATGCAATTACATATCCTGCTTATGATATGTATTTATTCATTTCACTAAATATATTTGAGAAGCATTTTACAGTGTGGTCCCTAAAGTCCGTTATCACTCCAATAATTTATGAGTGACAAGAGCAGCAGTCATAAAAGTGGGGTCTGGGTAGAGTAAATGGGCCCCAAAAAAATTTTGAACCCCCCGGCGGATAAATTTTTGATCTCAAAACAAAGGAACTAAAAATTCATTAAAAGTTGCTCCATCATCAATTTAGTAATAAAAAATGATTTCCCGTAAAATTTTTCAAATAGGCCCCGTAAAAGGTATCCGATGTTGGGAAGCTCTTTTAAAAAATTTTGTCAACATAATTTTGAGAAATGTGGTGCAGGATTTGAGAGTAATACTATATATACTAAGCAAAACATCCATCCATTTCTGGTCACTGTGCTATCTTAGATGTACTGTCGAAGTTCGACACCAAATTCGTTGGTCGATTTAAGTCTGGTGTTCAATATTCAAAAACGGATTGATTGGCTATGTATTTTATGACAGCACTTTTGGATTCATGCTTGCTTACTGAATTCTGATTTTTTAAAAGGTTTGTAGTGTCCCAAATTATGGTTTCAGCACGACTTCGCCAATCCGCACAAGGTATCATTTGTCACACACAACACGATTAAGACATAATCCAACAACAAGTCACCGGACATGACAGCTGCATTGAATGGCCACAGTCAACTGAACGAAACTCACTAGACTTTTTTACTGTAGGGATACATCAAAGTGGGGCGCTCCTCCATCAACACGAAAGACAAAAAGCGGATTATGGACGCGGCTGATACGTGCCATGATAAAAAAATTACGGGGAAATCGCCCTGGTCTGAGTGTATTTCTGCTGAATATAGAATTTAGAGGGCGATGAAGAACCTCATTTGGGGGTTTTTGTTAAACGCGAAAAACACATGTGTGTTTTGTACTTTTCTTTTGAATCATTTTTATACGATTTCTTTTTCTTTGTAATAAATTGGTGATTTTGAATAACATTGTAATTGACTTTTTTCATGTGTCTCATACTGCTTTTGACATCAGAAAGCTGACTTCAAATTTTCCTTTAGGTGGTGCTGTAAGCTACATTTTGTGTAGATCATGGAAACTTTACTATACCTAGATCCCACTTTTATGACTATAGTTCTGGTCGTTCATAAATTATTGGGAGGATAACGGAACTTAGTGGGCACACTGTAGGAAAAACATGGGCTGGTATATATCATAAGTATATGTATAATGTTTGCACTATCAAATCTATACAAATGATCATGTGAAACGAATTGAGTGAAAAGAGTAACAATGTTGGAAAGTAACATTTATATTCTAAATAAGCATAGTATAATTAAAATTTAATCATTTTAGAAAAGGCTTTTAAATACTGTTAATTACGGAATTATTTGTTTTAAAAACATCCTACTTTAAACAGTATTTTCATGGTTTTATACGTAGAATTTTTAATTCATAAAATCATTTTAATATTCTATCTTAGAATATATATATTCCACAAAAGAACATCACCTATTTTTTTTCTAGCTCGTATATCAAAATCTAGTATTTGTCTCAAATCAAAAATTCTAAACATTTTTTTAATCGACGATTCAGAGTCTTTAACAAATACTTAAAAATACTTATCAGCATTTTCGGAAAGATTTTAAATTGCATTGTAAAAGAGTACGATGAAAGAAATACAGAAATAAAAGGCAGTTAAGTAAAAAGGAATTTGTGGTTTGGGAAAAGGGATTTCAGGATTTAATTACTTTCTTCAAATAGTTGTGTTGGTACTTATAGAAGCACAGAGAAAATTAATTTTCTTTCTTTTGTTACTACAGTACAAAGGATTATATTACAATATTACTTTGCTTCGCTCTTAGATTGCAAACTCGATATTAACTTTTTTAAGGGACTGATATGAACAAAAACAAAATGTTCAAAACCTATTGCAAAACAGTTTATTGCTGAAAAATATAGAAATATTGGATTGCGTTTTATTATTTTTTCTCTTTTATAGAATAAATGCTCATGCCAACTCTAGAAATACCTCCAGGTATCTCTCTAGAATTTTCATTATCTTTCAAAATAAATGCAGTAAATAAACTTGGGAGTGTGTCAAAGCATGCCAAACGCTGTACGTTTCATTGAATTTATATTTGGATGATTTTTAATTCTTGTTATTGATATGAGTGTGATAATTGTTTCATGTTTAAGGTAAATCGGTTTTATTTACCTCAGAACACCAGACAAAGCTCTTATTTATTACCAAAAACAAATTTCTAGACAAGTGCAAGAAATTTAACTAAGTTTTAAAAATCGTTTCACAACGTAACGTTTGGAGTCAAAAATGGAATTCACTAAATTTGATGCTAACAATAGACCCCCTTTAAAATGTACAGAAAAATTGAGTAAAAGTATTTGAAGATATATATTTATAGACATATTTATTTATATAATGGCTTCACTAACTGCATAAGGACCGTTGTGTAATTAAGGCAATAAGGGAGGGTGCCAAGATATAACAAAAACTGTGCATAATTTTCTTCTTTTTTTTTTGCTTATACAGTATTGTAACTATGAATTTAAATTTGTGTGAACATTATTTTTTATTGTGGTTTTATACGTATTGGTTAATTGTTTCCAGTAAGAAATAAATACTTTGTATTTACTACAGATTTCCACGGGAAATCTTCTAAATATTTCGTGCGTGTGTTTAGTACAAATATATATATATATATATATATATATATATATATATATACAATTTAAAAATTTAATTATGATAGATTTAGTTCTCTCATTAGGTTTGTATTTAAAAGAAAACTATATATATTATTAAGATAACTATTATTAACAGATTAAAGGTTTGCCACAAAGGGGCTCAGATAGAAATTGTCTAGCTAATTTATATTTTAAAAATTTGT
>BMAV01017162.1:0-29547 GCA_019973955.1 Trichonephila inaurata madagascariensis | reverse complement strand
TTTGAAAAATTTTCAAATTCAAATAGGGCTCCATTTTACTAAAAAAGCTCTTGGTATTTTCTTTTAAACTCACACCTCTCTCTGATTCTTGTAATTTCTGTTTTTATCAATTTTAGTACGATATTCTTTTGCCTTTTTTTTACTTAAATTTTTCGAGGGTTTTGATATGTTTCAAAGACCCAATTTCATTTTTTTTAGCTTTGTGGAATTACAATTTGTCTCTTATTATTTTTTTTTTATACTATATATATATAAATGCCCCCGTTTAAACCGGGGTATACGTTCCATCGTAGGCTAATATGAAACAGCGTTAAACGGGGGTTCCCTTTAATGAAAATTTGGGTTGGGGGAAGGGGGGTAAAAAATTGGCCAGGTATTTTACCATTAAATTTATTAATTATATGTTTATAACAATAAAACAAAATTGTATTTTCTTCAAGTAAAAAAAACATAATAAATGAATATACATAAAAAAAATAAATAAAATTCTAAGTCAGTATGTTTACATTTCAGATCATACAGTATCTTCTGTTTTTCCAAATTTTTTCAGCCTTTTTATCAAAAAGGCATCAATTAATTTGAGTTTTCCTTTTTGCGCCTGAAAGGGTTGTTTGAGGGATAAGGCATCCATAACCCCCCGTTTTCCTTTGGATCCCCAAAAATTTGCTCCTCTTTTTTTCTTGTTGCTTTATTTTCGTGTTTCTTACCTCCCCCCCATGATAAAACCTAAAAATCATAATATTTGTCACTATAGTAATCGTTATATTATATAAATTTATACTGACAATAACATTAACAAATGTTTGAAACGATAAAAATACGTTCGTATAACACCGTAACGTTCGTATAACATATATGGAAAGAAGAAACATAGATACATTGCTTCGGATATCGGGAAGCCTAACGCTGTGTGTAATTTCGGGGAATCCCACGATTAAAAAAAAAAGAGCGTTAATCCGAAACAGCGCTAAACGAAACACCGTTAAGCGGGGGCTTACTGTATATATATGCACACACACACAACCTCTGACAATAAAGTTCGGTGAATAGTCCTGTAACATTAACGTAGTTGAACTATTAACGAAAGTTACCTTGCTATCCTTCGAAATCGTCACCTCCCATAACTATGTACCACTGAGATCTGTTATGCATGTCTTGGAAAATTTTCCAAGGGTCTTTTTTTGGGGAGGGGTTCGAAAGATTCATCACTTTTCTTTGGGATGTTGGAATATAGTCAAATATTTTTTCCTTTAAAAGGGGAATTTAAAAGTCGGGGAATAAAAAGAATCTAAATTGAGATCTGGCGGGGTTATGGTTAAATATTAAATTTTTGCAGCCCCCTTTTTGCCAGGAACTTTTTGACTAAACTTTTGTTCGTTCATTTTCCTTTTCTCAGTTAAGAACCAACGCACTAAACGAGCACTTTGTAAAACAACGCTCAACTGAATAGCGGTGGGGGCAGATAGTCAACACCTGCTGAAACACATGTTGCTTCACCAGGTGTTTTGATTGGTCGTTTTTGACCTTATTCACGAATTTTTATTGCCAGAAGTTGTATATATATATATATTATATATTTTTAAAAATTTTATAAATTTATATAAAATATATATATATTTAAAATTTTATTTTAATTTATTATAAAAATATATATATATATATATTAGTTAGTGATAAATCTAATATCAAAAAAAACAAATGGGGTTTATTAGTTATTGTATTGAATATGAATACCCTATATTAATTTTCTTTACAATTGCATTTCTTATAGTGTTTAATGACAAATTTTAACAATCTTTGTAGTATGTTACAATTTTTTTCTATTTTCTTCTGTAATGTTATTTTCGTTCCTCTTATTATTTGCTTAATTTTCTACATGCATTTACAAGATGGCGCTACATGTTTAATAAAACCAAAAAAATTTTTATATTGCTATGTAGGATTAGGGGTCCTCTTCATTCCAAAAAAGTTCTTATCGATATTTTAGGTTTTTAAGTATATATAAGCTTACTTATAATTGATCTTCCATTAAGCACATGAACTTTTTTCTTGTCTGTATGCCAAATGCTTAACTTGTACCTGAATTAACTCTTCGGTGTGGAATTTTGCCGAAATTCATAAATTTGCGGAGTGAGGTTAATGAAATTAAAGCTGAGAAGGAAAAAGAATTTGAAGAAAGGCTAACAGAGAACATTTTGTTGAAGTGACATTCCTGAGCAAGAGCACCAACCATAGTGCGTTGGGTGTTTGTTATTGAGTTGGTTTGTGCCAAGGTTTGTGAGTCATGTGTATTTATTTGTTTCAATTCCTACTATTAGCTCAAACTCTCGATATATTTATTTATTTATCTTGGTGGAATTTTCAATCGTTAATAAAATACATTTTAAAACGCTCAATTGAGCTGAAAATTTATATACATGATTATTTTGGATGATAATACAATAACTTGATCATAGTTAATAAGAATTCATTAAAACCTTTAAAAAAATTTAAAAAATTACAAATACAGCCATTTTTGGGATCATTTTGGGACTTAGCGACCCTTTTGGCGACTTGAGTCAAAAACTTAAAAAAGGTTTTTTTCAATTTTTTAAAGCATTCAGTTGAACTGAAATTTTATATACACGATTGTTTTTGGATGACAATAGTACTTTAATGATAATGAAAAAAAAATTAAATTTACCACTTAATTTTTTGGGATTCTGTCCTGTGATATACATATTTATATTAATTGTAACTATTTAATAAAAAGTAGCTAAAAAAAAAAATTTTTCTTTGCTGATCTAAGTAGGAATTGAATAAAATTTTTTATATTACTTGTAATGAGTTATATTCTCTCAGTATGAGCATTTGAAAATTTATGCTAAATACTGTCCAATTAAAAGGATCGCATGTGGGTCTTATTTTTACAAAGGGGCCCAGGGTTTCAAGAAATCTTGAAATACCTACTTTTTATTCGGCTTTTTGTAATGCAAATGAGTGTGAAGAATTATGAAATTATCTCTGTTCTAGCTCTTGGAGGTTTGAATTATTTCTTGATGGCAAGCATCTTTGAATGAAAATCACTGCACCATCTACTTATTCCAGAAAAGTTTCGTTATTTGTTTTTAATAGAATCATATATTATCAATGAAGAACTTGATAGAATAACGAGCATTTAATTTATTAGAAGTTTTAATATTACTTATGTTGAAGGTAATATTAATCTTCCAAAGTAATTTTAAAGTAATACAAAGTTATTTATCTTCAATTAAATTTATTTTAACCACTAAATTTCTTTAAATTATTTTGAAATTCAAAACCTTTCTTGTACTGAGATTCTAAATGAATGTAAAATCCTATATTTGATAATTTGAAGCAGATTAAGGTATGCGACTACGTTCGGAACCATGATTTAGAAAAAAAGCGTATAAATGGATAATTTTCATGATATTTAGTGTCCTTGGATCAAAATACATGTATTGTTGTTTTAAGAATATTATTAGAATAAAAAATTATTTAAATACAATATTTTGGCAAAAAAATTAACTTTGAATTACCTATTTTCAAAACGTTCTCCTTTGATGAAAAGTACTTCTATAATTATAATATTTTGTGTTTATATAAAGCAAAGATTTCTCCTGAGAGCCTGAACTAGGAATTTTGAAAAATTCACATTATTGTCAGAGTTACTACCATTTGAAATAATTATCAGTGTTTTTCTCTTAAAATTTCTCCACTCTGTTGTATTAAAATACAGATAAATCCACTTCTAAATTACATATTTCAAAAATCCTAGTTCAGGCTCTGTACAGAGGTCTAGAGCTATATACAGGCAAAATATTATTATTATAGAATTATTTTCCATAAAAGGAGGAATGTTTTGTAAATAGGTCATTTTATATTTATTTTTGTCAAAATATGGTATTTGAATAATTTTTTATTGTAATAATATTCTTAAAACAATTTTATACACGTATTCTAATCTAAGTGACTCTAAATATCATAAATGTTATCCATGTATACGCTTTTCTGATATAACTGTACAGAACGTGGTCAGATGCCTATAAGCTAGCATCATCGAAAGGTTATAATATGAGAGTATAACATTTGCTAACGTAATTATTTTAAGTGGTATTAAAAAGCAACGGGATTGTGTAACAAGCTCTCTCTATTTATTGGTTCAGGTTATTCTAATATCTATCTTAAGTTCTTAAACTAGCCAAACTAAGAAAAAATTGAACTAACTAGATTTCTTACAATTACATACGAGGTAGAAATTTTGATTTAATTGTAAGACATATTTTGTGGGGGGAGGAAATCACTTCATAAAAATAAAATTTTCTCTCAATTAAAAATCCGTACATTTCTTTTCATCAGTAAAAATCTTCCAAAACACAGTTTTACGAAAGGCCCCTTAAGATCCTTTCACGCTTTCCCTAAATTAAACAAAGATTTTAAGAGCAATAATGTCCCCAGTTGCATGACTTTAGCCATAATTACTATTTCCTTCTTGGTGACTTTTTATGCGTTTCACTCGTTTGTGGATTTTTCTACAATTGCTTTTAAAGTCAATCTGTCTTTTCTTGTTGAGAAAATGACATTTTTTAGTCGAAGTAAATTAAGAAATGTCGTGCGCTTTTCGATAATCGTCAAAATGAACCCCTCATATTACCGGACAGTAATGGAGTACCTTTGAATAATCAATAATCTCGGATAATATTAAAAGTGGACTAAAAGCTTAAAAAAATAAACCACAGTTCAGAGTTTAATATTACTTTTTAATTTAACCTGCAGATAGTTTTTTTGAGTGATCCTAATCATTTCTCTAATTTTCTCTACATTGAAATATTTCACTTAAAACGTGACCATAATTTCGGTAATGACTTAAAATACTGCCCACAAAACATTTATTAAAGTTTCTTCTCCAAAATGTTATCACATTTCGTGCATATTTATCCGCTCGGCACTTTGGAACTTTATGGAGACTTCAGTATCGAATCATTTTCATGAAATTTTGCTTTGATAATTTAAAATCAAAAAGTTGTCAATCATTATCTTTATATTTTTGTACAGTGTTTAAATTTTTATTCTTCTTATAATTTGAAATGAAATACATTCTTTATGCTCTGAATGTCTTGAATTTATTTCTTTTTTGGTTTTTGCTTTAATATTAAGGAATTGCTTAAACTTTTCTTTCGCTTAATTCAAGCGAGAGCGTATTTGGTGGCGAGTACCGCCACTAGATGGTGCCACCACTGAAATGGCTCTCACATTTGGGGACTTTCCGTGCAAGCAAAGGCTTAGTTGCTAAGACACTGCCCATTAGGAAAAATGTTTTTTTTTTTTTTTTTGCATTTATTACAAATGAATAGCTTCCAATATTCTTAGATTATTTTTATTTATTTTTCAAAACATTTTAAAGGAAAACTTGTGTTACGTTTTGCACTCCCATGCATGAAAAGTTGTGGGAGACTGGGATTTTCTAAGGAAGGACAAAAGTCTCCCCTTTTCAATCCAAAAGTACTCAACTTATTAAAATCTGCGCAAAAAAAATTCTGGAATAATCTAAAATATTACATTATTATATCTTCGAAAAAGTATTTAATTTGTCTGGGTGTAAGATGCAATATTACGTTGACTTACTATAAAAATGTTCCATTCAGCTTTGTGTTTGACCACTGATATCTTAGAGACCTGGACTAAGAATCATTGTGTGTGAATGGATTTAAAAGAAATTGCAAAAAAGATGAGATTACCAAGAACATTTTGAGAATTAAAGCTGCAGTCAATTAATGTTATTTAAATGGTTATTAAAAGCACCGAAGGATAACACGATATTTTGAGGGACTTAGGATCAAAATGAGTTAACGGAAAACCCTTTTAAGTCAATTGGAATATATATAAAATTTTATTTTTTTTTTCTCTATATATGTATTCCATCACAGAAAAGGGGGAAAAGAATGATCTTATATCATTTAACCTCTCATCCTACGAATTTACGGTATAAATTACAATAAATTATTTTCAAGAATCTTTTCATTTATTTCTATGAAATTAAAAATGTGCGTATTATTAGATTTGATAAAATTTTAGATAAAATCAGGTACAGATAAAAACTTTCTCCTGATGAAAAAATTATATAAATCAAGGGGAAAAAGTAGTTTTTCTGTCGTAAAACACAATTCAAATGTTTAACAAAACATTTTATACTGAAACAAAAATATTTTGTGCTATATTTTTTTTCCCCTACAAATTTCTCTATAGTCGTCTTGTTTAGGCAACAAGAAGGCACTACTTATAACAAAAGGCAGCAAATTGACTACTTAGAGAGCACTCATGTCACTTTACCTTCGCCTTTTTTAGAAAAATCAGTTTTTTGCAATCATTCGTGAAAGGATTAAAAAAAAATATATCGCAGACATGCTTTTTTTTGTCGCAGATATTGTTCAAGGGGAAAAAAAAATAAAAAAATTTCTTCACCGTCTGTAATTTGGGAGCAAAAAAGAAACATTTTTTCTTTTTTTCCTGTGAAATAAAATGCGTGAATAATTTGCATCACAAGAATTTGAGACGGGATTATTGGATTAAAAAGCTTTTTTTTAAAAAGTGTCTCGTAGACAGGAAGTATTGTCCCGTCATTTACATTGTTAACAAATTCTAAAATAAGTCTGAGATTTGTCCGCATTTATTTTCCTGTTAAATTTTTAAATTAATATTTTTTGTCTTTTTTATTTAATAAATAAATATTAGATCATGTCATATGAAATTTTAGATTACTAAAAGAAGTTAAATTTTTTAAAAAAAATTCAAATAAGCATTTTTTAAATTAAAAAAAAAAAATACAATATTTCACTTGGAATTTTTTGTTCGTTTTAAAAACCCTATCGTTAAACCCTATCCTGAAATATTTAGGACCTGTAAATTGGTAATTTATCAAGGCGTCGATCTTGCCAACAAATAAAATTAAAGTGGAAAAAGGGAAAAGTTCAAGAACTGCGGTTCCCCAAAAAAGGGACAATTTTGAGCTCATAGAAATGCATGAGCAAACATTGGAGAACTGAAATCTTTTTGACCCAGTTCAATCAAAAATCGAACGGGTTGGTAATTTGACGAAGGCCATTTAATTTATAATTGAAAATGAAATTTTTTATCTATTATTACTTTTCGCTTTTAGTTTTTTGGGGGTTCTATTTATCCATGTAACGAATTATACTAAAAATCATTATCATATATTATGTACCTTGTTTTATTTTAAAAAAATTCTATTTTTTCCTTTTTAAAAAAGGAAAATTTTCATAATTAAAAAAAAAATTTTTTATTTATGAAATCCTGACACACACACACACACCCACACACACACACACACACACACACACACACACACACACACACACACCCCCACACACACACACACACACACACACACACACACACACACACACACACACACACACACACACACACACACACACACACACACACACACACACTTTATAAAATACATACTCCAACAAAGAGAATATTTTTTCAACAAAACAAGGAGTAAAAAAAATTAATAGTACCTTAGGATAAAATTTTGCAGGGGAAAAAAGACTTTGAACCATCAGACTATTTGTTAGATGTTATGAAACCTTCAATATCAAAATAACTTCGCTTGTCGATTTTATATTTGTGTTATCTAAGATTTTATCAAACTTCTTTGTTTTAAATTATTATTTTCTTTCGTCTTCGATCCCAAATAAAAATAAGTTATATGCATTTATATGGGAAATTATATTCCGACTTACGCAGCGTAAGTTCGGGTTATTACTGTATCTTTCATTCTCATGAAAACACTCTTGACAAAACATTTTTAATAAATTAATTCTTTATTGAAACAAGTCCGGATAGTTAGAATCTGTAAAAAACGTTTTTGGACATTATTATCATTACGAAAGCTCTGATTTCGTTTGAAGTGATATAAATTGAAAAATAATTGCTAGTGTCGCGTGGATTAAGTTTAGGTAAGTATGGAAATTATGGTAATCTAGTTTATCGGTTTTGTCTTGTCTAATTTGCCATGCAGCCTATTGTTTGGGGTTCTTGAAATGTTATTG
Source organism: Trichonephila inaurata madagascariensis (assembly GCA_019973955.1). Taxonomy (NCBI): domain Eukaryota; kingdom Metazoa; phylum Arthropoda; class Arachnida; order Araneae; family Nephilidae; genus Trichonephila; species Trichonephila inaurata. The sequence goes on along the minus strand of BMAV01017162.1, from coordinate 21,469 downwards.
CACCATATGGAATCCCCCGAGTTAAGCGGTTGATGCATACTACATTTTTTGAAACTTAAAATCTTCATGTTGGTGTGGCGTGGAAGTTAGGAGAATGGGTACCAGCTCATGTTTCGTCTCATCCTTTGAAAAAAGTCAAAGTTAAGAGGAGTGGCCTTAATAATAATCCAATCGAGGGTCGAGAATAATCATCAAGGAAAGATGGGTCCATGTCTGTTGATTAATGAAAAGTCCATCTGGGAATATTTCCTATATATTTCATTGATTTCATCGACCAATATCACTGATTAGCGTTTGCTTTCCTAGAACATAAAAAATTAATAAGGGATGACACCACTTGCACTTCCTCATACTCACACTATAAACAACTTTTAAGTTCTAATTGATCAATCCATTATTGTCTTGTTCACTTTCTACTGTCACGGGTAACCCCTTTTTCGTCAAAATTTACAATTCTTCTCAGATAGGATGTACCGTTGATACATAAAAAAAGCAATCTTCAATTTTCAAATCTTCGCTGTACATGCAGACCAATCATTTTATGCGGCACAAATTTATTGAAATTTTTAAACTGTTCTGTGTTTGTGAGACAGTTATTGACGGTTTTGCAACGTACTCGTTCTTCTGAGAAGGATGATAAAGTTTTGCAGAGGTCAGCTTCCTCCAGCGTGCGAGGAACGCCAACATCAACAAGGATGGATGACTCTCAAAACGCTTATTCTTTAAGATCTTGACTCCGGCATATACGAGGGTGATCTGAAAAGTTTCCGACTTCAACGTGAAAATGGCAGCAATTCAATAATAGCTTGTGAATTTCGTTGTTCATGTGTTGACAGTTACTCACCAAAGATTCAGCCATTTTGGAAGAGAAATTGTTATGTAACAGTCGTTTGAGTGAGTTGATGGGAGTGTTTTTGTGAAAATGGACAAAATCGAGTATCGAGCTGTCATTAAATATTTGTTTTTTAAAGGCAATACGCCTACGCAAATCAAAGATGAATTGGATTCTGTGTGTATGGGGACTCTGCACCATCAGTTACCACAATGAAATTTTGGGCAGCTGAATTTAAAAGTGGCCGGAAGGGCTTGGGAGACGATAAACTTTCGGGACGTCCTAATGCTGCAACCACCGACGAAAACATCAGCAAAGTTCACCAAATGGTGCTAGACGACCAACGAATTAAAGTGAGAGAGATAGTAGAGGTTATGAACATGTCAAAAGAACGTGTTTGTCACATATTAAATCAATATTGAAAGAAAGCTGTCCACGCATTGGGTGCCGCTTTTGTTCACATTAGACCAAAAACGTGTTCGAATGAACATTTCCAACGCTCGGTTGGCGCAGTTTAGCGCAATAAATCCGAGTTTTGGCGCTGATTAGTTACTGTAGATGAAACTTGGATACACCATTATTCGCTCGAAACAAAAACATAGTCCAAAAAGGGAACTGCAAAGAGGGAACCGGCTCCAGAAAAAGCAAAAACTATTTTTTCGGTTGGGAAAGTGATGACGACTGTTTTCTGGAATACTCATGGTGTTATTTTAATCGATTATCTTCAAAAAGGAAAAAAAAATATTACAGGATTATACTATGCATTATTACTTGACTAGCTGAAGGCAGAACTTGCGGAAAAACGGCTACATTTGCAGAAAAAGAAAATTCTGTTTCACCAAGACAACGCACCGTCTCACACCTCAGCGGTTGCCATGGAGAAAATCCACGAATTTCAGTTTAAATTGCTTGACCATCCGCCTTACTCACCAGATCTGGCCCCAAGCAACTTTTTGTTCCCTCATCTTAAAATTGCGCTTAGAGGACAGGGAATTTAGTCAAATGAAGAGGCAATCACCTTCGTGAACAATTATTTTGCAGAGAAAAACGCCGAGTACTATTTGGATGGGTTACAGAGATGGGAGAATCGTTCGGAGAAGAGTGTAGAGTTACAAAAAGACTATGTTGAAAAATAAAAAAAATTCAGAAAAAATGACTTGTATCTTTGTTAGGTCGGAAACTTTTCAGACTACCCTCGTAGTTTTTGAAAGCACGTTTGTAAGTTTCTTTTGTTGGCGGTTAACGAGTGACGGACTTATAAATAATATTGTCTTAATCCTTGTTATTAAAAAAATTCATCCCTTCTCTCCTCGTTCTGTCGAGAGGCGGCAGCTGGTTGAATGAAGGGCTTTGTTGTCATGCAGATGTGACGTCATTTTCTCTTCGTTTTTCTACGAAAGGGGAACGTTTTTTAGTTCCCCTACGTTCCCTTTCTACGTTTTCCTAAATCAAATGGGAGAGTGGTCTCTCCCTCACTCCTCCACCAGCGTTGTTGTGATGCACTCAATGTGGACTGCTATCTATTTTTATGTAACGTCAACAATGTATTCTCTTTTCAACTTATGATGAGTGGATAATAGAGCTTTTTCTCTAAGGTTCCACGTAAATATATAACAGTTACCGTATTAGTTGGCGGTACCATCGCCAAAGGTAGGGGGGATATTACAAGCAGTATGGGCCCCATTGTTACTCAAATTTAAGACTTGTACAAATTCTATCCCTTAACTAGATGGTTTTAGGGAAACACTTGACACCACCTAGCTGAAAAATGTACGTGTAAGCAATTTAAAGATTACTTGATCTAGGAACAGAAAATAAATCAAGAAAGCTTAATATCTTTAACGTGGTTTATGACTTTTAACGTGGGAAATGAAATGAGATTAGAGTTTAGAAAATTATATTCGTAATTAAGACAAACAAAAAAATAGGTAAATTTATAATTTTAATTAATATTAAGTTTGTTATCACACACACACACACATGAAATTAAATAAGTTTTGAATATATTGAAACTTTATGTTGGAATATATCTGAAACATACAGCTGACTAAAATTTCAAAACTTAAGCATTTCAGGAAGTGAGAAAAAAACGAATCAGAACATTCTATATTTACAAATGTGCATGGAGTTTAATAGGCGTTTATAACTAACAAATTTTAATTATTTTTACTATCCAATTATTGTTATTCCAGTTAAAAATATCTGAAAAGGATGAAAATGTGGTTTGAAATTTAAAAGTATATTTTTAAAAATCCTTCATAATTTCAAGAATATTATTCTGTCATTCATTTTCGAATATTTATCCTAGAAACAAGAAAGCTTCATTTTTTTTTCTAAATTAAATAGGCTTTCTTGTCACTTTTGCGAAATAAAAATTAAACTTGTATTTTACTTTCTTTCTCTTATGATTATATAAGATATTTTTTTTATTAGAATTTATTTCTTTTCACAGAAAGAATAATTTTTATTCAAAACAATTTTTCAATCACAAAATAGAATAAATATTAAGCGTTCATGTTGCAATATTATAATATATTTTTATTTATCTTTTACTAAAATTTCCCGAACATTATACAAAAGAAGAGTAGGTTATTTATCTACCGGATTACATTTATTTTTTTAAAGAAATATTTTGAATACGCTTCATTATCAGATATAATAGAGATTGTTCTCGTTACAATCCATGTAGGCTTAAGAAATAATAATTTGTTTTACGTCAAAAAAATAAATGAAAAATAAAAACAGTTTTTCCTACCTATTCAAGATCATTTTGTTAATATTTGTACGAAATATTTCAAAATCGTTTTGTGTTATCACTTTCATTTCATTAATAAAAAAGAAATTAAAGATTTCAATGAGTTTTATTGTCTATAACTTTTACGATATTAATAGAATACATGTTATTTGCCAGAAAAAAAATGTTTTTATCTTGCTAGACATTTTACTCTAGTTAATAATCAAGTATCAATGCATTTACTTTTATAAAGGGATTTAAAAAAAACTCTCTTTATTTAAATTATAATTTTATCTGTAAAGAATAATGATGTCAGAACTTGTTTATAGTACAGAAAATTCAGTAATAATTACTTCTTGAAAAAGAAAACGAATTTTATTATTCATAAAATTACTTTTCCTAATACTGTTAATGCTTTTTTCCTTAGGAGTTCCTTTTGTATTTAATTAATTGCATTGAATATATATAACGGTAATTAATTCTGAAAATAATTAAAGAATACTAAAAGATAGGAAGTTTAATTAAAAAAGGGATAAGATTTAACAATAGGATTCAACAATAAAGACTCACACTGTGAAATTATTAAATTCCATTTTATTTTACTGAGCAGTTATAAATACGTAAGGGAATAAGAACAAAATGAATATAAAAGAATTTTGTTAAAAAAATTCTAACAATTAAAAATGGTTAAGGGAATTCTTTAATGAATATGATTTAACATGCACTCATTTTAAAAAGTAAAATAAATGGGATTAAAAATAAAAACCTTTGTTTTAAGCTGGAGAATATTCCATTTTGTTTTTTGTGACAGCGACAACTATCAGCAACTGAGTATATAAACTAATAAAATTAATTCATTATAAATTTGAAAAAAATCTAATGTACTTTACTTTGTAAGGCATTTTTCTAGTTATTCGTTTTAATTTTTTCGTTTTTTATAAACAAACAAACAAACTAGCATTCCTTTTGTTCTAAGACAAACGGCATTAAAAAGATTCTTTGCCCGGAAAACTCAGACAATGTCATCTCCGTGTGTTGTAAGATAAAGATACTCAACAAAGTTGTTCAACGTTCTCTGTGATTACTTAAATTAGCGAGCTCGTTAAATTGGACGGCAAAAATATTTCATCAGAGATGTAAGTTTCCTAGGAGACAGGAACTACCAAGATTGGTGATTATTTCGCATTTACGGTTAAAATGGCCGAGAATATTTTAGCATCAAATTAGAAGCTATTTATTAAAAATGGTATAGTTTCTCTCTCTCCGTGTTATAATTAAACAAGTAATATGAATTTTTTCCCTTAAACTCAATTCTTACTTAGGTCAACAAAGAAACATTTTATTTCAGTTACTTTTCATTAAATAATTACGATTAATATAAATTATACATATGACAGAATCACAATATTAAGTGGCAAACTAGAAAGCGACTTTCCTTACAATTTTCCATTTTATTTCTGTATATGGTGTAGAACTATTTTATTTTTTCTCTCTCGTTTGTTTTAATTTATTAATTTATAAATCCCATTGCCAGAAATTAGGCCATACCAGGTAGGATTCAAACCCACACCCTTTGGATTAGAGTCCAACGCGCTATTCATTGCGCTACAGGCAGTAGCGCAACGGCGAACATTAAAGCCCCCTGCAAACTTAGGATTTGAGCCCCAACCCCAAATACGTACTTAGGTCAGTCAAGCTTTGGGTCCCCTAGAGTCCCTGGGACCCCCACAAAGGGGTGGGGATGTACGTTACGCCACTGGCTACAGGGGCACAACGAGCGATTTTCCTTTTTATATTATTGGACTATTATTTTTGTTTGTTTCTGTCTATTCATTAATTAAGTTTCTAATGAAATTGACATTTGAAAAAACTGTATTAACATCAAGTGTCATCCACTACATGTTTAAAATTGTATCTGAACTTGAATGGATGAATAGAAAGTATTTTATTAACGATTTAAAATTTGAACAGGATATATATACATTGAAGTGACCCTGAATTAGGGATAGCAAACGTTATGCAAATTGTGTATCGCTGCGCATCATTTATGCGCAAGTGAGGGTGCTGTGGTAACTGCACATATAGCGTGTACTATGGTTGTTCTGAATTAGTTGTTGGAATTGGCAGTATGGGTAAACTGCCTGATTTAGACACCATCGATCACGAACAAATCGTGGGTGCGTGAAGCATGGGCCATTCAATTTCCGAAATTGCCAGACAGCTAGGAATTTCAAGGTTGACAGTGTCAAGAGTATACCAAGAATACATAGATGGTGAATAAAAATTTAGGGATCGGGCAAACTGCGAAGGACAAGTAGCCTTGAAAGTGCGTGGTGAGAAACGGCTCAGGAGTATTGTACGTAGCCAGGAAAGCCAAACATTAGCTCAAATTACCAGCCAGTTGAATGGTGACAGTCGTACAGTCAGTAAACGGACTGCGCAATACTCGCTTCACCGTATAGGTTTTGGTAGCCGTTGACCTAGAAGAGTACCATTGCTCAAAGCTCGCAATCAAGGTGCACATCTTGCCTCGGAAGACAGCCCCTAGATTGGAGTGTAGAGGACTGGAAACGAGTAGCATGGAGTTATCAGTGTCGATTCGACTACTTAACGTCAACGGGAGGCTAAGAATATGGTGCCATGATCTGAATCCATGGAACCTGCATGCCAGATTAGAACTGTACAAGGGCATGGTGGTCAGTCATGATTTTGGGGTGTTTTTTCGTGGCACTGTTTGGGATCTTTGGTGCGTGTACCAACCTCCCTCAATGCAATTTGGTTCGTAGAGTTGGGGTGATCACCTTCATCCGTTTTCGTTTTTTATCCCCCGGATGGATTTTTCCCAGCAAAACAACATGACTCTCACACTAATTTTGTCAAAAATTGGCCACCTAGAAGCCTGACTTAAACTATTCCAATTTTTGGGATGTTTGGGAAAAAAAAGGTTTCCACCAATGCCGGGTCAGTTTCGTCACCCAATCAGAGAATTTATCTCGCCCGGATGTAGTCGGGTTGGCGGACCCCAAACGGCGCTAACCTTGGTTTCACGGGAAAAAAATTTGAAGGCACCGAATCTTCCCGTTATGTACGCTTTTTTCCAAATCATTCCTGGGGAAAAAGTATCCAGAAACTTGTTGAACTTTCCCCGTCGTGGGGTACTTTGGGAAGGGGCCTACGTTATTAGGTAGGTACCCCTAATTCAGTAGCACTTCAGTTATAGGGGAGATTTGAATAATAGTAGATAGGGGAAAAAGTTGTACCATTTTTTGTTTTTTTTAAAATTTTCGTTTTGATTTTAATGAAAAAACTTTTAAGATTTATCATTAATTTGGAAGACAGAATTACTATTTAGGGGTTTCCCTTTATTTTGAATAATTCTACATTATTTAAAGTGCGTGTTTGGAGTTGCATGTTTTATTATTTTCTTAAAATACTGAATTATTTTAGACCTGTTTAAACACATAAACATGAATATTTAAGTTACTTTAGTAAGAAACCCGTAAAAAGGATGCTAATTGAATTAATAAATATTGTTACGTATCGGTGTACTTGTGAGTTAATCTCTATCGTTATTGCACTGAGATCATGCACACAACTGATCCTATTATTGGCATTGTGGGTTTTTAAAAAAATAATCTTTATTTTAGTTCTTAATCTCCGATTTCTTTTATCCTGCCTTGAGCTTGCGTGTTTTTTACATGTTCTTTTAATTATTGTATTTCTAGTTTTAAATGAATGTTAACCTTCTTGTGTGATACAATATTTAGAGAATCCAGTATGTGAAATATACTATTATTTTTTAAAAATTTCTATGATATTTGCCTTAATTAAAGTCAAATCAATTATTGAAAATTAGCAAGTGCTTTTTCAATTATACTGGAAAAGTTTTCTGGTCCATCAGACATAATTGTATTTTAAGTTATGTTTTTTAACCCCAAAATTGGGCCCGGGAGCTATGGTCAAAGGATGGATCGTGGCTGGGTTTCAGATTGAAAGTATCACCCAAAGACACACCGTGAAGGGGGGATAGTTAAAATTTTTCGGAGCTCAACCGTCCTCCTGGTTGGTATGGTAGAGGAGAGGGGGGGTCAGCTCAATGTCATCCTCGTCACGACCCTAGTTCAAAATGACGAGACCGTCGCCAAAAGCCCCCGGGAGCTGAACAGTGCGAGTTTAAAATTCAATCAATCAATCATAAAAATTTTTGGGTGAGAAAACATTTTTTAGATTTTTTGTCCCCCATCTTTTAAAAAAAAAACACACACACACACACACACACACACACACACACACACACACACACACACACACACACACACACACACACACACACACACACACACACACACACACACACACACACACACACACACACACACACACACACACACACACACACACACACACACACACACCTGTTGGAAGAAAATAAAGACCCTAAAACTAAAATTGTGCATGGGGGGTTAAAAGAATCTTTTACAGTACTTTTTATACATTATTAGATTCTACCTAGATATCTAAGAAGTCTACATTATTGGATAGAAATATTTCTTTGAATAAGCGTTATTCTAGCGAAATTCTCCTTTTTAATAAATTATAACTCGAGAAGTAGAAATATATTTAGTAGGTAAATTTACCTTGCACTTATAAAAAAAATTTATTTTGAAATTGAATAAATAACTCTGTAGGAAATGTACATATTTTTTAAGGCATAAGCATGTTTGTTGATGAATACAAATTGAGGAAACTGAGTGGATGTTTTACTATTTCAAAACGGATTTACATTTAAATGTTATCTCTATTTTCTGTAGTTGCTAAAAGCCTTTTTCAATTCCTACTATTAGCTCACACTCTCTATATATTTATCTTTGTGGAATTTTCAATTGTTAATAAATACATTTTAAAGCGCTCAATGGAGCTGAAATTTTATATACAGGATCATTTTGGATGACAATACAATAATTTAATTATAATTAATAAAAATTGATTGATTAAAACTAATTCTTTAATGAATTACAAATACAGCCACGTTGGTGACTTAGCGACCCTTTTGGCGACTTGTGTCAAAACTTGAAAAGGTTTTTTTCTCACGTGTTAAAGCATTCAGTTGAACTGAAATTAAAAGGACAATACGATACTTTAATGATTATTAAAAAAACTAATTACCACTTAATGTTGTGATTCTGTCCTATCTATATACATATTTATATTAATTGTAACTATTTAATAAAAATTAGCTAAAATAAAATTTTTCGTTGTTGATCTATAAGTAGGAATTGACTTAATTTTTGTTTGTTTGTTATTATTTGTTATATTACTTATGTCCATATCATTCAAAATAAACTGAAAAGCAAGAACAAACCGGTAAAGGAAAACAGTATCGATAAACTAATGTATTACACCAGTAACTTTATACAAATCTTACTTTCACATATCGATAGATACACCTGCAAAAGTAACTAAAACGTCGCTAAACTCGAAGGGAATTTTAGCTAAGAGTAGTGTCAAATTTTTTAAATAAAAGTTTTTAATCCATATCTCATAACGCGCGATCAGCTACTCGACATTTTATAACCGAATCTTATAAAAATATACATAATGTACCAATTGTTTTGCGGACCTTAAGAAATTTTTCACTGAATACCGGTGGTGAATATGTTCTACAATAAATTTCTATAAATTAGTTCTAAAATGAAATAGAAACATTGCCGAATGTGAAGGTAAATATTAAAGCTAAAAATAATATTTTAGTTACTTGGAGGAAGGTGCAACACAAAGTTTTATTGTAAAAAACATTTACATTTATGTATTGTGGCTATCTTATTTTTGATTTTTTTTTTTTATATTGTTAAGCAGTCGGACCTCTCCTCAACGAAACCTAGATCAGCAAAGAAGTTCGTTATGTGGAAAATTCCTTAAACACAGATTCCTCTTTCAATATACTTCATATTCTTTGTACCAGAAATATATCTACAGAATAGAAGTTAGAATAAAATGAAGGTATGATGGTATTTCTATTGATTGCTTTACTATATTAGAATTTTGTTATAATTTAGAAGATATGTATGTAATATAATTTACTTAATATATTTCTAGACGAATATTAATTCATAATGGTCTTCGGTTCTCCAAGAATTCACGTGATAATAAAATTCTGGTTAATCCCCAATAACCATAACCTTATCTCTCGAAAACTTAAACTTCAGAGTTTGCAAATCAGGATGATGGAATCTTGTATTATCCACGAAATGTGAACCAATCAGAAAAGCCTTTACTAGAAATAATAATTTTGAAAGCTTCCGGTTGACTATAGCTATAAATAGACAAGATTTTGGAAGCGAACAAAGAATGCTTTTATGTCGCGTATTTGTCTATCTGTCTTTGTTCTGCATTTACTATGTCTCCGCTTTGCACGTTTGTTTGTGAATAAAGTATAGACGCTTAACGTCTAAAAGCCTCATCTTTTCCACCACGGCAATAAGTTGACAAAGATCCCCTTAATATCAAGTCCCTCGAATTAAGTCGGTGATTTTACACATATTTACCCATGGGGGGTAAACCTTTTATTTCAAAAAACCCTTAAGGTTTTCGGGGGGAAAAAAATGGACAAGTCGGGTATTCTATAGAATAAACTTGCCTTTAAGTTAAAAAGTAGGAAATACGGCAAGGCACTCAAAACTCTTTGGCCCAAGTTCTAGTTTTTGGTTTTGAAGCCGCTTACAGTTTTTAAACAAGATGGGGTTATATTTCCCTTCCGTTTTTTTTAAAACATAAAGTTAGGTGGGTGTATAAATTTTTACCCAACGATTTGGATTATTAACAAATACTTTTGCCCCAATTTTCGGCAATAACCTCTGCAGGAAATGGAGACCCAACCCTTTGTAAATAAGAAAGATTTAATGAAAGGGGGAGTTTGGGAATCTTTATTAAATAAGCAATGGAAACAAAAAAGGGTGCTGCACTTACTTGTAAAAAAATTATTAACTTTGAAAACAGAAGAAAAAAGTGCCAAAACGGTTGAAAAAAGGTAACGTGACTGTTGATTACTCAATGATATTGAGTTAAAAGGGTAGAAAAATTAATCGTACCAGTAACAAAATTTCCTACATTTCTTTTTTCCCCTGTTTAACGGATATTGGCAATATCCCGCAACCAGTAATATCGGGTGCTTTTTCCTTTACTTTTCCCAAAGGAGGATTTTTGGGGTTTTTTTGGTTTTTTTGGTTTTTTTTTTGGGCTTTTTTTTTTTGTAGAATAACTAGTTATTTCATAGTATAACTTATTAAAATAAAACTTTTTATTTTTTTTATACATTTTAACCGATTTGTCTAGTTATTTCATGAAATACCTATATAGTTATTCTATAAAATAACTGAATCCTATACTTTAACGGTAACATATATATTGGAGTACAAGATATATTAAAAGAAAACAATTTAAAGAGTTTATAATATTGGGAATTATTAGTATCAAATTGCACCGAGCCACATCTCAATCATGTTCATATTAAAGTGTTGTTATTATAGTTTTTAGTATTTATTTTGTCTAAATGTAACCAGCATAAATTTTTGAATTCCAAATATGCCAAATGTAATGACTTCAACAGCTCAGGGTTAAACTATTTATTACAGTAAGAAAATCATCAAATAAATATTCTCGTACAATCTAACTGCAGGAGGGGTCCACAGATGTAGAGTCTCTCTCGCGGTAACGGCTTTATACCACTAGCATAAAGTTAGCTTAGTCAAAGTGATGCTTTCGAAATGTCAAAGGGTCCACAGAGTTCACTAGTGAGAGTCTTCGCTTTTCTCTTAACTCCTCACAGAGTGTGCTAACTTACTGGCTTTATTTCCACCATGCTCTTGCTGACTCGAAAAACACCTCGGTTCTAAATACACCTTCATTTGGATTCATTCGCAGACTCCCGGGTATCGCTAACTGAGAGGCCTCTTACCGGATTCTCTCAAGTAAAAGTCTTTTTACAAACTCTCTCGCTCTCCTTTTTAAACCTCCAGTTCCCATTGTCACTCACCGCCTATCCCTTTGGTCTCTTCTGCCCAGCCCTTGGAGTGGGGAGGGGGACTGTCGGGAGTGCATGAGTGAGAGTCTGTGCTGAACACGCTGTCGTTCCAGATCCGTAGAAACCGATAGCACATTGTACCGGTTGTATATTGCACTAGCGACAATTTAGCGGACTGAATAAATTGTAATCTAAGACTAAAATTATCGGTTTCGAATTCAGTCTGTTGAAGAAATTGATTCAATGAAAAGTTCAATTTCAATTTGATTTGTGGATATATTTCAATGCTGAAGAATATATTTCAATATGAATAGAATAGTTCACATGTTATAACATAATTCACAAGTTATAGCATAGTTCACAAGTGGGAAATTTTGACACGAATATTTCACAAGAGAATGTTTCACTATAGTATGTTTTTCATCTTAAGAAAGATACATGCACTGGCTGTTGCCACAAGACCACTTCTAAATGGAAGCGGCTCACTGCAACAGCGCTACCTAACGGCTTTTACTATTCAACACCGGTGTCTCGTTTCATCTCTCGGAGTGCCAAATGGTCAGAATTTTTGACCCTCCCATTTGCGAAACTTTTTTCCCAGCAACTAGGGAAACGAATGGATCTTTCCCACGTTTGTTGGCGTCCCTTCTTAGCAATTAGAGGAAAGAGACTGGGTACATCCCACAACAAAGCCCAAGTTGCGGGAAGCTGTACTTTTCTACTTCTATTGGGGAAAAAAATAGCAGCTAAATTTAATCCATTACTGTGTTAGGCTAGTAGATGCCGTTCTTCATTGGTTTCAACTTACTAGTTTTGGTTTACAAAGTTCAAAATGAGGTGAACTTGATACAGAGGATAAGGAACGTGAATGAAAACAAGAAACGTTTAAGATACAAAAATGGAACAATGTTGAACAGATACGAAGATTTGTGTAAATCTAGAATTTGTAGTAAGAATTTGATGTACAAATTTAAAAAGCTAAGAAACGTCTAAAAGGTTTTTCACGGGACAAAATTGCTCCAAAGATAAAGAGGAGATTTTCCCTTTTGTACCAAATTATAATTAGTGCTGAGGAGAGAAAAAAAGTGGATTCATTTAGTAGGATTTAGTATGTCTGGCCATATAATAAAGTATATAGCGAAACTAGATATCCCATGGGTCAAAACTCAATCATTGTATTTGTTGAAATCTGTTCATTGTAGTTTTAAGAATGAGACGTTAGCAATGTTGTCGTTGTCATCGTGTCCTTCCTGTAGGGAGGGAATGAAAGTTCCCAGATCCTGAGACAGGTTGGACTTCTTTACGATAGATGGCGACACCCCTATCTCCACCTCCCAATTTAGGCATGGAACTGGAGGGATTAAATATTCTCCAGCCCCTGCACCCGTGGTTTCTGCTGCAACCACCCAGAAGACTCTCTGACCCACTGATTTAACGAGCCATCCTCCGTGTGTACTAGGAAGGTATTTGGTGGCAATGGGCAGAACCCAGGCCTTCGGGCTGGAGTCCGATGCTCTAACCACTAGGTTCAGTAATATATTAACTCTAGAACGTCCGCCGTGTCGATTGGACACCGGAGCCTGATTAGTTTTTCTCCTTTCCGCTTTTTTAAAAGGGGATTTTAAAATTTTTCGTGACCTTTAAACATTTTACGGTGATTACACAGAAAAAGTTATATGGTTCTCTTGGGTTATGGAGAGATATCAAAACTAAATATACCTGAATCCACTAGTTCGTTTCGACCCATGCCAGTTTTCATTATAAATAGCTGTCGTTCAGTGAAGATAGTTCACTGTGTGTGTGTGGGTGAGTAGATATACCATTAGTAAAACAAACTTCCGGAAGTAATATCACACAGTTATTTGACCTTAAATGCAGTTGGTTATGCAGACCTTAAATGGTATATATACGTCTTTGCAAAGTACGTTCTTTTCTGTGCATTTCTATCCATAAAATTATTCCCAGGCTTTGACTTTTCAATAAAGGACCTTTGGGCAATATTGGGGCAGGATTTACTTTTTTCAAGGATTTTTGCTTATTTATTCCTTTTCTCTCCCTACGTAGAAAACGGTGTCATTGGGGAGCAAATCGAAAAACTTTTTATCTGCAATTAAGGGTTTTTTTATAAACCATATAAATTATCAAGATAAATGTCGATTTTTGTATATAATTTTTTTATGTATAACAAGTCCATGGGGTCACTGGTTATTATTAAACTTGTTTCTGTATATATATTATTGTTAAATTAATTATAAAATACATTTTGCAATACTGATGCATTTATAAGTTTATTATTTCAGTGCAAATGTGTATTTTATTTTTTATGTCAGAATGTATTTTGTTTGTTTACTTTCAGTAAATTAATAATTGTTTAAAAATAATTTTTTGCTTACGACTTATCAATATGCTCACGCCCCCTTGGGGGGATGCTCCCCACCGTTTGAGAAACGCTGAGTTAAGTTAATCATTAAGTTTGTGATCCTTGCCATGTTTGAACTAAAGAGTAATACTTGATATTGGTGAAACATCTATTTTCATAGGGAATCAATAATCAAATCAGTGCCTTCGTCGTTTTAATGGATTGCTTAGAATTTTTAATTGGTCGTATTTTTGGGGAAAAGGTTTATTCCAAATATTTCTAAAAGAAAGAAAAATAATTTTTAACGAGGATGTGTATTTTAGATTTGGTCTTTCTAACAAAATGGTTGTAGTCACGATGTCTCACCGCGAACCATTAACAGAATTCAATTATAGTGAAGGAATGATTCCCTCATTTAAAGCGTGAATCAATAGTAGAGCACAACACTTGAGATTCCAGTTCTCCTTAAAATCTATTGGATATTTTGATGTTTCCATCAGGTCTTCGTTCGTGAAAAGTTTCTTATTATGGAGAAGTTTTAAGAGAGAAAAGAATTTCAAGCATCACTAGCTCGCGCGGATATTAATCCGATCACTAGAGTTTTGGTGTCGTTTTAAAACGTGCTTTTCTAACTATTCAAATTTATTTTAGTGGCTGTAAATTCATTTTAGATGCATTAAGAAAACCTATTTCAAACAATTGATTATCAAACCTAAAAGGTTTATTAAAAGTTATTCAATCTATTCCTATGAAAAATCTACTTATGATCCTATATGTAGCTATAATTATTCATATATTCTGTGTACAATCAAGTACATATATTTAAAATTTCTGTGTAATATATACAGAATATATTTAATAACCTTCTTTTACTAGGTATCCTGCTTTTAAAGGGAGATTTACCTTTAACAACATAATTAAATATCTACCTATAGTTATCCAACACTACTCATTTCTACTTATATCATCTATTCCTTTCCCTTTTATGTTTATATATTGTTGCTACAACTTCTTAGATAACTTTTTCATACCTTTAAAAAATAAATAAATATCTGCCCATAAAAATTATTTTTTCTATTATTTTTATCAATACCTATAAGCATATATTTTTTCTGTATTTGGATATCTTAATGGTCTTCACTAGTGTGCAGAACTTAAGCAAATTTTCAGATTGTGCCATAGTTCCAAAAAAAGCAACTGGTTGACATGAGATTTTTATCACAGAGGAACAATATACCACTTAAAAGTTTAAGGAAGCACGGTAACTAAGGGATTAATTTGACTCTTACATTAAGGAATTAAAAAGAAAGACTTTATGAACAAGTGACGTTAGTAAAAAATATTGTCTGGCCTGCCCCGGCGTCTCCGCCTTTCTGTTAACATAACCCTATGTTCTTTGAGGCCAGATTAATGGCAAAATTTTTTCCAACCCAATACCAAGAAGTAAAAAAAAGATATTATGCAAATGAGATTTATAAAGGATGGGTTTTGATGATGGATAAGGGGGGCAGGCTAAGATACTATTGTGGAAGCATTCATCATGGTGACAAACTTGGTGTGAATCTTACAGATAAAGAGTTACAGTCCGATATTTTTGGGGAAAGAAAAACCCCAAGATAAAGAATTTGGGAATCATCTTTTTAAAAAGGTTTAAAAACCATTTTCAGGAAAAAGGAAGGAGAACTGAAAAAATATTAGATATAAGTAATTGATGCAAAATTTTTATAATTTGGGGGGAGATGGATCTATTGCGTGATCTGACTTGAATACGTGATTTAATTTGGGCTTGACTTCATTTTTAATTAAAATTGTCAAATTAAAATTTTAAATAATATAAGTTATTCTTAAAAAAAAGTTGTATTAAAATTATTATGTTTATCATTTTTATAATCCCACACCTCTAGCTTACCGGAACCCCGGGGCATGGCATCAGGGGGGCTATGTCGCAACCCCGAAAGTATTTAATTCTGGGTTAGGTAATGTAGGTGGGTAGGTTTTACCGTGTACTTTTCAGGGTCGGGGAAAATTCAAGTTTATAGGGTTTTAGATAACAACATACAGTTACGAAATCCCAAATAATCTGTCTGTGCTTATTTAAAAGTCATCTCGGGAAGGGCTCAAGATTGGTATTCGATATTTTTCGTTTTTTGGGAAAAAATACAACGGTTTTTGCGCAGCTAAAAACTGAATTAGCGAAGGTTTTTCCCGCGGTCAAAAAATAAAAAAAAGTCATTTTTTGCATCCCACAGGGAAGAAATCGGGATGCTACTTTTTTTGGTATAGTTTAAAAATAGAGAGGTTTAGAATTGGGAATTCCCAAGAGACTTAGTAGATCTTTTTTAGTTCGCTCGAACCACAGATACAGGACTACGGGGAAGTCAGAAATCCACAAAACACGATACAATTTTTTAGAAGTCTTGGCTAAATTCGAAGAAAATATTTTTTTAAATTACAAAGGGGGTTATCAGAACATAATATAAAAAAGACGAGGCCCAAAATATAGGTCTTTAAAGCTAATGGTAAAACTGGAAAAATTCGGGAAATAAGGCGTAGCCAAATAACGAGAAATGTTTTTTATGGGGCCCGTAAAATAATAAGGGTTCGGGGAGGAATAGGTTTCAAAATAATGATCAAAGTTAATAACCAGGGTTACTCATTTCGAAATGAGCGAAATGAAAATTTTAAAGGGGGGACCGTAGAAAAAAGGGGTTCGGTAAAAATTTTAATCGGGGGGCGATAGGCCCGGGAATTAAAATTTTGAAAAGGGAAGTAAACCCTCAAGAGGTGTCGACAAGAAAACATAGACTTTCTCCGATATGTATACCCCCCAAAATTTCCCCCACGTTCCTTTTTTTTAAAAAACACATTTTTGAAAGCCTTTGGGACACCGGGCAGATAAATCATTTTATGGAAGAAGTATGAAAATATTTTTCTATAACAAATTAAAAAATGCGGGGGAAAAAAACAGCACAAGGTGCGAAATGCCAAAACATGGGGATTGTAAAATTTAAAAAAATTCACATCAGACAATTGAAAAGAAATTGGTCATTTCATGTTGAAAGATTTAGAATCCCCTGTATTCAGGTATCGTTTTGGGGTAAAAAATCGTATTAGTTTTTGATCAGAAATCGTTAAAAAATTCAAAATACTGGTTGAAGATAATAAAAAAAAAAAGGGGAATTTAACGTTAATGGGTCAAAAATGAAGTTAAACATAGTGGCTACAGTTTTCCAAAAGAAAAGGAAAAATAAAAGGGTGATAAAAATTGGATTCGGATTTGGTACTTACTACGCGGGAACAATTAATAAATGAAAAAAAAATGCCCCGGGGTAGGTCATATATAGTATTTAAAAAACCCGGAAGATAACTCGGTTAATGCAACGATATGTGAGAATTGGCCCCCGATTTCCGTTTAATTTAAAAATTTTTTTTTATCAAAAACGCAACGTCTTTGGGGTGAAATGCGTGAAACTTTCCCAAAAAATCTTTAAGGAATGAAATAATGAAAAATTTTCCCCTTTGACAAGCCAATCGCTGGACACTTGGGCAGTTTTAAAAACATATCATAAAATTGGGGACGTTTGTTATTTCCGTACATAAAAATTTAGTCAATATGTCTCTACATCCCATTTTCCCAAGTTAAAACTATAAAAGCGTTACCAGCTGGTCGATTAAAATCCAATTATATCAATTACCCGAATGAGATAGTGACGTTAATTTTTGGGCCCCGTATCCTATATCGAGAATAAAACGAACCGCTATATTTTAGTAAAAACCCGATCATTTCACTGGGTGAAATTATACCTTTTAAAAGGCCTCATCTCTATAATAGGGATATTTTTTGTAACATATCGCGTTAGGGGCCCAAAAAATTTAAATAAGTGATAATGGTCCCAATTTATATCCGAGATTTTGAGCACTTAAGTAAAAATTGGCAAAAAGGCATGTGAAGACTTTGCATATCGCCCACAAGCAAATCGGACTGAAAAGTTAATCGGATATGTGCAAATGATTGCAAATTACGTTAATGATCAACACGATACTTGGGATAATTTTACGTGAGTTTGCTTACGCTATTCGTACGGCGGTGAATGAAACGGGGAAAAACGGGTGAATTTTTTTTGGTCGAAATTGATTACCATTTAAAAAAACTAGTTATGATATCGGAAAGTTCAAAATTCAAAACCCAAAATATAGAAAGTTATTCAGGAAGCAAAAAGTACGAAAATTAAACGGGAAAAGGGGGGAAAAAAATATTAAATAGACGAAAAAGACTAAAAAAAAAGGTAAATGTTTGGGGTCTTATTAAAACACCCTGTAAGTTCAGCAGCTAAAAAAAGTATGCCAAAAAAAAAAATTTGAGGGACCTTATAGAGTCTTAGAATTAAAATTTTAATAATATTGTAATAAAACGGGATTAACAGTTAACGTGATCAAATAAAATATATCGTCAAGGAAATGTGACGAGGTCGAATTAGGAACAGGTATCCCAAATAGTAAAGATCAAGTCGGGAAACTCGTATTTGGAAAAAGTACCCCAAAGGGTTAAATGAGTCACAATGGGAAAAAAAAAATCTGGGTGAAACGTGGTTAGAGGCGGGATTGGAAACCCAATCAAATCAATAAAAAAAATACAGAGAGGACCCATAAAAAAATCACTGGTCAGATCACTCCCAGTTAGTTGGGAATGAAAATAAAAAAAAAGGTTTAGAATTTTAACCAGGGTATTAAAAGATCAGGTGTGTCGGGGGAAGTGGACCAAAAAGTGGCAAAGAAAGGATAATAATAATAAAAAAAGACAAATGTCATCCAGTACTATTTCTAGAACGGAAAAGGAAAAAAAGAGAGTGCACTGAAGTTACAGATGAAGAAGATACAGTCTAAGGCCCCACGGGGAAAAGAAGAACCCCCCCCAGCCAAGGACACAGTTGGGAAGTCAAGGAAAGGACGACAAGGAGATTACAAGCACAACAAGAAAATTTCCCGTGCAACCGAGGAAAGAAGAGTGATGACACCCCATCGTTGAACGTGAATTGGGAGAAAACATATAAAAAACGGGTTTTATTGTTTCAAATTTTTTTATCTTCCCAAAAAGTGGTCGGAAGAAAAGCAAGAAGTCCGGGCGGGCTTAAAAATTTTAAAACCCAAATCAATCACTACAATGAGTGTTCATTTTAATTTTGGGAAATTTTGACTTGTTAAAATTTTTTTTTGAAGAAAACATTTGTAATCCCCATTTGTTTGCTTCGTGTTGACCGGGAGTGCGAAAAACCTTTGGTTATTTGTTATAATAGTTTATTGAAAAATGTTTGTAATTGTATAATATGTTTTATATATATTTTGTTGTATTGTTACGTATTGAGGCATCTGGTTCGGGGCGGCGTAGTCAGGGCACTAAAAAAATAATAACGGGTGCGCGGGTCATTGGGATTTTTAACCCGATGTGGGGAATGGAGATGAAAATTTATTGTGATATATAAATAATATATAATTGTGAAATTGATTAATATTATGGAAATAGAGACTAAAAATAGTTTTTATTTCAGGGGGAATGACCCCGAAAATCTTGAAAAATATACAATTATAGCCAACAAGAAAGGGGACAGTTCAGCCCCTATGCAGTGTTAGATTGGGTCTGGGACCCAGAATATTTGTTTTTAGAATATTTAAGTGTATAAATATTTTTTAAATAACTGAATGTAAAAGTGGAGGGGCATAAAAAAAGAAATTTGTTGGCCTAGTTTTGGGTAAAATTTTCAATTTAAAATTAAATTGAATATTAAAATTTAACTAAGTGAGTAATAAAAAAAAGTCAAGATAAATTTTGGAAATTTTAAAAATTAAAAAATTTAAGATTAAAATTGCAATGAAAATTAAAGTCAAGATAAATATTGGAAATTATAAAAGTTTTAAAGGGATTTAAGATTAAAATTTAAATAAAACTCAAAAAGAAAAATTTAGAAATAGAGATTTAGACACGTAATTTTTGGGCTTGAGAACCCAAATAAATCCCTTTTTTTTCTTTGGGGGTTGTGACCCCCCCCTCTTTTTGTTAACATAACCCTATGTTCTTTGACGGCCACGATTAATGGCAAAACTTTTCCAACCCCAAAACCAAGAAGATAAACAAAGATATTATGCAAAGAGATTTACTATAAAGGATGGCTTTGATATAGGATATAGCGCGGGAGGCTCAGAATAATATTTGGAAGTTCTATGTAGTGACAAAGAGTGTGAATCTTTCAGATCAAGGTTAGCAGTCCGATAGTTTTGGGGAAGAATAGAAGCCTAAGATAAAAAGTTGGAATCATCGTTTATAAAGTTTATAGATACCATTTTTCTAGGTAAAAGGAGGAAAAAAGGGAAATTTGATATAATAATTAGATGCATAGGATTAAATGATAATTTAGATAAAGGATCGTTTGATCGCTTGTACGTGATTTAATTTGGGGGACTCTCACTTTAATTAAAATTGTCAAAAAATTTAATAAATGTTATTCTTTAAAAAAAGTTTTATTAAAATTATTATGTCTCATCATTTTTATAATCCACACCTCTAGCTTACCGGGGAAACCCGGGACGACATTATCACAGGATGGCAGCACCCAAATCAAAGTCCCCTTTGCAAAGGAATTTTAACCTTCCCTAAATGCAATGATTGGGGTATGTCTGTTCATACTAAATATTAAATTTCTATCTAGCCCAGGGGTGGAGAATCTTTATGGATCAACGTGCCTTTTTTCTCTAAAAAAGTATTTATTGATGTATAGCCTTGCCCTCAAATAATCTTAAAAAGGGATTATGGGAAAAATAAAAATAAATACCAAACAACTCAAAAAATCTTTTTTTACTAAGAAAAAAAATCTTTTGTATTGTAAGTTGAAATGTTTTTTGTTATATGTGTTATTCAAATTAAAGTAACATTCGGGGAGATCTGTTGTTGCAGATTGGGTGACAAAAAACTTATATTTGGATTGTAAAATGTTACTTTTTAAAAGAATCATGTTATGAAGTCATCTTAATCGGATTTTTTAAAAAATTATTTTTGTGTTGTTTACTTTTTTACAAAAATGATTTGATATTTGTTTTAAAAAAGCCGTTTTTCAGACGATTTCCTGCATACAACTATTCCCAAAAAAAGACAAACACCCCTTTTTTGCCCCCACTAAAATGCCATATTTTTTTCACCCAAAATTTTAAATTTCTTTTTCACTTACTATCTTGCCCCATTTGGTGAGAGAAAAACGTCTTTGTCAAGTTACACGGGGGTTTTTGGGGACGGACCACTTTTTTAACCATGGTCAAGTGACGTGGATGACACCTGGGGGACCCCTTCCTAGCCCCACAACCACCAACAGGGGGGACGTTTGGGGGTCTCAACAGATTTAACATACGCTGCCCCAAAGTTGGTTCTTTTTGTGGTACTGGGGTCAACTCATGAGAAAGTCAACGATCCCAAAACCTGACCACCAGTACCCGCACTATTCTTTTTCTAAATTGCCTTATTAAAAAAATTTAAAAAAA
>BMAV01017161.1:0-132014 GCA_019973955.1 Trichonephila inaurata madagascariensis | reverse complement strand
TGGTCTAAAAGTCTTAGCTGGTGACATATGTCTCAATTGCTTGGCCCCCAGTTGGACACATAAAAAATATTATAACGCTCATAAGCAACATTCTGTCGTGGTGAGCAATATTCTTCAAACTTCCGAAAATTCGCTTCGATTCTAACTTGAAGGTGTTGTATATTTCAAGTCCTTCACTGCCCAATAAATTCAACAGGATTGCTATTTTACTTTATCTGTTCGATCGTCTTTTATGTTGCCAGTAGATAATTCTCCAGTTCTTGCCTCCATTTTGCCTTTTTTCTTTCACATTTCCAGCGAAAATTGCAGTGGGAGCAGGGGTCGAAGGCTTCCATAGCGCACGTGGATATCTTTTCAATCCGATATAATCGCTAAAACTCCTGATACCATGTTATGTTTGTTGGTTTCAGAATGTTCTTCAGAACATTTGCATCAGAAGCTTCGTTAAATTATTTTATTAAGCAACATCACAAGGAATGATATATAGTTACAATACATAGTTAACACAAGTACACAGTTACAGTTATCATGACACATGGTGATATAAGTTTCATTCAAGCAGACTGTTTACTTTGATAACCCAGATAGAATAAAATGTAGACTTATTCCTATAAGGTCACATGTCTGTGTGTGATGCTTGATTATTTAAAACCAACACAGATGTTATTAAAAAGACAGATAATTCTTGTTATAAAAAATGTTTCATTGCTGTTGTTGCAAAACGTTATTAAAATTTTGACTTTAATATTCATAGCAAATTTATATCTCCTTCTCTCTCTCTTTTTCTTGAATGTTCCGAACTTGTGTGTTCTGAGCAATACAACTATATTCCTTTCTAAAATGATTCTTAAAGTGTTAAGGAAAAATTTCTATCATACAATGGATGATACTGTGATTTGAATTGTTATCAAAAGTTATGATTATTTCATTATCAATTTAGTCATAGTATAAGTTTTGCTTTATACAAGTATAAAAGGTA
Source organism: Trichonephila inaurata madagascariensis (assembly GCA_019973955.1). Taxonomy (NCBI): domain Eukaryota; kingdom Metazoa; phylum Arthropoda; class Arachnida; order Araneae; family Nephilidae; genus Trichonephila; species Trichonephila inaurata. The sequence goes on along the minus strand of BMAV01017161.1, from coordinate 131,035 downwards.
ATAATTGAGTACACTGTAATCTAAATATTAAAAAAGATACTCAATATGATTTAAGGCAGGAGCATCAGAACAAGTTTTTCTCTCTCTTGCAAAATCTTTTATGGATAGTGTTATTGAATTAGGTTGGTGAATAATTTTTTCTCTTGTTTTTTAAATATATCTAGGTTCTGCTTTAAGACATTTTTTTTTCTTCCCATTTGGCTGACAGATTTTAAAGTAAACTGTGTAAGACTTTTTTTTCTTGTTTCTGATTAATTGTTTTTATGACCTAATTTATTGTGATCTAAAAGTGTGAAAAATTACTAGTGTTTTTCTTAAAAAGCTTGCTTTTTTAATAGGGACCATGATATTTGAGGTTTAACTCCTTTCCAGGTACTTGTTTCCTTCATTATAAATAAATAGAGTTTCTTATTGCACTGTAGCAAAAATTATTCTTCTCTATAACAGAAATGTATCATTCTTGGGATTCTACTAGGGACAAAAGAGTACAAATTATTTACCCTGAAGGCTTTAAGTTTAGATATAGCTGCATACGATACAGTCAACTCTCGATAATTCGAAGTTGAAGGGATCAGTGCAAAACTTGGAAATATCAAGAGTTCGAATTATCACAAGAGTGTATAGAAAAAAAACTCCCAAAATACACGAAGAGAAATTTTTTCTGACACATTTAAATTTGAACCTGTGTAATCAAGCATCAATTGTACCAATGTATAAAATTATTTCAAAGTATTTTTAAAAAGTATATATTATGCAGTATAAATATTATCAACTAAAACTAAACTCAGTGGCACAACAGCCAATGAGGGCCAAGGACTACTGTGCCCATCTCAGTATACGTGACCTTGGGCGCTTAGGTGCATGAGCAGATGTCTCTATCAGATGGTCAGTCTGAAGTGAAACCCCCAGTGTTTAGTCCCCAAGCAAGCTTGGCACCCATTTACAGACTCACTGAAGGGATAAAACTTTTGAATCGACCTATATATATATATATATATATTCAGAAGTTAAAAAATTCATTTATGTATTAAAAACAATTATTAAAAGAATACATACAGTACATAATTAATCTTTTTTGATGAAAAAACTGTTATCTTTGTTTTATGGCATTCAATCTAACTTAGTCAATAGATTTTTCTAGAATAAATGAAGCTTGAAAAACGTCCTGCAAAAACATGATTCTGAAGGAAAAATTTCTGAAGTTTATTTAGTGACACTTTATTTTCTGTCAAAGTTATCGGATTCGACTTTTATTTGTCTTCATCACTTTCTGTGTTTGATTGATTGATTGATTATTAACGTCGCACTGTTCAGCTACGCGAGGGCTTTTGGCAACGGACCACGTAATTTTGAACCATGGTCAAGTGACGTGGACAACACCTGAGCTGGCACCCCCTCTCCTAACTACCACACCACACCAACGGGAGGACGTTTCAGCTCTCGACAGATTTAACGTGCATCGCCACTTTCTGTGTTATTGTAGTCCAAAGCCACAGTTTCAGCGTCAGATAGGGCTCCCCATACAATGATGTCCGTGTTAATCAGCACGTAGTCCTCAAACATTAAAGATGGTCATCAATGGGGCTACGTACAGGGGAGACAATACAACACAAAACTTGCAAGCTTCAATTTGTTTCCTACAGGATTCTACATGATAGTAAGCGTTCGAATTGTCGAGAGTTTTATAAGATCACTTCGAATTATCACGTGTTGTAGTATGGCCAGCAACAGATTTACTTCGAAATATTGAGTCTACCAAAATGTATTGTTTTACTTCGAAATATCAAGAGTTTTTCTTGGGGCTGAGCATATACTTTGAATAAGCGAGAGGTTCGTATTATCGAAGGGTTGAATTACTTGAAAGTCGACTGTACTTGTTTGCATCAACAGACAGCAAGTGTATAACAGATTAATTATTTCTTTGTTTGCGGTGAGTTTATGAAGAAAAAGAAACTTAAATACTTGTTGAAAGCATTATTATCAAATGTGTCATGCTTACAGAGAATATTTAGGCATGTTTGTGGGAGAGCTAATAAAACGCGGTCTGCGTTCCGCTTTCGAGAACTGCAAAAAAAAACTGGAAGGTTGGATGGAAATTGAAATGCTATTGAACAATGTAGTTACACACCAGTTAAATAATTTAAATTTTATCAGAATTTTTTTTTATTGAAAGCATTGATAAAATCCCGGTGCACCAGAAATATGAAGTATTGAAATCAAACCTCTATCAAAACTATCTTGGTCTCATCAAGTCTACAGTGTCAAACTCTTTAGGTGCAGGCTTACGTGGTGGAATTTATTGGATGTAATTGTGCAATTTACAAACAGGAAGAAGTGTTATGAATTTTTTTCAAGCATCGATATCGACTTTTCTTGCCAAAATGACTTGAAATAAATCATGCTTCTTCATTGATAGTTCATCCAAAACTCTTCCCAAGGAAAAACTGAAGAAGCCAAACTTCTCTAAAATGGAAATCATAGCCATTTCTTCCACTGTCTCATTCGATTCTCTTCAAAGAGAATAACAACAGCAAAATAGTTTATACCGAAATGCACATGTTAGGAAATCACTAAATGCTAAAAGTGAATCGGATATCTAATGGATCTCCGTGGATGTTTCACCAAGTTTTGAATTTGTGACAGGAGATTCACCAAAGCCCTACAACACATGGGATGTCTCAGAGGAACTGAGCCTCTCTGTGGAAAGAAACAACTTCACTCATGACTCGACAAAATGATGAGAGACACTAATAAAATGCTACTAGGTACTAATGTCACTACACCGTATTAAACTGGATTTTTGTGTTAAAGTCTTGCAGAAAGAGTCAGCAGACTTCTAGTACTTTCAAGATTTCTTTCTTAAGTTGTCAGTGGCAAAAACAAAAAACTTAAGGTATCTTTTTTGGGCCACACATAAAGAAGTTTCTTGTGTATGAAAAATTTCGCAAGAAGCTTAGAATAAAAAGGTACCTTGGAACAGGTTTGTGTTAGTGGTTATTCTGGACAATCAAATTTTAAAGCTATGCGTAACTGAATAATGCTCTAGTGACAGGGGCGGCTCTAGGACCGGACTACTGTACGGGGCGGAAAATTTTAAGGGGCATTTGGATTGAATTTGAAATATACATATGTATATATATTTGTTACAGAAAATTTATTTTCTGAAATATTATTGGGAGTCAATTTGGTATTTTATTTAATGTATTTTCTTTTCTTTTATTGTACACTGTATGTTTAATGTCACTTTACTTTTATGTTGAAACTTGAAAGGTTCGAGACAGGAATATATCTTAAATAATGAAATTTGATATTTTTACATATATTTTACTAGTATCTTTCTCCCCATCCTGGAGTGGGATTACAATGGACAATCTTTTCACCTATATGATGTTTGGTGTCAGCTATCCAAAAGGGGACAGGGGTAGTAAGTTTTTTGCGGAGAGCCACAGAAGGTGTTTTGTTTTAATTTTGGGTGTTGTTACTATAAGTCAGCGTTTCTCAAACTGTGGGGCATGATAACATTCAAGAAAAAGGGGCGAGCATATCAAAAGTCAAAAAATAAAAAAATTTGGAAAAAAATTTCAAATTTACTGAAAGGAAGCAAAACAAAATACATTCTGACATAATAAAAAAGTAAAATACACATTTACATTGATATAATATGCTTATAAATGCATCTGCATTGCATAATGTATTTGATAAGTAATTTATCAATACTAAGTTAAGAACAAGATTAATAATTACTAGTGACTCCCATGGGCTTGTCATATATAAAATTATACACAAAATTTTAAATTTGTACGGTTTATAATTAAAGTCATATTGTAGCTTTTAGTACATTATTTTTGAAATCAATACATTGCTTTTTTCTGGAGGGGAGCGCGAGGAAAATTATGATTGAAAATTGGGTCACAAGTATTGAAAGTTTGAGAAGCACTGCTATAAGTTAAAAATAACACTTGTGGTCCCCTCCATCAGTTAACTCTTTTTCAAAGAAATGGGCCTGCTAGAATGGGCAATTCCCTCTGTTACATTTTACACTTTTGAAATAGTAACATATAAGAATGTCCTTATTTTGGAATTATTTTGTGTTTTTTAAGACTTAAAATTGTGTGTATATATATATAGTTATGCTGCCTTTTTGTTCGTTATTCAAGTTTTATAGGTGTGTATCTATGTGAAAATTTTTTTTTTTAAATAATAATTTTTTTTTTTTTGGGAATTGGGGGGAAGGAAAAACTGTTTTAGAGCCCCCCTTGCTAGTGAAGAGTGGCAAAATGGTGTACAGCAAAGATGTCACACACACAGAAACTCTCAAAGGCTAACTTAGGCCAAACAAACAAGGTTTAACTTTTAGATGGGCCGCAAAAAAATTAAATATTCATTGAAACATATGTTTATTTCGAATAATACATTATAATTAACATATATAAAAGAACAAGAAAAAGGTAATGTTTACGTCCTGGCATTTGACATTTCTTCTCTGCTACTTTCTTTGCTATTTCGGAAGATTTTTTTTGAAAATTTTTGTGGGGCTTTTATATATCGTGGGCTTAAAAATTTTTTTTTTGGGACAGCTAATTTTCACTCCTGGGAAAAAATCTTTTTTGAAAGTTCATATTCTGTATGCTCACCTGGATAAATTTGAGAATAACATGGAGCGTATTCGGAGGAGTCAGATGAGAATTTCCATCAAACGTGTATTGTATCCCCTACAACCGCCGCATTACGGGGGGCAGGGATTATAGGGGGACTTAAACTTGACAGACACTAAGTACGTATTTGGGCTTGGAGCCCAAAATCCGACTTGGGGGGCCCCCCCAAAATTCTCCCCTTACGCCCCCTGATTGGGGTTTTTTAAAGTTTCTACCATTTCCCCTTCCAAATTAAGGAGGTTATATTTGGGGCTGATCCATGAAAATAATTATTTATGTGCTTTAATTGATTCTAAAACATACTCATTTTTAAAATTCGCATTTAATTCTTTGTAATACTTTTTTTTATATGTAAATGTATGCTACTTTTGATACATATGTATTTGTATTTTACTTTATGTAAATGGAAAACATAACTCATGAATTTGTAGATTTTCTCATTCAAAGCGTGTAGTATTAACAAATATATATACAGACGAACCCCTATTTTGCGAATTTTTCTATATAGTGAACTTTTTCCTGGAACCAAGAACATTTCACGAGTTTCTTCTTAAAATAACCTCCCTATAGCGAAGTGCATTTTCTATATAACGAATTTTTTTTTTTTGGGATTATTTTTTCTCCCTATTTTTAAGAGTATTTCTGGACATTTCAAGTTTTTTTTTTTTACATTTTATGGTGGTTATAAACTTTGAACTGATTTTATTAGGTGCCTAACTTGCCGAGAGCAATATAATTCTGGGCGTTTCATCCAATTTGTACAACGTTTAACCCCCATTATCCAATTCTCGAGAAACATCTTCGATATCCCCTTTCTCCCTCAGTAAAATTGTCTCGTGACCTTAAACTAGTCTCCTTTCATTTGTAGTATTGATCAGTCACACTGGTAACTTCCTTTCTTGTTGCTCGAACATGTCAAAACGTAAGTGCTTGAGCATCAAAGAAAAAAATTCTTCAGGAGGTGGATAAAGGCGTCAAGAAAAAGGGTATTGCTTTATAATTTGGTATTCCTCCAAACAACTTATCAACTATTATAAAAAGCCACAAAATTGCGATTCATCGAATTGTTGAAGAAGTTTAACCCGCGGTCACTCGCACCTGTTTTTGCCACCGCCGTTACTCGCGGGGTGTAGAGAACACCCCAAACTTTTAACACGTGTATTTAATTATGAAAATATAATTAAGTCATTATGATACATATTTATAAAGTACAAGATGTTTTTTGTATTACACAAATAAAATTATTAAATTTATTGCATACAAATGAGACTAACAATAATTTAAACTAAACATACAAAATTTTCATTTTAAAACACATAATTTTATATTTTTTCATAAACCAGTAAAACGTATATACCAGTAATAAATATACTTAATAATTAATGAGATAATGATAGCAGAAAGTAGAAAAATAATATTTTAATCATTTTCCAAACATTCAGAGCAGACTGTATACAAATGCTCAACTTCTCTCGGAAGTTCTCAGCCCCCCAGATAAACCTTTGAAGGTCATTACATTTCAATCGTTCGAGAAAGAGGGATTGCATCAGGCCTGAAGGTTCAATGACCTAAAAAGTACAGCTACAGAAAATATTGTGGTTCGGTGCATTCTTTTTAGAATCCTGGGAGGATTTTCTTATTGCTGGGGTGTACAGAACACCCCGCGCGAGTGATCGCGGGTTAAGAACATGTGTCTATGAAGGTGTCGACGAGGCAGTTTTGAAGTGGATACACACAACGCGAGATAAAAATGTACCTATCTCTGGACCTTTCGTAATAGAGAAAGCTCTTCTATTTGTGAATGCATTGGGATACGACCAATTTCTTGATAGCAATGGATGGCTAAAAAAAATACGCCTAAAGAGATTTTTAGTGCTTTGCAAAGATGTGAGATATATGATGAATTAAAAAGCTTTTTCAAATAAAATTAACAGATTTTATGAGTAATTAAATTTAAGGACGCATGTGGTAATGCAGCGCTTCTCAAACTGTGGGGCGCACCCCCTAGGGGGGCGTGATAACCCAAGAGGGGTGACGCGAACATATTGAAAAGTCGAAAACAAAAGGTTACTTAAAAAAATTATTAATTTTTTGAAAGTAAAACAAATCAAATACATTCTGTCATAAAGAAAAGAAATCAATTTACACTGATATAATACACTTATAAATGTATCAGTACTGCACTAAGTACTTTATAATTTTCTTAACAATACTAAGTTAAGAACAAGTTTAATAATTACTATTGACCGCACCGGTTGGTCATAAATAAAATTATATGCAAAAATTAACACTTATCGGGATCCTTTGTATGGCTTATAATTAATCCCGTAACTGCAGACTAAAAGTTACGCGATTCACTCTCCAATGCCACAGTTTTGCACGTATGCACGCATATGTCGTGTATTTGGGGGGAGGGAGAAAGGGAAAATAAGAAAGTCCTCTATGAAATATGTAAATTCTTCTCAAACAATGTTAAGGTCATTTTATTGCATTCCAAAGTCTTCGGAATAATTTTATGGGTAGTAGTGAACGTATTTTGGAAAGATCTATACATACGTCCGGGGCAATTTACGCACTGGCTGAGCGAGACGTTTATATACGCCGGTGGTGGTTAAAGTCGTATTGTAGCTTTAGCGTCAAAGTATCGTATTATCGAATTCAATACATCGTTGTTGTATGGAGGGGAGTGTGGTGAAAATTGTGATTGAATATTGGGTCGCAAGTATTGAAAGTTTGAGAAGCACTGCGGTAATGCATGCTTGGAATTTCTTGTTATAAAATTATGTATGTTTAAAATTACTTAATCTCTATGCTCATGTTTGTGGGTAATTGTTGTCTCCTGATTTCTTATGCTTTAAAAGTGTATAAAATGGGACTAGTATTCTTTATAAAATTGGTTTTTGTAATAGATACAATGGTATTGATATTTAACACTTTTTCTCGGTTTTTTCTCTCATAATGAATAAATAACATTTATAAAGTTTCATATTTCTGATATAAGAAATATCAGTTTTCTCTTTAACAGAAATTTACCACTTTCTTTAAGCTCTCTTCCAGTGAGAATAACTTTAATTCTGAACCTAAGGGACATCTTAATTGGATGTACGCAATGCCATTATTTCTCTTCACGTAAATACATGATCGTAACATTCCTATTATTTCCCCCTGTGTTTTACCCGATCTAGATGTCCGAAGGGATTCGGCTGTATCTTTTCTTCATCACACTTGTGGCGGGAGGTTGCACAAAGCTCTCGTTCCTAATGTCTGAAATACATAAATAAATGCTTTGATATTTCTACTTGGCTATTTATCTTGTCATATGATTACAGGTGGATGAGAAAAATGAATGCATTACATGTATAAAGTTTAAGCGCTGCTATCGTACTGTAGTTCTTGAAATAACTGATCTATAAAAATTTTAAGAAACATGCTAGGATCTTCCCCAAGATATAATTACAGTCGGACCTCCATATAACGAAGTCGCTAAATCCCGCAAAAAATTTCGTTGTGATAAATTCGTTAAATAGAGATTCATCTTTTAATGTACTTTAGAAACCAAATGAAACAAATTTTAGAATCAAAAACACTATATATTGTTTAAAAAAGTAAAGTAATTATCCACAGACTGTTTTTTTTTTAAATTTTTTATTATTATTATTTGTTTTGTTTTGTTTTTGTTTTGATAAATTAATACCTATTCATTTTATAAATATTACCCATCAAAAGAAATCTGCAAAGAAAAGATTTAAAAAAAAAGTACAAGAATATACTGTGTTTTCAACTTTAAAAAAATTATATTAAAATTAATGAATTTTAATGACATTTTCTAATTTTAAGCATATATTACCACATGCACCCTTAAATTTAATTACTGATAAAGTCTGTTAATTTTATTGGAGTTTTTTGTTTGAAAAATTTCCTACAATTTTATTGCTTTAGGTAAGTTAGGTACCCGGTGAAACCAGTTCAAAGCCATTGATCACCATAACATGTGTTAAAAGAGGGAATAATTTGAAATATCCAGAAATATTTTTAAAATAGAGAGGGGAAAAAATCGAACCATAAGAGAAAAAAAGTTTGTTAAATAAAAAATACACTTCGCTATTTGAAGGTTCTTTTACGAAGAAAATAGTAAAATGTCCTTGGTTCCAAGAATGAGTTCGTTAAATCTGTCGAGAGCTGAAACGTCCTCCCGTTGGTGGAGTGTCGTAGTTAGGAGAGGAAAATCCTAGCTCAGGTGTCGTCCACGTCACTTGACCATGGTTCAAAATTACGTGGTCCATCGCCAAAAGCACTTGTGTAACTGAACATTGTGACGTCAAAATTCACTCACTCACCCAAGAAAAAGTTCGCAAAATAGAATTATTCGTTAATAGAGATTCGTATAATAGGTGTCCGACTGTATTTAGTAACGTTTCAAATATACAAAGTTATAAGTATTCTAAAAATATTGCTACATAAAATATTCATTCAAAATGAATTGAAAGGCTATAAATTGTAAGCCAGTTAAATAGTAACATACAATTTAAACAAACAAGTAACATAAAAAAAAAATTTCAAGTCAATTCCTACTTAGATCAACAAAGAAAGATTTTATTTTAGCTACTTTTTATTAAATAGTTACAATTAATATAAATATGTATATACATAGGACAGAATCACAACATTAAGTGGCAATTAATTTTATTAATTATCATTAAAGTATCGTATTGTCATCCAAAACAATCGGGTATATAAAATTTCAGTTCAACGGAATGCTTTAAAAAGTGAGGGGAAAAAAATCTTTTAAAGTTTTGACCTAAATCGCTAAAAATGAAACCAATGTGGCTGTATCTGTAATTCTTTAAATAATTAGTTTGAGTCAATTAATTTTAATTAATTATAAATTAGCGTATTTTTACCCAAAACAATAGTGTATAGAAAATTTCAGCTCAAATGAGCTCTTAAAATGTGAGAAAAAAAATCTTTTCGAGTTTTGACAGTAACCAAAATGGTCGCTAAGTCGCCAAAAATTATGCCAATATAGCTGTATATGTAATTCTTTAAATAATTAGTTTTAATCAATTAGTTTTTATTAATTATAATTAAATTACTGCATTGTAATCCAAAATAATCATGTGTATAAAATTTCAGCTCAATTGAGCGCTTTAAAAAGTATTTTATTCACGATTGAAAATTCCACTAAGATAAATAAATAAATATACAGAGAGTGTGAGCTAATAGTGTAAAAACTGAATAAAATAATTAACATTTTTAAAAAATTTTTGATATCCTTCTAACAATAATGCTGAAATAGATTTTCAAGAACAGAAAAAAAGAAAACATTATCTCAATATTAGGAATTGACTTTCTAATCAGGATTTTTTTCCCTAGTTATCAAAAATTTCTATGCACCTGAAAAAAGAATGATAATTAAACATCACAAGCTCTTTGCAAGTTACTAAGAGAACAAATAAATATGTTTCACATCTATATGCTGCGCAACATATTTTCAAATGTAAAAAAAAGTAATGCTATGTAGTTTTGAAAGGAAAACAACAACGAAGTATGAGTTGGTTACGTTTTGAGTTAAGCACGTGACAGTTTTAACGTTATAGTTATCAAGTAATTGTGACGTCACGTATCTTTGTAAAAATGTTTTACTTAAAGTCATTTCCGTGTATCGCTACTCCAGTCAAATTAATTTGATTTTCTTTATGTTCCAAATAATGCAATATTCTACAGCACGAGTACATCAGATACCTGCAGGTGTTGAATAACGTTGCTCGGTACTGAAATGGAAAATGTGGAAGAGTGAATTTTTTCGAGCTTTAAGGATTAATCTTGAACTAGAAAGTAAAATTCATTTCATAACGTAGCATGAAGTATAAATACGACTGATCTCGAAAACTCGGCGTCATTCCCTTCCAGTTCCGGAATCGTTGAACAACAACATGATTTCTCAAGTGAGTTACTTTTCCAAAAGGTATTCGTACTTTGTTTGAAATACAATTTACTGGCTTACATAAGGATGTGTATTTAAGTTTATAATAATAATAATATACTATTTCGGGAATTCATATAATTTTGAATAAGGATATTATGTGATATGTTTATACAATAATATAATCTACTAGCATTTATGTAAGTTAAACTTTTTCTTTGAAAGAGTATTGAATTAATGCAGTGCTTCTCAAACTTTCAATATTTGCGACCCAATTTTCAGTCATAATTTTTATCGAGCCCCCCTCATACAACAACTATGTATCGAATGTAATAATAATGTACTTCGACTCTAAAGCTACAGTGCGCGACTTTAATTATAAACTACACAAATTATGAAGATAAGTATCATATTTTGTGTATGATTTTGTATGTGACAAAAGCCCATGGAAGTTACTAGTAATTTTACTAAAATTTTTTTTTAATTTAGTATTGATAAATTAATTATTAAATACTTTTTGCGTACTAATAAGTTTATAAGTATCTTATATCAGTGTGAATATGTATTTTACTTTTAATTATGTCAAAATGTTTTTTGTTTTGCTTCCTTTTAGTAAATTGATAATTATTTTAAATATTTTATTTTCGATATGCTCGCGTCCTGCACGTAGGTTTATCATGCCCCCTAGGGGGGGCGCGCCCCACAGTTTGAGAAACGCTGAATTAATGGAATAATTAAACATGGCGGAATTCAGAAAATAATCGCTGTAATGAAAATTGTATAAGTACACTCCACTCGTTTTTGAGACGTTTTTTTAACACAAGCTAAAAGTTAAAATAGATTTAAAAATAAATTATCGCTTGAAAAAAACTAAAAAAACGTTTTTATAGTGAATCGAACTAAAGTTTTGTGCAAAAATTTTTAAAAAACAAGTTTTTAATGTTTAAAAGAAAAAAATTTTTAAAAATTTTTGTATCAACTTATAACGTCATTACAAATTTTATGAAAAAAGCTTGTCGCGAGATTTACCGCAGATAAAACAAAAATTAAATAACTTGATCTGACGTTTTTAATTTTTAAAATTTTTGAAACAAGTAAATACGTGTACGAAATCCGGACAAGCTTTTTATATCAAAAATTTTGGTAATGACGTTAAAGTTGATAGCAAAAAATTTTAAAAGAAAAGTTTTTTTATTTTTTTTTGGAATTTAAATAAAAGTTGTTTTTAAAATTTTTTTTATTTTTAATTTATTTTAACTTTTAGTTATCGCGGGATAGGTTTCTCAGTTATTAATCTCATTCAACGCATCATTGTTAAAGGTCGTTTGCCAGTTAATTTAAACAGGCTAGCCAGGGTACTAATCTTTTCCCCCGGGCCAAGTACATATGATGAAATTTCACCCAGCCGGACAAGAGGATGAGGGGGAAGGATTAACACTGTAAGACCAAAACAAAGGGCAAAGCAAAACAACAACATATTAAAATTTTTTTTTTTGCTTTATTATAGTATATAGTTTATATTAAAAGTGAAAACAAAATTTTTTTTAATCCGTAATTTTTAAACCAATTTTTAAATTTTTTCAGAATTTAGAAATACTATTTTACAAGCAAAAAAAAGTTTCCGGATTATTTTTAAAATAAAAGTTTTTAAATGTTTTAAAAAAAATTTAATTTTTTAAAATTTAGAAAAAAGGGTTTTGGTATTTTTTTTTTTTAAAATGACTGATTCTATAAAAAAAAAAAAAAACCTGAATTTTTTTTGGTGCAGAATATCGATTCTTTAAAAATAAAAAAAAAATTTTTTAGGAACGATTAAGAAACCCTTTTTGAAAAGGCATATTAGAAAAAAACGTAAAAATAGAAAAATATCATTATTTTTAAAAGAATTAAAGAGACGAAATAAATAATCTTTTCCGATAATGTAATTATTTTTGTCCAGTTTGATAGAAAGAATAAGACGGGTTTTAAAAGGTAGAAAAAACGGGAAACCTTTTTAAACTCAACCATAAAATGCTAGGGAATAAAAAACCAAAAGGGTAAAGAGTTTTAATTAATATATTTTTTAAATGATTGCAATATTGGAATATAAATTGTCAAAACATGTATTGTCATCCAAACAAACGTGATACAAAAAATTTAGCTGAATCGGTTGAAGACATCGTTTCGAAATTGAGTTGCAATATTCCACCCGAACAAATTACTTTTTGTCAATTTTTAACAATTGCGACATCGGAATATAAATAGTCAAAAAATGTTTCCCTCCAAACTAAAAAAATGTATACAAAGTTTCAGCTCCTTAAGACATCAGCTTCAAAACTGAGTTGGGTTTCCCCCCAAAACATTTTTCATTGAAGTTAAATAAAAAACTTGTAAAAAAAAGGAAAGAAGTGGAAATTTAAATCTGATCAAGAGAAATAATTTTAATGAAAATTAAAGTGATTTTTGAAATTTAAAACTGTGAGGGCCCGGAATTGAACCCGGAGCAACATTTTAAATCAGTTTCTCAAACAATTAGGCCACAAGGCTCGTGAACCCGGGTAAAAAGCTTCTAACATGGGTAAAAATTTTTTTAATTAAATTTTTTAAAAATTGCGATATCGGGGAAATAAATGGTCAAAACATGCATTGTCATCCAAACTAAACGTGCATAAAAAAACAGCTCTATCAGTTGAAGAATCAGCTTCAAAATTGACTTGCAAGATTCCACCCGAACAAATTACTTTAGTTAATTATTTTTTAAACAAATTGCGATATCGAAATAAAATGCTGAAACAGCATTGTCACCCAAAATTTAAAACATGTATACAAAATTTCAAGCTAAACGGTTGAAGACATCACTTAAAAAGTGAGTTGCAAGTTTCCCAAGAACTTTTTACATTGCAATTTAAAAAGCTTGTAAAAATAATTCTTAATATAAGAATAAAATGATTAATGAGAAAATTAATGTGTCATTGGGATAAAAGGTGGAGTGCTATATTTTAAATTTTTATAATTTTTTACTAGTTCTATTCCGAAATGCTGGTTATGTAAAATGAAAGAAAAAACACCCCACCCTCTTCCTCAATGACTTTAAATTTTTTTTTTTTTATTTATATTAAAATTATTATTTTCCCTTTTAGTTCATTCACTAAAAAAGCGTTTTTCTTATTTTTTTTTTAAACAATAATTTTTTTTTCATTTTGTTGATCTAAAATTAAAGCCTGTTTTTAGTTTTTAAAATATTACTTATTCTTTTTAAATTTATCCCCATGTTTGATATTTTGAGCCAGAATTGGGCTGCTGGAAATTTGTCTTGTCTTCAATGGATATTAATTAATGGGTCTGAAGGGTATTTGTTCTCCGTTTCGGGCTGAATGGTTATGCTATATTTCTTCGTTCCTCTCTATAGATACAGGTTTAACTAATAAAAGTTGTTGAAGAACTATTATTTGTCAATCGCACAAAAGTTAATTCCTTTGTTTTAAAATATTCGCCATGGTCGATCTTGTTGCCATATCGTGGAGTTTCAGCGTAAGTTAGAGGTGTGGGGTTCTCGAAGGATGAACATTTTAAATTCAATATGACTTATTAAAAATTCAACTTAAATTATTTATATGAACAAACTTTTTTTGAGAATAACCAAACACGTAGGTGACGTCTCTCGCGTCTTTCTTTTATGCTCCTATGTTCGACGGCCAGTTTGAAAAAATTTTTCCAACCCCAAAACCAAAAAAGATAAAACGATCATAATATGTAAATAGTTACCTTTTAAAAAGGGTAGCGTAGCAAACCTAGATATAGCGTGGGAAACCTAGATATGGCGGGGGCTCAGAGATGATTGGGGAAGCTTCTGATCGATAAGTGCGCTGTGAAAATTGCAGATCAAATTGCGGGCCCATAGCTTTAGAAGGAATAGAAATCTTATATAAAAAGTTGGAATCTTCATATATGGCAAAGATATATATCCATTTAGGTAAAAGGAAGAGGAGATCCAAAAAAGGGAATATTGGATATAATAATTAGATGAATAGGATTTTAATAATTGGGGGTATAAAGGATCTAGTTCTGATCTGCTTAAATACGTGATTTAATTTGGGCTTGACTTATTTAATTAAAATTGTAAATTAAATTTTAAATAATATAAGTTAATTTAAATAAAAGTTGTATTAAAAATTTTTATGTCTCATCATTTTGATAACCCCACACCCTGCTTACCGGAACCGGGCCCCGACATGGTCACCCGGGATGGTTTAAAATTCAATGGGCCCCCAATTTAATAATTCGGGTTAGGTAATGTAGGTGGAAAATACGGTTCTCCCAAATGTACTTTCGGGGTCGGAGAACGTTGCAGAGTTTATCGAGTGTATCGATAATAACATACAGTTTTTTTGAAACCCCGGACTGTCGGGCTTATAAAAAGTCTTTCCGGGGAAGGGCCCAAGATTGGTATTCGATTTTTGGGCGTTTTTGGTCAAAATACACCCCGGTTTTGCGCGCTAAAACTGTTTGCGAAGGCTTTTCCGGGTAAAAATAAAAAGAACTACAGTCGGAGTTTTATGCATCCCAGGGGAAGAAATCGGGAGGTACTGTTTTTTTTAAATTACAAAAATAGAGAAAGTTTAAATTAGAATGTCCCAAGCAGACTTAGTGGATATTTTTTAGTTCGACTCGAACCAGATACAGGACTATGGGAACTCCCAAAACACATAAACTTTTAGAAGTCTTGGCAAAATTGAAGAGAGAATTTTCCAAATTAAAAAGGGGGTTATCAGAACCATAATATAGAAAGACGAGGTAAAAATAAAATGGGATGCCTGATTTTGGGGCTAATGGTGAAACGGGGGGAATTGGAAATAAGAGTAGACCAAATAACAAAAATAGTTTTACGAGAATACCCGTCAAAATAATGGGGTTCGAAAAATGGTTTCATAAAAATGATCAGAGATTCAAAAAAGGGGTTACCATTTCGAAATGAGCAAAGTAATTTTAATGGGGGGCCCAGTAGGGTTCAGGAAAATTTAATCGAGGCGTGGGCCCAAAGGGGACGATTTATTGTAAAGGTTAATGATCCCTCAAGAGGTGTCGACAAAGAGACAATTAGATTTTTCTCCAATATGTATAGCCCCCTAAACTTACTTTCCCTATATTAAAAATAACACTTTTTTGAAAGGCTATGGGACACCGGAGCAGATAAATTTTTTATATCGGAAGTATATAGAAAATTTTTTTCAAAACAAATAAAAAATCGCCCCCCAGGTAATAACAGCACAGGGTGCGAAATCCCGGGGGATTTAAAATTAAAAATTGGGATCAGACAATTCGAAAGTTGGTCATTTCATGGGGCTGAAAGATTTAGAATCCCCATGTATTCTGGACGATTTAAAAAGCTAAAAAATCATTAGTTTTTGATCGAAATCGTTGAAAATTCAAAATACACTGGTTGAAGAAAAAAGAAAAAAGGGGAATTTACACGTTAATGGGTCAGAAAGGGTTTAAAAACATGGTGGCACAGTTTTACCAAAAAAGGGGGAAAAATAAAATTGGTATAAAATTTAAATTTTTGGCCATAATAAAAGATTTGGTACTTATTTCCCGGGGAACAATTAATAAATGAACAGAAAAGCCCCGTTTAGGTCATATAAAAGAAAAAACCCGAAGATAACCGGTTAATGCAACGATAGGGAGAATTGGTCCCGATTTCCGTTAATTGAAGGTTGTTATTTTTTCGAAACACGCAACGTCTTGGGGAAAAGGTGTATACATTCCAAAATCTTTAAGGAATGAAATAATGAGAGAATTTCAGACAACCAAAAAGTGGACACTTGGCAGATTTTAAAACTATCATAAAACCCCGGGCGTTTGTTATTTCCCCCCATGAGAAAATTTTTTGATCAATATGTCCTACATTTAAATTTCCAAGTTAATAACTATAAAAAAGCGTTACCACTGGGCGGGTTTCCAATTATATCAAATTATCCGAATGAGATAGTGACGTTAGATTTATTAGGCCCGTTCCTATATCGGGAAAAAGACGTAACCGCTATATTTTAGTAATAACCGATCATTTCCAAATGGGCTGAAATTTACCCTTAAAAGGCCTCATTTGTATAAAAGGGATATTTTTTTGATAACTTTATATCGCGTTATGGAGCTCCCAAAAAAATTAATAAGGAAATGGTCCCCCAAATTTTTATCCGAGATTTTTTTAGCATTTAAAGGGAAAAATTAGGGATAAAGGGATGTGAAGATTGGGATACGACCACAAACAAATCGGGCTGAAAGTTAATCGAGATATAGTGCAAATGATTGCAAATTATGTTAATGATCAACACGATATTGGGATCAACTTACGTGAGGCTTACCTTCGTACAGCGGGGGAATGAAACAACGGGAAAACACCGGCTGAATTATTTTTTGGGCGAAAAAATTTATTACACCATTTCAAAACTAGTTGATATCGGAAAGTTAAAACAAAAACCAAAAAAATAAGAAGTTATTCAGGGGAAACAGAAGTAGAAAAAATTAAACAGGAAATGGGAAAAAATTTTTATAATAGACGTAGAAAAGGGCATAAAAATAAAGGTAAATGTTGGGCTTTTGGAAACACACCCTGTAAATTCAGAGCTAACAAAGTATTTCAAATTTAAACAAAAAAATTTTAGGGGCCTTTTAAGTCTTAGAAATTAAAATTTTAATAATATTGTAATATGGAAATCAGGGAAAAAAATTAACAGTTAACAGATCAAATAAGAATATTCGTCATAGGAAAATTTACGAGGTCGTTAGAAAAGGGATCCCAAAAAGTATAAGATCGTTTGGGAAAATCGTACTTCAAAAAAATCAAAGGATTAAATGAGTCACAAAAGGGAAAAAAAAAATCTGCGGTGAAACTGGTTGACAAAAGGGGTTGGTAACCAATCAAACAATATAAAAATACAGAGAGGGCCCATAAAAAAAAATCACTTTAGATCCTACCTAGTTCAGTTGGGGAAAGAAAAAAAACAAAGGTTTAAATATAATAGAGGTATTAAAAAAAATCAGGTGTGTCGGGGACAATGGACCACAAAAAAAAGTGGCAAAGGGGTAATAATAATAATAATAATAAAAAAACAAATGTCATCCAGTACTATTTCTAGAGATAGAAAAAGCAGAAAGGAATCAACGGAAGTTCCATATGAAAAGAACTACAATTTAAGACCACGACGGAGAACAGAAGAACCCAGACCGCCGGACACAGTTGGGAAGGAAGGAAAGGACGACAAGGAGAAAAGCCTTCAACAAAAATTTAGCAACCAAGGAATGAAGAGGGTGACACCTCATCATTGAAATGTAAAAGTGAGAGTAGGCATAAATTAAAAAAGTAATTATTAATGTTGGGCCCAGTTATTGGAGAAAATTATTGTCAGAGTTTAAAATTAAATTGAATATTAAAAATTTAATTCAAATGATAAAGAAAAATTTAAAATCAAGATAAATTTTTAAAAAAGTTAAAATTTTAAAAAAAGAAGAAAAAAAAAGTCAATATTAAATTATAAAAGTTAAAAAGAGGATTTAAAAATTAAAATTTAAATAAAACCGAAAAAAAATTTTGAAATAGGATTTTAAAGTAATTTTTTAAGGGGTTTGAGAACCCCCCAAAAAAACGTTTTTTTTCTTGAGGGGGGCTTCTCGCGTCTTTCTGTTAACATGACTCCTATGTTCTTTGACGGCCACGATTAATGGAAAAAACTTTTCCAACCCAATACCAAGAAGAAGAAAAAACGATCATAATATGTAAATGAGATATACTATAAAAGGATAGCGTAGCAAACCTAGATATAGCGTGGCAAGCCTAGATATAGCGCGGCAGGCTCAGAGATAGTATTGTGGAAGCATTCTGATCGATAGCGTGACAAAGCTTAGTGTGAAATCTTGCAGATCAAGAATTAGCGGTCCGATAGCTTTAGAAGGAATAGAAATCTTATATAAAGAAGTTGGAATCTTCATATATAAAGCGAAAGATATATATCCATTTAGGTAAAGGAAGGAGATCTACAAAAAGGTAATATTGGATATAAGTAATTAGATGAATAGGATTATTAATCATAATTGGGATAAAGGATCTAGTTGCGTGATCTGACTTAAATACGTGATTTAATTTGGGCTTGACTCTCACTTTAATTAAAATTGTCAAATTAGAATTTAAGTAATATAAGTTAATCTTAATAAAAGTTGTATTAAGAATTATTATGTCTCATCATTTTGATAATCCCACACCTCTAGCTTACGCGGAACCGGCACGACATGGTCATCACAGGATGGCTATGTCGCAGTAGTCTTAATTAACACAGATCGCGCAATTAGATCACTTATCAATATAATTATATTATACCCGCCTACCAATCTCTTATATGTTCGCGTTCAGAATATAATCTTCCTACCGGTTGAATACCCAACGCCCAATCCACTTCAGATATTTCATGCCGGCAAAAATTTGGTATTCCCTTTGGGTTTTGAATGGCTAGGTTTCGTGATTCTAGGTAAGCCGTTAAACAACACTTCTTTTTTCTCGAACTGAACTTTCTCTAAATTGCCATCGCGCTCACTACAACTTCTATCCTTTAAAGGTTATCTTATTTGCATCTACCCTTTGGTTTCATTTTTGATTTGGGTTGGAAAAGATTTGCCATTAACGTCCCAAAGAACACAGAGGTTATGTTAGAAAAGGACGCGTGAGATGTCCGCCCCCTAAAACAAAATGATTTATTCAAGGGTCCATTGACCCCTTAAAAATTACTGCCAAAATTTTATTTCTGAATCTCATTTCTAAGTTTTTTTTAAAATTTTTAACCCCGAATCCTCCATTTTAACTTTATAATTTCCAATTTTTAAACAACAATTTTCATTATTCATCTTAAAATTAAATTTAATATTCCACTTTTAATTTGAAGTCGGACAGACACAATAAATTTTACTCCATTAACTAGACCAACTTTAAACAATTTTGCATTTTAATCATGGTATATTCTCATTTTTTAAAATGTGTTAACTCTATATATTTAAAGTTACTTAAATATCTATTAAATTTCTATACACTTATATCTTTCATTTCCATTCCTTCCTGGGTACATACCCCCAAAACTCTTCGGGAAGTATCTAGAGTTTGGGAGACTGGGTTTTTCCCCAAGTTGAGGCTCATTACACATGCAGGGTTGTCACCCTGAAATAAAACTTTTTAAGTTACTTGGAAAAAATCTATATTTAATAATACCAGTATGTTTCACTTTTTTATGCATTATATATCATTTTAAATTACAACAAACTTTCATGCCCACCCCACATCTGGTTCCTTAAAACTCCCAATGAGCGCGCGCAGCACTTTTAAATTTTAAATTAACGACCTGCTACGCCGCGTTTCCCCAACCAGATGCACCTTAATAGGGAACAATAAAACAACACATATATATATATAAAAAACACGTACAATTACAAACATTTTTCAATAAATCAGTAAAACAAAAAACCAAAGGAATTGTCCATCTCACGGTCATACATCAAGTAAACAAATGCATAATTACAATTGTTTTCCCATCAATTGAGAAAATATTTTACAAGTAAAAAGTTAAAAAAAATAATCATTGTAGTGTCAACTTTTGTTTGGGATTATAACTTTTAAACACCCCCCGAAATTTCCCTTTCCCTTTTGCAAAATTTTTCCCGGGCCACTTGTTGGAAAGAACAAAAAAAATGAAACAATACAACCTGATTTTATGGTTTGTCTCCACTACCTTCCATGGACAAGGTGCTTCACTGTTCCCCCCTTTTCCCATTCCTCGGTTGCTCTGTGACCCCTTTGATGCCTGATATAGGGCTTGTAGTCCTCCTCTTGGTTTTCCCTGCGGTTTGTCGTTCCCCATTGGGTTCAACCTGATCCTTTCTTTTGGTGGTCTCAGGTTATCCCCCTTCTATCTTGAACACAGTTGTTTCCATCCTGTTCTTCTTCCTACTTATATAAATGTTCTTAGACAATGGTCTTTTATTTAGTTTTTGGGGTCTACATTTCGTCATTTTCTCTGTGGTCCATTGACCCCGACCCAAACGACCTTTTAAATTTCCCTTTTTATCGGGACGTTTTTTTTGTTCTTGTCTTATTACGGAAAAGGAGGCAGTGATCTAAGTGAACCCCGCTTTCGGCCCTATCGGTGTGTTTTCACATTGCTTTTCGAGATTTATCCCTTTTTCCCCTAACTCACCTTTACCGCAGACCCTTTCTTCTTATATTGCACTCATTTGATTTTTGATGTAGTTTTCCCAACTACCCCCCGGGGCAATACTATCGTGGGGCCGTTCCCCAACCAACCTCGTCCATTTCCTATGACGATATATTCTTATTTATCGACATTGACGGTTAAACTTTTTCCTGACCTCCATAGTACAATTTACAATATTATTATTTCTTACTTCTAACACTCTATACGGACCCCCTTTAAATTTTGTTAATTTGGCTCAAATTTTTTTAGCTGCTTAACTTAAAAGGGGGTGTTCCCAATAAGACGCAGCATCTACCTTAATTTGTACACCCCTTCGTCTTTATAATATATTTCCCATCTTTCATGCTTTTTTTCGTTTTTTTCAGCAATGAAACAATTTCAATATTTCTTTCTGCAAACTCAGTTCCGTCCAAAACCATTACTAATTTTTTTAAATGGTGTAATCAACTTTTAACCCAAAAATAATTCCGGGGGTTTTCCCGTCGTTTCATTCACTGCCAGAATAGCGTAAGCAAACTCACGTAAAATTGGTCCCAAGTATCGTGCTGATCATTTAAAAATTTGCAATCATTTGCACTATTCGCGACTTTCTCGTTCTGTCCCATTTGCTTGCGGGCTACATGCAACAGTCTTCACATGTTATCCTAAAATTTCACAAATGTTCTTTGGATATAAATCTAGGGCCGTTTTCATTTTTTAATTTTATTGGAGCTCCAAACCGATATAAAATTATCAAAAATTATCCGCTATTATACGAGCCCAGGCCCTTTTTAAACGGTATAATTTCAGCCCCTTTGCTGAAATGATCGGTAATTCAAAAAATATCGATTTGTTACTCTATAAGGGTATGGGTCAAAAATCTTAACGTAACTATCTCATTTGGATAATTTGATACAATCGGTTTAACGACCAGCTGGTAACGCGTTTTTATATTTATTAAGGGACATATGGATGTAAAACATATTTATCAATAAATTTTCTCATATCGGAAATAAAAACTTCCGGGAAATTTATGTAAATTTTAAATCTGCCTAGATGACCTGGGTTCTTGTCTGGGGAAATTTCCCCTAAGATGCTGTTTCTTAAAGACTTTGAATTATCAGCATTTCACCCCAAAGACGTTGCGTGTTTCGATACAACAAAACTTTCAATTTGACGGAAGTCGGGGACCAATTTCACATATCGTCGCATTAACAGAGTTATCTTACGGGTTTCTAAATATCTATAGATATGACCCCAATTTGGTTTATTCTTTTGCTCTGTTATTAACTGTTCTCGTGAAGTAAGTACTAAATCTCTAATTATTGCACAAATAACTTTTTCTCCCATTATACTTTCAACCGGGTTTTTGGATAAAACATTAGCCACAATATTTAATTTCGTTTCTGACACATCAACGCGCAGATTTCCTTCATCTACCTTATTATCTTCAACCAGCGAATCTTGAATCGCCAACGCTTTCCGATCAAAATCTAAAACAATCTTTGATCCACTTATAAAATCAACACCAAGAATACATGGATATTCTCCAAATCCGTCAACACATGAAACAACCAAGGTTTTTGGAATTCCCTGATACGAATATTCAATTCTACAATTCCCATATTTTGACATTTCGCTCCCTTTGCTGTGATCACCTGAGCTCGCGATTTTTTTACTTGTTTATAAAAAAAAATATTTTTTATATATTTCTTCCGATATAAATTATTTCTCCGCTCCGGTGTCCCATAACTCTTTCAAAAATGTGTTATTTAATAAAATACCAAACGTAGGGAAGCTCCACGGGTGATATAGATATCGGAGAATAATTGGTATATCCACTGCCGATTCCTTTTGATTATGAACTTCATTAACTTTCAAAACATTCAATCGTCCCCTTTGCATCCTATCGCCTCGACTGAAATTCTCACTCGAACCCCTATTTCTGCGGTCCCCTATTAAAAATTATCATTTCGATCTTCTTTTCGAAATTGGTATCCCTTCGTTGAATCTCCGATCATCATTCAGAAATCTATTCCTACTCTCGAACCACCTATTACTTTGACGGCCATTTTCATAAGTACCTCTAGAATCATTTCTGCCATTATTTGGTCTACGTTCAACCTCAGAACATCTCCAGTTTCTGCGATTATCTTTAAAATTAGACATCCTATGCACGTTTTGACTCCGTCTTTCCACATTATCACTATTCTGTGAACCCCTTTTTAATTTGTAAGAATACCTCTCTTCAAATTTAGCTAAGATTTTTAAGAGTTGTACCGTGTTCTGTAGATTCCGGACTTCCACATAGTCCTGGACTTGTGGTTCGAGTCTAACAAAAATGTGATCAACCAATTCCGCCTGCGACATCCTTAGTTCTAAATTTTTATGAATTTTGAGTAAATCGTAAACAAAATCTGTTGGTTCCTGATTTCTTCCCCTGCTGGGAAGCAAAAAACCTCGCTTCTAACTCTTTCTTATTTTGATTGCGGGGAAAGTTTTCGCTAACTCTGCCTTTAGCTGCGCGAAATCCGTGGAGGTATCCTGCACTAACATTGATCCGAATATTGAATACCAATCTTGAGCCCTTCCCCTGAGATGACCTTTCAAATAAGCACATGCTAAGTTACTAGGAATTTCTAGTAACTGTATTTGATTATCTATGGCCTCTAGAAATTCGGTAACATTCTCGGACCCTGAAAAGCACATTTCTAGTAAAATACCAAACCCTCCTACATTAACTAACCCAGAGTCTATAAATTATAACGGTTCCGGGGCCCTTGGACATGGTCGTCTTGTTGACTATATTTGTGGGGTTTCAGCGTAAGTTAAAGGTGTGGGATTCTCGAAATGATGAGACATTTTAGAATTCTTAATATGACTTTATTAAGAATTTAAATTAAATTACTTATATATCGAACAAACTTATATTAAGTGAGAATAAACCAAAACACTTAGTCTTAATTAACACAGATCGCGCAATTAGATCACTTATCAATATAATTATATTATATCCACCTACTCTCAATCTCAATAATATATTCGCGTTCAGAATATAATCTTCCTACCTTGGTTGAATACGCAACGTCCAATCCACTTCAGATATTTCTATAAGCCGGATACAATGGTATGTACCTTGGTTGAATGGCTAGGTGTTAGTGATTCTAGGTAAGCCGTCAATCAACACTTCTATCTTCTCTGAACTGAACTTTCTCTAAATTGCCATCGCGTTCACTACAATTTTACCCTTTTTAAAAAAGGTTATTTTGGGTTGCATCTATCCTTCTTTTCCCCTTCCTTGGTTTTGGGGTTTGGGAAAAAAAAGATTTCCCAATTAATCGTGGCCATCAAAGAACACAAAAGGTTATGTTGGGGAAAAAGGACGCGTGAGATGTCACAATATTGTTTTTTTAAAAAATATATATATATATATTTAGCAGTTCTATCAACATTTTTTAAACGTTTTTTGCTTTATAAAATAAAAATATTTAGCATTAAACAAAAATTTAAATTTTTATTCATATGCAAGTTTTTTTTCCCCCTTTTCCCACAAAAAGAACAATTTTTTGTTTTATTTGTATTAATAACAAGCTTTTTCATTTTGGGGGTTGCCCCTTTTTTGGGGGTATGGTTTTTTAGTCACCATATCTGGAATTAGTCTTTAAATTTTTGGGTGGAATAGGGAATTACCCCAAAATTTTGGGGAAATGTTATATGAAATTAGTCCCTAAATCGGGAAAACGATATGAGGGAATTATGCCTAATCCAGAAATCCTTAAAAACATTATTTTTGACGATCCTAAACGGGGTAAAAAAGGAAAAAAATGTTGAAATTTTTTAAATTGTAATCGGTCCCGAAAGTGTGCAAAATTTCAATTAATTTTGCCCTTTTTTAAAGTGAGAAAAATTTTTGCCCAAAAGATTCCTTTTTCAAAACAAGTGAAACTTAATAAAAGCGTGTTAAAAAAGTCTTCCTCATTTGAAAGATTATTTGATATAACACGATTTCTTCGTTTTACAATTATGCATGGGATTATGAGCGATTTTGTAAAGTGTGGTCTTAGAAACTAAAGTTTAAAAAAAAAATTTGCTGCAGTGCAATTGTAATTCTTTAATCGATTACTCGATGTCTGGTTGAGTTTCAAGAGTTGTATAAAGAATACAGATCTGTGTCTGTGTCACAGAATTTTTAATTAATAAAAGTTATTCGAGCAAGACCTTTCGGAAAGTATTACAGAATTGATAATGTACAAGACAATATTACCAGACAAAAGGACTTTTTAAAAAAACATAAAAGAATAAAAAAACCTTGAAAAAAAAATAGAAAATGTTTTTTTTTAAAAGCTCTATGGACATCAAAATTACTTTCTTTCTGCACTACTAAGAGTAGAAATAATTTTAATTAAAATCGTACTATGTACTGCGATTAGTGTAATTACAGTTAAGAAGACAAATAATATTTTCAAAAGACCACTGAAACTTTATTTAAACATCTCTTTTTCATAACAATCAACAAACTGCAAAGCAACAGAGAGTTGATATTCACAAATGATGAAATATTCAATTTGTCACTCACACACAGAAAAGAGAGAGAGAGAGAGAAATAATTATATTTTATAATTAATACTGTCATTCAAATAAATAAAAATAATAATACAAAATTAAAAACGGATGTGAATATCTCTAATGATTATAAATTTTCTGTGAAACCAAAACTGCCCCCCAAATAATTTGGGTTTTCTTATTTAGTTGCGAAAAAATTTTAAATTTAAAACCCCTAAAAAACAATTCCTTATTTCTCTGAGTTCTGAGTTTTCTGTTCTTAATTTTGGTATAACGATTTTTTTTTTTTTTGCTTACACTGCTTAATTTTACCTAAGAATTATATACCTGTGTGCCTTAGGTTTTATTACTCAATAATTGCATTTGCATGCATATAAAATCTTTACAGTTTTCAGCACATTTTTCACGGTTTTTAAAATATAGTTTTTATTTCATCATGCACGTGGTTTTCTTATATGAGTTGCTGAAAGACATATCTACTACGCAAAGAAAGAGATAGGCATATGTTAAGGTATCCTTCTACGTTCGGAACCGGGATTTTAAAAAAGCGTAGTAATGGATAGTTTTCATGATATTTAGTGTCACTTAGATTAGAATACATGTATAAAATTGTTTTAAGGACATTTTGACAAAAAAAATTGATTTAAATAAAATATTTCGGCAAAAATGAACTTAGAATAACCTTTTTTCAAAACGTTCTCCTTTTGTGAAAAATGCTTCTATGATAATAATATTTTGCCTGTATATAGCTCAGACCTCTGTAAGGAGGCTCAACTATGAATTTTGAAAAAATCACATTTTTTCAGAGTTACAACCCATTGAAGTAATTATCGGCGTTCTTTTCTTAAAATTTCTCCCCTCTGTTGTCGTAAAACATAGATAAACCCACTTCTAAGTTATATATTTCAAAAATTGTAGTTGAGCCTCTGTACAGAGGTCTGAGCTATATACAGGCAAAATCTTATTATAATAGAAGCATTTTTCACAAAAGGAGAATTTTGAAAATGGGTCATTCTATGTTCATTTTTTGTCACAATATTGTACTTAAATAATTTTTTATTGTAATACTATTCTTAAAACAATTTTATGTACATTTTCTAATCTAAGTGACACTAAGTATCATAAATATTATCCATTTATATGCTTTTACAAAATCACGGTTCTGAACGTAGTCGGATACCTTAAATCAGTGATTCGCAACCCCTGGTCCGTGGATCAAATAGTGCCGGGCCGCCTAAAGAACATTAAACTATTTTCATTTGTTTAAAGTGGTGCATTTCTCTCGGATTTGCGCAACTTTCCACGGAAATCACTTTATATTTCCACATTAAATCACTGTTATTCATTTTTGGTGTACCTATATTTTATTCTGAAGGCATATTTAAATGTAATTAAATTAAAATTGTTAAATCAAAACAATCTGAAATATAAAAAAATCAACGTGTCCCACCCTCAGCGGGCCGCGCTAAAATTATCAAGCGTTGACCGGTCCGCGGCGATAAAAAGGTTGCGGATACAATGCCTTAAATGATGGAGGCAAACAATCAAAATATATCAAAGTGGTCAAAATGGGTTAGAATTTCTATAAATAAACAATAGAATTCAATGAATGAAAAAAATTAAAAATGAGTTACTAGTTAATGTTATATTTGTAATGCAAGAATTGCAAAAAATTTTAGTATCATGGACTAAAATATAATAGTTATAATTCCATTGCAGATTTTTATTGCAGCTACTTTGGTTTCAACTGCTTTTGCCAGTCTCTACGAGGTAAGCAAAATAATTTTTCTTATTCTATCATATTCATTATTTTCATTCATCAATTCATTATTAAACAAGACGCACAAGTGAAATTTATTTTCTATAAAAAACTCCTTTTTTAGTTAACAATTTTAGAAATTAGTAAAAATGACCAATTTTAATAAATGTTAAAGAATTTATTTATTAATTTTCTATAATATTCTACCCAAACCCCATAACTGTATCATCGTATACTTATTGAAAAAAAAAAATGTTCCTAAGTGTTTTATGTTCTATATTTCGGAAAAAAGCTTTCAATAAAAAGAATATTTCAACATTTAAATAATTTTTAATTAATTTTCAAAAATTAATCCCTCAAAAAAAGAGTTATTAAATTATATTATCAACTTCCATATTACGTAATTCGACTTTCAATAAAAGTATATTATTACGATGAAAATTTTTTGTAAGGTTCATAATATTGTTTTAAAAAATTGGCATAGCAATTAAAATGGAATATCAAATACCCTGCAATTATTAAAGTTTTAAAGTATAAATCTTAAAATCTTTAAATTCCGCGGAAGTGCCACTCACTTCAAATTAAAATAATTTTGAATTAAGTATTTGCCTTTAATATATAATTTTCTTTTAGAATTAGCACATTTTGTATTCAAAATCTGAGTCAAGTGGTAGGAAGAAGCAATATTAACGCATTTATTTTTAAACAATTGTTTTGAAAGTTCTTGATAATCTGAATTTGATACTTAAAATGTTCACCGTTAGGTATTTTTCAATTCCTACTATTAGCTCACACTCTATATATTTATTCATTTATTTACTTATCTTCGTGGAATTTTCAATCGTTAATAAAATACATTTTAAAGCGCTCAATTGAGCTGAAATTTTACATGCTCAATTGTTTAGGATGACACAATACGATACTTTAATGATAATTAATAAAAATTAATTACCACTTAATGTTGTGATTCTGTCCTATGTATATACAAATTTATATTAATTGTAACTATTTACTAAAAAGAAGCTAAAATAAAATTTTTCTTTGTTGATCTAAGTAGGAATTGACTTAATTTTTTTTTTCAATTTTCACAGCACGCATAACTATAATAAATCTAACAGTATTTATGTGTCTTGATCTTCCTCAGCCCATACCCCACCATGCATCTCAATCCTACAAGTTCGGATACAGCATAAAGGACCACCATGGTGAACAGCGCCGAGAGGAGTCCGGCAATGAAGGACACGCCGTCCGGGGAAGATACGCATTCACCGATCCTCGTGGAATTCGCCGAGAAGTCCACTACATCTCTGACTTCATCTCTAGGTTCAGGGCTCAGGTCAAGACCAACGAACCTGGAACCACCAACCAGAACCCTGCATCTGTGCACCTGATCTCGGATGCTCCATACGCACACGGAGAATATGCTGGAGCCTCCAGATTGGGATATACAGGTCTTGGAAATGCCGGATATGGAGGCCTTGGATATGCTGGATATGGAGGTTATGGCCTTGGTTATGGAGGTTATGGCCCTGGTTATGGAGGTTATGGCCCTGGTTATGGAGGTTATGACCTTGGTTATGGAGGTTATGGCCCTGGTTATGGAGGTTATGGTCCTGGTTATGGAGGTTATGACCTTGGTTATGGAGGTTATGACCTTGGTTATGGTGGTTATGGCTCAGGGTATGGAGGAAATGGCCTTGGCATCCTTGGTGGATTAGGATATGCCCGATATGGTTTTTAAAAAAATATGTGATGTTTTTTCCCTTGAATTTTAGAAAATAAATATTTTTTTTATTTGTGAGTGGTTTTCTTCAGTTTTGAATTTCTATAATTTTCTTTTTGATTCCAGTCTCATACTAATTTAAAAAATATGCATTTCAATGCTGTGAAATAAAATCGAAATTAAAACTATGAATTAGAACAAAAAAAAATGTTTTTTTTAATGCTGTGTTTATTATTCCATTCTGAAAGTACAACTCACTGGCATTGTTTACCTCCAGTACAGTTGTTTAAAGATAAAATGATATATATATATATATATATATATTTAATTTTAAATTTCCAATAATTAGAGCAGAAATAGTTCTATAGGAATTTTGTAATACGCAATGTTTTGTCTAATACCAACAATTTTTGTCTATAGCCCCTACTAAAACATTGATAATTTATTTTTATTTCGGTATTTAATCGTTATATTTGCAAATATTATTTGAAGTGCCTAAATTAACATTATTTGTAAAAAATTTTGTCGGCAGATATCACTTCTAGAAGCTTATATAAATAACTGATATTTTAGGTTTAAAACACCTGGATTAATCTAGGTGACTGCCACTTTGTGGCTTTATTGTTATGGAACATCCTGTCAAAGTTTGTTGATGTATTTTACAATTTACTTAAACCTATATTATAAAATGGCTTTGAATTAATATAATTTTTGTTCTTAAAGCTTCATCTGAAGCGAAATTTGTCAGTAGAATTTTACTCTAAACTTCTAAAAAAATTAATACAATATTTATAACTATTTTGAAAATTTTGGAGAAACTGAAGATACAATACGAACACCAACGCATAAATGTGTACTCTTTTTTTATATGTTTTGCGTTATTTCTATTTTTTTTTGGCTCATTAATTTTAAATCCAAAGAAAATTTTCTTCAAAAAATAAATAAATGAGGTAATCAGAGTTTAAAAAAAACCTTAACTGAATTTGAAACATTTTTTATAAGGTCCATTGAAGAAATTTCGATAAATTAAACTTAAAATGGTATATTTTTATCAAAAATTTCAGAAACTATGAATTTATTTTTTTTCATCTAACTCCTCGGTTGTCAAGAGAAGTAAATGTCACTTTTTGCTCATACAGAACAATTTGGGCTATTTTCAAATTTATTGTCATTCACATGTTATCTTAAACAGCTCAACTCTTAAGCAAACGTAAATGAATTTTTAGTTTAAATAATATTTTTACATAAAGCAGGTTCATAATTTTAACCACTAATTATAGCATCTTATAGGAAAATTTTAATTTGATTTTGACGAGAGAATTTCTATTTTAGAAATATAAAATGTTTTTTATTAATTTTAAGAAAACAGTTCACTATTTCTAGGGTTATAAGCGTTCTTTTGACGTCCTAATACTCTACAGGTTATTATTGACGGCAATATTTTCTTAATGCCATAATTAATGCCACAAAGTGAGAACCAAATTTCAAATAATGCTAGTAATGAATTAAATACATTGAGAAAATTGTAGCAACCTGTACTTGATGTACCATATTAAGATGCATTAAAATAGAAGATAACGGTAAGAAGATTAAAACAACTAATAAAATTTCACCTAGAAAGCCCACGTAAAAGCATACAGTAAAAGAAGAAAACAAAAACTAGTTTTCGTTAAAAACAGTATCGCATTAAAAACACACACAGAGTTGAATACGTAGAACCATACAATTCTGATACATATTCCAAGAGACGATCTTGCTAGAAATTCACCATTTTAACTTTCATTTTATAATCGCTCTCTCTTACTGAAGTACTTGACACAAAGTTCTTCGAGTAACAAGAAGTATTTTTGAATAAAAATATTGGGGTACGTAAAAAACGCATCCGTTGAGAAGTCACGAAACTTTTTTAAATTTGTTTAAATTCACAATAGCTTGGCTCCTGTTCAAGTATCGGACTTGAGATTTGAACCAACTGTTCCACTTGTCGAGACCCATCCAGTCATTTACTTTATTCCCATTATGTAGGCATGGGGAGGGCTTAAACACTAAAATATCATGCTCCCATGTTAATCCTATGGGGACTGGAAAAAATTTCACCTCCCCCCGAAGCTTGGGACTTGATTTTTGGAGGCCCGCCATATTTTCGTATTAGCACGAGCTTTACGTGGAATTGGTCCCCTCCGGTGCTCCTCCCTACAGGGCTTCCCAGTAATAACTCGAATCCTATGCCACCTTGGTCGACTGCACCGGCTGGATTCGATTGTTCTCCCTATGAGAATCCCAGATATATTTTTTCAGGACCATAGCCCCATTTCTTCACCCATATTTAGCATTTTTAAATTATTTCAAAATTTATTAAATTCCGCTTAACTCAGAGGATTTTTGGGCTTCGTTAATGAAACTCGTATCATAGGTTCTTCTCGTTAAGCTCTTTTATCCGTTATGATTAGAGTGGATAGTGGTCCTGGGGGGCGTTATCACTATAGGGTTCGATCTTTTGTTGACGTCACGATATTACAGAGATAGAAGGATGAAACTTTGGGATCACCTACTACTCTGTGTATCATTGGGATGAACGTGACCACTTACGTCACAGTTGTCTCCCCCCTGGGGGAGTTAGCTTCGTTTTCCTTTCCCTAGCTAGCTTCGCCCCATTTGCAACTACAGACACTCCGGACCGTTTCGGATGGATTCCTCTTGTGTTTCCTCACGAACAGGCCCAGTTTCGAGTTGCTGGGTGTCCTGATTCTATTTTATTTAATTGTTTTAATTATTTTAACTCTGGGCTCTTCAGGTGGATGTCTTAATCTTCTCAGGAACGATTCTTCCCGCCGAGACATTCAATATGAGGTCTCAGGTGTCACATTCAGTTCATCTCATCTCCAGATACAGTTGCCGAAAACCTCCCATGTTATTGGTCCTATTATCCCTGTACTGGAGTGTTTAAATTTATTTAAATTGTGATTATCTTGGGTTTGGCTGGTCCTATTGACTTAGGGTTAGTATCGTTCAACTCTGCTCGTGTTCGCCTTTCGTTCTTTGCCTAGCTTGCCCTGCTCAAGATTTTTAGAAAGATTTTAATCTTGTTACGCCAAAGATGAATAACTTCTTATGGGCGTACATAAGTACACACACACACATTTTTTTATATATATATAGTAGAGATCCAAAAACTCGGCACTCGATAAACCGGTAATCTGGATAAATCGTCCATCCCCTTGCAGGTCGAAAAACCGACGAGTAGACCTGGATGTGCAGAAACCGATGAAAATGACGTCGAACAGTAGTTACAGAATCCTATCGAGCAAGACATTGTTTCGATACAGAAGTAATTGCTGTTATCACAGTTAATGAAAAAATGCCGAGAAATGATGAAGGCATTAACTTAAAAGGGACCGAAAAAACTGTTAAAATATCACATAGTGAGGGACTAAAGGTTGTCGAAACCTCAATTCAATATTTTAAACAAGGTGAGTCGGTAATGGTCTTACTGAATCTTCGTCATCTTTGTGATGAAGTAACAAAACGCTTAGAGCAATTCGGAAGACACAACAAGACAACGCATTTCTTTTAAGGTATCCGACTACGTTCGGAACCGTGATTTTGAAAAAGCGCATAAATAGATAATTGTCATGATATTTAGTGTCACTTAGATTAGAATACATGTATAAAATTGTTTTAAGGACATTTTGACAAAAAACATTATTTAAATACAATATTTCGGCAAAAATATTTAAATACAATATTTCGGCAATGTTCTCCTTTTGTGAAAAATGCTTCTATTATAAGAGTATTTGGCCTGTACATAGCTCAGACCTCTGTACAAAGGCTCAACTAGAAATTTTGAAACATCTGACTTAGAAGTGGGTTTATCCATATTTTACGACAACAGAGGGGAGCAATTATATGAAAAAAAATGCCAATAATTATATAAATTGGTGGTAACTCTGAAAATAATGAGAATTTTTCAACAATTCTAGTTGAGCCTCTTTAGAGAGGTCTGAGCTATATACAGGCAAAATATTATTATAATAGAAGCATTTTTCACAAAAGGAGCATTTGGAAAAAAAAATTATTCTAAGTTATTTTTGCCAAAATATTGTATTTAAATAATTTTTTTGTCAAAATGTTGTTAAAACAATTTTATACATGTATTCTAACCTAAGTGACACTAAATATCATGACAATTATCCATTTATGAGCTTTTTTAAAATCACGGTTCCAAACGTAGTCGGATACCTTAAAAAGAAGTAGCCAGTTTTTGCAAAGTCGGTTACTTAATTTTTATTATAGAGAGTTTTGATGACTTCAAATGAGTATTTTTGTGATGTGTATCTGATCATGTAAACTACTGTATACTGTGCATTCATTAATTTTCATTTACATGTAGTAAATGCTCTATGACTTCATAAAGTACGTAAATTTCCTTTGGTATTTGGTCAGTTTATTTTCTGTTGTATTCTCAAGCAAACAATACAAGTGCAATAGGATATTTTCTGAGGAAAAACTCGTACTTAATTTTTTTTTTTTTACGACTCTCCGTAACCCTGCATTTTTACAAATTCGGCCCCCTTTCGGTTCACATTAAATCGAGATTTCGGGACTCTACTGTGATGTTTTTACCTGTATATCCTGAAGTATTTAAACCTGGAATTTGAATAATTCTTTCCCTTGTATTTATGATTTTTAAGAGAAGTGCACTCAAAATGACTCTCCTGATGCTAAAATGAAGTAAATGATGATGTGATCAATACAAGAACCTTTGTTTTAGCGCCACGATTACAACATGAAAAAATAGATCTCCTCTCACCATAGATGCTTTATATATATATATATATATATATATATATAATGTATTGGAGTAACTCTTAGATTGACAGGAGAAAGGCAACGTTTATCATATTGTAATTTATTTCAATATTCAGCAAAGCCGTCTGTACTCCAAACCATGCAAAACGAGTCCTATTTTTAGCGTCAATCAGGAGCTAGTACGTCGTTCGTTCACGTGGTTCTTCGTCAGTTCGCCGGAGTCGAAGTCAAAGTTTTTATGCGAGAGGCGGGTTGAGTTGTTCTGATAGGTTTTACCCCAACTGGCACTTGAAGGGTTGGGGATTCATCACAATTTCACCCCTCCGCATGCCTCGTACAACAACCGGGACAGGATCACTTTTGACACAACGATGACTGAAAACTGAGCTATATTGTTTTTTTAAACTTTCATAAATTACTTTGATAATCGTCATGGCGTGGAGTAACTGATACTATATCAGAACAACTCAACCCACCTCCCGTATAAGAACTTTGACTTTGACTAACGCAAACTTACGAAGAACCACGTGAACGAACGACGTACTAGCTCCTGATTGACGCTAAAAATAGGACTCGTTCTGTCATGGCTTGAAGTACAGACGGCCTTCTGCAATCAAGGTTGCGCTTTCGACCCCGACCTAAGTCGGTGGATTTTCATAATGCAGAAAATCGACAGCGGCCATGTCGTATGATTATACGGCATGTAAAAAATCCCTAGAGTGTCTGTTTCACTTGGATGCTCTCGACAAAATTAAATCCTATTACAGGTTGCATCGTCAGAGATCAGGTGCCTCCCTCTAGGGAAGAAACTGAGCGTCAAACTACCTGCGGTGACTGGTATCCGACTATAGGGTGCCGCACTAAAAAGAGATTCCAGCTTCCGGGGAATGTACTAGGTCTGCTATGGTTAATCACCAATCCTCAGCCTATTAAAAATAAAAAAAAATGTTAGCAATATGAGCAATAATAAATTATATAATCTGCTTTTTCTTAATGTTTATTAGTTAATCATCCGCAGTGGTGATAAAATGTATTTTTTTAGAGGTTTTAGCTATTTATGATCAATTAGTTTATAAAGAAAATTTGAAATTACTTATTTTTCTTTTTAACGGCTTACCATTAGTTATTTCATAAAATAACAAGGTAAAGTATGAAATGTTTCATCTATTATATACTTAAACTGATTTGTCTTGTTATTTCACGAAATACTAGTTATTCTATGAAGTAACTGAATTATACACTTTAGCGATAACATATATATTTAAAAACCTTTTGAGAAATATTAATATTTGGACATTTTTTTTCCCCAGACACCAAATCTGAAATGATATTTGGATCGTTGAAGCTGAAGACCGACATTAAGTTTCTAAACAATTCTTCATTTTTTTCAAATTAAAAGATAAACACATGTAATATCGTGACGTGAACAATAAAGTACTTTTTTTGGTATACAGAGCAAATATATTTAACTTTTTTCAAAACATTTATTTTTTATCACTACTTCTACTTTCATAGTACTATTTTCTTATGAGTTTAATCAATGTATTTATTGATATAGTAATTATAAATGTACATATATAAGTTCCCTAAACAAAATATTTAATTTCTTTTTATTTCATCCTTGCTGCTTTTACTCTATATTTATTTATCTATATAGAAAAAAAAACTTAATATGGCATTGCAATTTATGTGAACATAAGATAAGCTTAGGTGTTACCAACTTTATTAAAATTTTTTGTTTTTTTTTGGTATTGTTAGGTTTAATTTCAAAATGAGTGCTTCTCTTACAAAGCTGATTAGATTAAACGTGGAAGGTTCAGGTATATTAAATCAAAGAGTTAAGCTTATTTAAAGTCAATTACAATTCATTTATATTGAGACGTGCAAATATTTCGACAAGAAAAATATTATTAAATAGAATATAAATAATGTAAATATATATTTAGTTCGTTATTATAAATATATATATATATATATATATATATATATTAAAGGGCATTTTATCTGAAGAAAGTGCTTTAAATATGGTTTTTTGCTTTGGTTTTCGATTGTTTTTCAACAAACTAAATGTGCTCAAACTTTGATATTTTGTAAACACTTTTGCTTTATTTCAATTACTATATACATTCATATACATTTGTTGTCGTTTGCGTAGCTTTGGAACCAGGGGTGTAGCTACCACCGTATCAATGATACGGGGCCCCCAAGCTTCAGGGCCCCTAAAATGTGTAAGAAGAGATCGCAAAATATTGAAAGCCCACCAAAAAGGGACTCCAAAGAATTTGGATTCGGGGTCCACTCAGAACAAGCTACGACAGTGTTTGTAACTGTAATGATCAAACTAAAGGTTATAGACAGCATTTAAATTGCTTTTGTGTCAATGGGCTTGAAAAAATTCAAATGGAATACAAATAGTCCACACAAATTAGAAAATTTAAATAAACTCGCGTAAACAAACAAGTGGTTGCCAAGCAATCGTGGGTCAGTTAAAAAGCTTGCGTGGGTCAGCGTCTGACCCACGGGTCATAGGTTCGCCATCACTGACTTAGAGAATTGGGAAAGAAGCATTTCTACCCTCAAGAGAGTAAAGACTGAAATGAGATCTACTATGGAAAAGTAAAAGAGTTTAACAGTTTGATGTTGCTACGCACTCAAGAGGATATTACAATGGAAATTGATTACAATGATGTCATAAATGATTCTACAATGATCAGAGCTCAAAGAAACCTTTTGTTATACTAGTACAATGACAATGACTCAACAAAGAATAAGAATCTCTTAAAGTAAAAGACAGTAAAACGAAAAGCAATGAAAAGGATGATATTAACAAGGTGAAAACAGTTCATACAATAATGT
This sequence comes from Trichonephila inaurata madagascariensis, assembly GCA_019973955.1. Taxonomy (NCBI): domain Eukaryota; kingdom Metazoa; phylum Arthropoda; class Arachnida; order Araneae; family Nephilidae; genus Trichonephila; species Trichonephila inaurata. The sequence continues at coordinate 94,539 of BMAV01017161.1, read as the reverse complement.
ATACTCTATACCAGGGGTGGCGAACCTTTTTGATCCAGAGTGCCATTTTTTCTAAAGAAATGTTTAATGAGTTATAGATATGCCGTCAAAAAATTTTGTTTTGTGATTATTGAGAAAATAATAAAACTAACTACTAACAACTCAAAACTCGTTATTTACTATAAAAAAATACATTTTGTACTGTATAGTAATAAATGTTTTAGTTATATGTGTAATTTAAATTATAAATTAAATTATAAAATATACTTCTGCTATTGCAGATTAGATGACAAATAATTTATATTAGGATTGTAAGATGTTATTTTCAGCAGAATATATGCTGAATTGGAATCATCTGCCAAACGATTTCTATAAGCGAGTCTTTAATGTTAATCATCTCTGAAAATAATGACTCACAGGTATATGTAGAAAATATGGTTAAAATAGTATGAGTCAGCTTTTTTTTTTCTTTCTACAAACTGTTAAATGTGCGTCTGAAATCCGTTTTACAGACTATGTTGTACATAGGATTGTTCCAGAACATAAAATACACACAGCTTTGTTACTTTTAATAATCATGCCCTGTTTCTCGGCCCACCAAGTTTAAAATGCTCTATATCTCTTACTATCTTGCACTTATTGTTTTTTTTTCCACTGAACTAGTCATGTAAAATAACGGTTAAAAATTGTAAATATAACACAAATAAACTTTAAAATACATTTGTGTCAACGAAATTTACTATGCAATGTGTAGATAAACTTTGCACCATTAGCAATTGTAGTCCACGACGTAACTAAGGCAAAACATTAACAAACGAGTGTGCTCCCCACCGTGACCAATCACTTGCGTTTGATTGTAATACTTCATAGTGAACTTCGTTACTTTGAATTAAAATGCAAACCATTTTGAAAGGTGGAGTGCCCAAAATATTGTGTAGCGTGCCCTCAATAGCACGCGTGCCATTGGTTCGCCATCCCTGCTCTATACTGTAATTGCAAACGATTTCATTAATTTGCTGTACTAATTTACAAAAGGGCGGGTGGTCCATGATGCTGTAAAGTAAGAAATGGATAAGAGTGGACAAACCATACCACTATTCTTTCCTTACGACTGTCAGTTCAAGACACTCTGAGTCCACAAGTGGTGTATAATGGAAAGATTATCCTAACAGCAACAAAAAGGAAGAAAGGGAAAAGAGTAAGAGAGTAAAAGGAAGATTCCTTCCGAAACAAAAGAGGAAAAGTAAGAACTTGAGGAGGAAAGGAGGGGCTAACTATTGAAGTGCCTAGGGCACCGGGGAGATTAAAAACGACCCTGCAACAAATAATTTGTATAAGTGACCAAAGTATTGTAAAGATGTTTCACTGAATGTAATTGAATGTATAATAAAGCTTTGGGAGTTTTAATAACTGATTATGGTAATTAACTTTGGTTAACAGTTGAAGAATTTCTAAGTGCATTTTCAGAATAAATGACATTTGAACTAACAATATATTGAAGCAGAGTGTTTCTCAAACTGTAGGGCGCGCCCTTCAAGGCGTCGTAACCCTTCAAACGACCCTGCAACAAATAATTTGTATAAGTGATCAAAGTATTGTAAAGATGTTTCACTGAATGTAATTGAATGTATAATAAAGCTTTGGGAGTTTTAATTACTGATTGTGGTAATTAACTTTGGTTAACAGTTGAAGAATTTCTAAGTGCATTTTCAGAATAAATGACATTTGAACTAACAATATATTGAAGCAGAGTGTTTCTCAAACTGTAGGGCGCGCCCTTCAAGGCGTCGTAACCCTTCAAGGAGGGCATGAGCATATTGAAAAGTGGAAAACAAAGGATTATTTAAAAAAATATATATTAATTTTCTGAAAGTAAAAAAACAACATACAGTGCGAAATAATAAAAAATAAAAAAAAACATTTACACACTGATATAATACACTTACACATATATTAGTACTGCTCAATGTATTTTATAATTAATTTAACAATACTAAATTAACAATTACCAGTGACCCATGGGCTCTTCATATCTAAAATTATATGCAAAAATTAACACTCGATGATTTGTTCGGTTTATAATTAATTATTTCAATGCCAAATAAAATTACGCGATTCGCTCCACAATACCACCGTTTAACACGTAGGCGAGCGTATGTGGTGTATTGAGGGAGGGAGGGGGTATTAAAGGAATAAATAAAGCAAATCCTCTGAAATAAGTAAATCCTTCGCAAGCACTGTCAAGGTAATTTTATGGTAATTTCAAGGTAATTTTATTTACTTTGGAAAGACGTATATATACGTACAGGGCAATTAACTTACTGGCTGAGGGAGACGTTTATATACGCCGGTACCATTTAAAAGGTTAAAGTCGAATTGTAAGCTTAGCGTCAAAATATAGTATTATTGAATTTAATACATTGTTATTGTATGGGGGGCGATGAAAATTATAATTGAATATTGGGTCGCAAGTATTGAAAGTTTGAGAAGCACTGTATTAAATCAGTTGCAGAGCTATTAGTGATTGACCTTACAATTCTAAACACAAGTCAAGTGACTTGGATGATGAATGACCTAGACACAAAACTGCCTTAATACACCCACGAAGACTTTAAGAATGAGTAGTTATTTATACATAACGGTCGCTATATTCTATATGGCGATTTTTTTAGATAAATAAAAATTCCAGTTCGTAGCACCACTTGCATGGAATCAAACATTAAGTTTCCGACCATTTCCATTCGAAAGATTGAGATGCAAATAATTCTTGAAAATTTAACCTAAAGCTGCATTTTTTAGTTTCAGCTCTTGGTTTTTAATTTTTCTACGTAATTATTCTTGACCTTTATATTGAAACAAATAATCTAAATTTCAAAAGGGAATTTTAATATGCCCTACATTATTTTTTGATATTGGATCTTTATCTCGAAATGTACCCTGGAGCAAATGCAAAATGAGGATTTCATTCATGCGTATACGCGGTTCAAAAGTTTTAATTTAATTTCGTATAGTTTCACAATCTTGTCAAAAGCTGTATAAATACGGAGAAACATTGTTGTTTTGTATCACTTGTTCACAAGCTTTCTGCCCACACAAATCAACATGATTCTCAGGTAAGATTCTTAACTTTCATTTTAAATTTGGTAGCTTTAAAATTGCATATTTAAGCTGCTTTATGGAATAATCCTTTCGAGTGAAAAATTTGCTCGGTTACTCAAACGTAGCCGATTAATTTTTCTGTATCCAGAAAAAAATTAATCGGCTGTGGGTGTATAATAGATGCATATAAATAAATTTACTTTACGAAATATAAAATTGGCCATTTTAAAATGCAGAATAATATTTCTAAGTAATGTTTCTTACTAAAATATTTTAATGTTAAACGAAACAAAAATATTTGCTAGTAAAAGAGAGTTAACACAAAACCTTTGTAAATAAAGTAGAGTTTTAGATAAAATAGGATGTACTGATTACACATGAATAATATCAACTATTTCTAGTCGCATAAAATGATTTTTTGTATAATAATTCGGAAAATATTTAAAATTTCCCTAAGAATTATTTTTTGGGTGAAACATATAATCTCCCTTTCTCTACCTTTGAGCATCTATGGATAAAGCTTCATTATATATATAGAATAATGCAAATATTAAGGTAAGTTAAAAAAAATTGTGTAGTTGACTAGAAGGGCACGATGTGTTTTCTAATTAAATATAATCCAGCATTTATATATTTAAAAAATAATGCACAGTCAAACTAATTAATATTTGGTTAAATGAAGACTTTCATGCTCTGGTAACTAATGAGAGTTTTACTCTGCAATTTAATTTTGTGTCGTTAATTATACAAGTAAAAGCGAGTCAATTTTAAAGCTCTTGTTTAAAGCGTGCATGTTTGATAATAGCTATGAAATACATTGAAAGAAACAAAATTTGAGTTACCACACTCAAGGTGCACCATTTTATCTTGAAAACATTATCAATAATGTGGGTCATGTAGTTATTTAATTTTTATTTATTTAATTTACTATCAATGTACCTTTAAGTGTAAGAAATAAACTCTCCAAGGAAATATGAGAGAGAGAAAAAAACTAAAACATGTTGTTAACAAGCATTTAAGTTTGTATCCTTTTCTTGTGTACCAACTTTTTGTTTGCTTAATTAAAAGACATGCAATTGTAAATTTACCGAAGTTTGAGACATAAATATTCCTTTTAAACCCTTTCAGGCTTTTGCCTTGGCTGCCTTGGCAGTGTCTGCTTTTGCCAGTCTACATGAAGTAAGTATATGCATATTTCTCAAAACATATTAAAATTATAATGAATAAAAAGTCTTTTTCTTCAAGAAATACTATTCAATTATCAGCCTTTATTTCTGAACAGGGTATCAAAATTTTTCATAATTTTTTCTTATGTTTTTCATTTTTTATATTATTTATTATTACAATTTTAAATATTGTAAAATATTAAACATATAAGAAAAATGTATTTTAAAAAACTTTTTCTTAAAAATATAATTACCCATATTCTGATACTAAGGAAATAGTCTCATTAAGACGATCCTGTCCAGCAAAACAACGCGATTTCTCTTTCTCTTATAAAATTGTAAAAGAAGTTATACGTAAGATAATAGTACCTGTTGAGTAAATTCTGAAATAAATGATTTCAGCATATGATTGAATATTTATAGCACAGCACATAATATAAAACGTTTTTCATACTATTTAAGAATAAAACACCAATTCATAAGGAAAAGGGTCTAATTCTGTTTTTGGCTTTCGTTTCTCCGTTTTGATTAGGATGGATGAAAATCAGCTAAACGGCATATTATTTTGAAAAAAGTTAGCCTTCCTTACTGTTTTATTTTATGGAATCAGACGCTAATTAATTGTACATGCAAATATTCTTTACTGGTAAATTTTCTTTTATTTACTTGATTTTAATACTGTGTAAAAGTAAGAATGTGTTGAATTGCAGTAGTATTTTTCTACTAAGGAAAACGTCAAAATAATCTAAAGAACAAAACCTTTTTTCTCATTAGCAATTTTTTTAAAAGTAGTTTGTATTCGAATACTTTTAATTTATACAATAAGGAATTAGTTTATCATATTTAAATTACTAGAATTTTAAAGTGGAAGAATTAATATTTTGTAATTTAACAAACTCTGTTAATATCTTGAGCACTATACAGCAAATTTATTCTACATAAATGTATTATTATTTATGCAAACAGTATTTTTTTTTTCATTTCTTTTAGTTTATAATTTTTCCATCTTAATAAGTTACTTAAAAGAGGGAAAACCATTAACTGAAAGGAACAAAAATAAAAATAAGTGTTGTAAAATAGGTAAAGAAATGGAAATATTACCTGCGTAATGCCTAAACTGTGATTTTTATCCAAATTCAGGTGCACAAAATCTGATTAATCAAAACAAACTTTTGAAAATTTGTTCTATTCATGAAACTGTAGGTCTGTTTAATATAAGATTTTTAAAACTCAAATTTATGAAATATTCAACATCTTACTGTGATGTTTCAAAATGTTAGATTGAAATGATTACATTTACTTTTTAGCCCATCCACCATCATGCACCTCAACCCTACAAGTTTGGGTACAGCGTGAAGGACCACCATGGTGAGCAACACCGAGAAGAATCTGGGGATGGAGGACACGCTGTCCGAGGAAGCTACGGATTCACCGATGCTCGTGGAATTCGCCGAGAAGTCAACTACGTCGCTGACCACGGTGGATTTAGAGCTCAGGTCAAGACCAACGAACCCGGAACCGCCAACCAGAACCCAGCAGCCGTTCACTTGATCTCCGACGCTCCCTACGCTCACCGGGGGATACGCTGGAGCAGCTGGACTTGGATATGCTGGAGTTGCAGCCGCTCCCATTGGATACGCTGGTCTTGGAAGAGCCGGTCTTCGAGGAGTTGGTCTTGGAGGAGCTGGACTCGGATATGCAGGATATGGAGCAGCTGGATTGGGGTACACTGGAGGATATGGTGGAAATGGTCTTGGTATTCTCGGAGGCTTAGGATACGCTAGATATGGTTTTTAATTTTTTGTTGTAAATTAAATTCTGCACAATGTAAAAATAAAAATTTTTGTTCATAAACTTAGTTGTATATTTTAACCGATACACTAATAATAACACATTATAGCTCACCAATAGATTTAAGGCTGCTTTCGCCATATGTATGAAAACATAAACTTGAAGCGGAGCATCATTTTCAAAAAAAAAAATTGCCTTAATTTTTATTAAAGTTTGTGACATTGTAACTCATGTATTTGTTTATAAAATGGTGTTTTTAAAATTTCAAAGTATTTCTTAAATAATTAGTTTTTCCTTTTAACATATAAAGAGATAGCGTATTTAGTATTACGGTATAGGAAAAAATGCTAGACACATTTTATAAAAGAAAAAATGTGGCAAAACTCGGATAAAAATGAGTAGTATGATAAAATAAGTGATTCTCTACAGTATAGTGAAGCTAGAATATAATTTTAATGCTTTGGTACTTTTATTTCTGAAAAAAATATTCCGAATTTGGTCCATATTCCGTACATTAGCCGATGAGAGCCTTAAACTGATATTAACCAAAAAAATCATAATAAATAATAATTGAAAGCACGTTTTTCTCAAAATAAGCAATAATATAATTAATAACAAATAATTAATGTTTTTTGCTACTGCATTTTTATAATTAATACGAATCATAAATGAATTTGAATTAATCCGTAAGATGTTTGAATTGGACAGTTGTAATAGTTACCATAAGCATTTGATTTATTCAAATGATGAGTAGGAAACATTTGATAGTTCTATAATAAAATAAAATATTTTCTCAAAAAAATGATGTTATCTTTAATAAGTAATATAAAAAAATTAGGTAAATTCCTACTTAGATCAACAAAGAAAAATTTAATTTTAGCTACTTTTTATTACATAGTTACAATTAATATAAATATGTGTATACATATGACAGAATCACAATATTAAGTGGTCATTAATTTTTATTAATTATCATTAAAGTATCGTATTATCATCCAAAACAATCGTGTCTATAAAATTTCAGTTGAACTGAATGTTTTAAAACACGAGAAAAAAACCTTTTCATGATTTGACACAAGGCGCCAAAAGGGTCGCTAATCACCAAAAATGATGCCAACGTGGCTGTGTGTATTTGTAATTCTTTAAATAATTAGTTTTAATCAACTAATTTTTATTAATGAAAATTAAATTATATTGTATTGTCATCCAAAATAATCATGTATATAAAATTTCAGCTCAATGGAGCGCTTTAAAATGTATTTTATTAACGATTGAAAATTCCCCCAAGATAAATAAATAAATATATAGAGATTGTGAGCTATTGGTAGGAATTGAAAAAGAAATCCAATAAAGAACATGCTCACATGAACATATGTAGCCACTAGCAAGTTATGCTTGATATAAATTTAAATAATATGTTTAATCTCATAAAATGTTTTCCATAAATACATATCAATACATCAATACAATTTTGATCAAAATTCGATTGATTTTGTCCCCATATCTGGTTTTTATTCATATTATTATTTTTAAAGTTTTAAGGAGGAATGGGAGTTGTGAGATCAATCATTTTCTGAATATTCGCCAAGTAACGTATAATAGTTTCACAATAGAGAACACATCGAAATTCATTATAGGTAGATGTTTGATAATTTTTTTTGCCTTTTGAGAAAATTGTTTTTCCTCTGTTATGACAGCATTATTTAAATTATCAAATATCTACTGTATTTTGTGAAGAAGCTGTAGAAAGTTTCAAAACAATTGAAAGAACATTAAATATACTTAGAATGAACTCAAATATTAGGATTAAAAAGTTATGCAGGTACGAGTTAAAAAGTTCCACACTCTAGGATCAACAAGAACTAAATATACCAATGCAGTCAGATTGAGGAACATATTAGAATATATAAAATAAATCTAGATATTTTCTTAAGGATCCGACTACGTTCAGAACCGTGGTTTAACAAAGAATGTATAAATGGATAATTTTCATGATATTTAGTGTCATTTGGATTAGAATATGTGTATAAAATTGTTTTAAGAATATTATTAAAATAAAAAATTATTTAAATGTAGTATTTTGGCAAAAAATGAACTTAGAATTACTTATTTTCAAAACATTCTCCTTTGATGAAAAATATTTCTATAAGAACAATATTTTGAATATGTATAGCTCAGATCTTTGTACAGAGTCTGAACTAGAAATTTTGAAGAATTCACATTATTTCCTGAGTTATTACCAATTGAAATAACTTTCGGTGTTTCGTTCTTAAAATTGTATTAAAATATGGATAAATCCACTTTTAAGTTATATATTTCAAAGATTCTAGTTCAGATTCTGTACAGAGATATGAGCTATATATATATAGGCAAAATATTATTATTATAGAAGTATTTTCCATCAAAGGAGAATGTTTTGAATATAGGTAATTCTACATTTTTTGCCAAAATATTGCATTTAAATAATTTTTTACTGTAATAATATTCTTAAAACAATTTTAAACGTGTATTATAATCTAAGTAACACTAATAATCATAAAAGTTATCCATTTATACGTTTTTGCAAAACAACAGTTCCGAAAGTAGTCGAATACCCTAAGCTACTGATCAATAACGGTAAAATATGTCTAAATGACATGTAATTAATCGAATTTCTAATGGACATCATATATTATTTACTGCTGCCATTTGTTTATTGAATCAAAACAGGAAGAAATTACTTTAAAGTAATTCAAATTTCTTATGCTTCGAAATTAATTCAAACCCTAAATAGTTCTTTAGAAAAGTATTATGTAAGAAAGAGTGAAAAATACATTCAATTTTATGCCATCTCGACGTAGATATCCTGGCGATAATAACAGTAATAGCGATCCTCTGTACGGAGGAGAGAAATAACGTTTGAATTCGAACGGAAACATTCCTCGAATTTCATGACGTTTTACTGATTACATCATCAGAAATATTTTGTTATCATTTGACAACAAAATAGTTCTTTGTATTTTTTAAAGTATAATTGAGTTATATTAAACAAACGTTCTTTGTTGTTTACAGAAAAGGGAAAATTTACAATGACAATAATTAGAGGTTACAAAAGAAAAGTGAAAATTTGTGAAATAAAGAAATAATCAAAAGTAAATTCCCTAAAATTGTACTTATTTCCAGTAGAAAAGTAAGGTAAATAAAAATATTTATATTTTAGAAAAGGACATATTTTATATTATGAGATGAAACGAGAGGTCTTTTCGCACTTCTAAGAAAGAGAAGAACACTTCTAAAATGCTGTAGTGTTAATTTTAATTTTCTTCGATGCTATTTTACTGTTACGAAATTTTTTTTAACGTTTTCTATTATCACTACAAATCCATTTATTCCTAATGAAAAAACCTTCAAATAAATGTTTGAATTTCTTCTGAATTTAAAGCAATTTCTGGAATAAAAATTATTTATGTCGAGTAATTCAAAAATATTAATAATGTAGCTAAAGTTAGCACTTCGTATTGTACTGTTAACTTGTTCTTCCTTTTCTCTTGATTTATATCAGATCAAATATATGCTGTAGGTAATAAGCAAATAATTGCCCAGCATACAACACCCGCTGTTGCACCAGATGAATTTTGGCGCGTTAAAACACTCTATGAAATACCTTAAAATTCGGCGTATAACACGCACTGTTAACACAAAAAATGAATTCAGTTGTTTCTTATGCCTCTCTGATGCACAGTAACATCAGATCAAGGTCTATGAAATTCATCGTGGCTAAGGGCCAGATTTTTACGCCTCTCGTTAGCCTTAGCTTTGAGCCCCATGTGGGTGACTGTACGATTTTGCTCAGTAGTACCTTAATTTTGAGTGAGAGCACCCTGGATGTGTTCAGGGGTCTCCCACCTCTCTTTCCCTTCCTCAAACCTCCCGAGGGAATTTTCAGCTCGACGGCTATTTAGAGTATCCCCATGCTGTGAAGGCGCTATATATTTACAAACATCCATTCGAACCCAGGTCTTAGACACCGCAGTCAGCGTCACTAACCACTATACCGGATGGGTGGCAAAAATAAAATCTAAATGTGCGTGTGCACATTATACGCTGAGAATAAAAATGATAGCTTTGGAAATTAAGAAAAAATGAACATAAAATTATATATATAGACTTCAACTTATAGACCAAACACTGTTTATTTAAAAAGAATTTCATTCCTTATGAACTCAAAGGGTTGTAGCTCTAGAAGAGCACTATTTTTTCAAAAACCTGTGATAATACCTAGGATAAATGACTTCAAAACTTAAGGGCATTGCCCAAGAACATTTCAGACGTTATACGGCGAAAATACCCCCAAATTAAGAAACGCAGTTTGAAAGTATGGGGGCGCATTATACGCCGGATTTTTTACGGTAAGCCTCTTTTATAAAATCCGAGACGTGTCATAGTTTTATTGCTAATCATGGAGGTTGTGCAAAGTTCTGATACCTCCGTTTTAATTCGCTGGATAAAACTGTTACTTCAATCATTTTGCCCCTTCGTAATTGATGTTAATCACCGGTTAGATTTAGCTTTAATATTTTTTGTTCTTGATCTTACATTTTAGATGGTTAGTAATGTTTAAAACATGCTGAACTTAACATCAGATTTCATGTTATATGCTTTATTAAATATTTATTAATATATTAAGACAGTGTTCATACATTAATTTCTTGAATGAAAAAATTAACATGCATTAAAATGAAATTTTTAGAATTGCTTTGACTTAAAATCGTTTTAATGGACCGAGATCTTTTGAAATACTATCAAATGACAACTGAATTAACATAATCCCTAGCTTTATACCAGTTTGTGAGTGGATTTTGAAACTCGTTTGTGTTTATAATATTCAGAATCTACTACTGTTGGGAATTTTAGTCTTTAATAATAATCTGATTAATTGCTTATTAACGTTAGAAAAATAGCACGAGGTCTGGTGTTGGTAGACTTCTTAATTATAAACTTCACGTAAATGCCGTGAAAAAGATATTAGAGCCTGAAATTCTCTAAAAACATTTCTACCGTATCAAGACGAGGAATGGATTTGTAACAACCGGCTAAAGGTTGTTGATGTTTGGAAGTCGAGTAAAAATCAGCTGTAATTAATTCAAACTCAGATTTATTATTTCACTTATTTAAAACAAACAAATAAAGGTAGGAAATGCTCTACGCCACTAATTAGAAGAGTAATCACTACTCCACTCTGGACTTCTACACTAAACTTCACTGTAAATCTCTTACTTGCATGATCTACGGTCGTAATTCTTAAAAAAAAAAAAAGCTTAATCTTATAATTTATTCTCCAACTATAAATAATTGACCCTCCAGTACCTATTCGTCAACTAACTTCGACTAATTTTTCGTACCTAATTGTCCAAGCTTAATAATAAAAACTCATTTGAATAAATCAAGTCTTCTTCTTCGAGGGAAAATTTTCAATAGAGCTTACAGTTAAAAAGAAATAAATTTACTCCAAGAGGATTAGTCGAAGGTTCGCGCATAGACCCGTTACAGATTTAACATGTCATCACTCACGCTACTCGTTAACTTTTTAGCCCGGCATCAGTACTGGAACCCACGACAAAAAAAATACCCGCAGTTTGCGAGCTTAATTTTGAACACTCAGCTTGCGTGGCCTAAGGATCAAATGACTTCTGAACTTTTGACTGCAGTAGTCAAGATGTTTATAGAAATTCTCTTTTTATCCTCTCTCTAAAAATTTCCTTTTTATACGAAGGATTATCTTTTTAACTGTTAATAAGTTAAGTCTTGCTATATGTTGAAAAAATTCAAAATATTTTATAATATTCATAAATGTGTGCGCTCTTTTAATCTATTAACCAAATGTGAACTCTTCATTAAGTATCAATGGAAGTAATTAATTAGTGTCGTAATTATTTTTACTAGGGATTATTAATTAACTTCATAAAATGGAGATGATGATTTATTTATTCTTTATCTCAAATATTTATTTCAACGAAATCATTTTTTCAAGAACTGAAGTGAAAAACATTAAATCTGACCACTCTAAGGCAGTGCTTCTCAAACTTTCAATACTGACGCCCCCCTTTTCAATCACAACTTTTATCGCGCCCCCTTGTACATTAATAATGCATTTTGACACTAAGGCTACAATCTTTTCTTATAAACTGTACAAATTAATAACATAAGTATTAAATTTTGTATATGTTACTTTTAAGCAAAAAAAAAATTAAGTAATAGGATAATTATTATGTTATTTTTCCTTTCTCTATAATTTTTAAATTGGAACATATTGCAAAATGCGGTGGCTGCTTAGAAGACAAAATATAGATATCAGCTAAATATAGAAAAAGAACTCAGAGGGTCATTTTCTAATCATAAGCATTCCTTTGAAAATCTTTGTTCTGCAAGACAAGCCCATGGAAGTCGCTAATACTTATTAAACTTGTTCTTAATTTAGTATTAATTAATTAGTTATAAAATACTCTGTGCAGCACACACACACATTGATACATTAAAAGTATACCGGCTGAAGTACGCGCTCTTTGCCCGAGTTCATTTATAAGAAAATAAAACATTATTGATATAATCGCTGAATTGTAAGGAGAGTAAAGCCAAGTGCGCGACTATGTTTACAAAAACGTAAAATGATTTTTTTTAAATGGTTGCTCAAATTATAATTAGTTTTTAAGCGAACTATAATTTTAAGCCTTACAGAATTAGCATTTAGAATTGATGTTGAATAATGTACAATAACATAAAATTCCGATGAAGAATAATTGTATTATTTTTAATATTTAAAGAGAAAAGTCTTCAACATGTTTTAACCCTGGAGCAGGCGCGCACTCGATACTAATGGTCAAGCGGGGTTATTGAGTCACAGCATTCCTTTTTTTATAATTATTTTTATAGTACACAACAAAAATCGTACTTCCAGTGAATAATTTAATTAAGAGAAAATATACTTACCAATTTTCAAGGACTTTTCAATTTTCTTTGATAATTTTAGGAAAAAATCCAAGAAAACTGAACTAAAATGTTTCAAATGTGCGTGACCTTAAAAAGACACAAATCACAGACACTTTTCGATAACATTACAGGAATGTTATTTGCAGGAAAAACTGTCATATTTTGTTCAAGTTATTGTAATTTCACAGTCCTTTGATGCGCGACAAAGAGCATGTTGAACATTTTGCTTGCTTGTGTGTTTTTGACAAAGCAAAGTGTGTCTTCTGATACTTATGGCTTCATATTTTAGTTGATGGAGTTCTTTTGGGCGCATTTTAAAATGTTTCTTTCGTTTCATGTTCATCGCTTTTCTCAAATTTACTTTAATATGCATTATTTCAGCAGGTTCATCCCTTTTTTTCAGTTTTAACATCTTTAAATAGAGATCAAAGATGCCCATTTCTTTTTATATATATATATTCTGATCATTTACCAAATATTTACCTGCTCATCATGCTCATTTACCAAACCACAATAAGTCGTACAACAAGGCGATCAAAGTCACTAAGTTATTCATAGAGGGGGATGTAGCATGAACACAAAAAATATTTTGGAAAAAAATTATCTCACCGGGAACTCAGTCAAAACAAGTACCTTAAGATTGTAAAAAAGCGTTTGTCACTCCCAAAAAAGAGGGTGATATGTGACAAATATGTTTTAGTTTATGTTAAGATTGTCAAACAGGAGGATAGTGTCAGGGCCATTGGTAACAATTAAACTATTTTGCCAGAATTACCGATTTCGTGCACTTTGTGCTCGGCGTGACTGCTCCCGGATTAAAAGTGTATTTAATACTAAATGGATGTTCTAAAAAATTGTGTAAAACGTTTTTCATTATGCTTTATATGTTTGGGAATACTCATAAAAATAAATCTTGGCCAAGTAATCCTTCAAAGTGCTCTCAGTGCTTTTCCAAAAGTCATAAAAATATTTTACAAGGAAAAAAGCGCAGCAGAAATAGTTTATTTGCAACTTCCCTAAATGAAAAATAAACACATAAGAGCAGGGATGTAACTAACTGTACAAGTAAGTTCGAAGGTCAAACCGCAGCAAATACATTCTGCTGCCTACAGCTAATGTACAATATTTCAATAATATAACAGTGATGAAGTTTTTATCTCCCTAAAATTTTTTGATTATGGGTCTGGGTTTTGTTTTTTCTGTGAAAGAGTAATATTTTAAATTTGAAAAGAAAGAGTAATAAAAATCTCTCTCATCATGGGATTACAGCAAATCAAATCAAATAGTTTTTATTTGGTTATAGTATCAAAGATAGCTAATGAGGTTTTGTAGTAAAAGCTTTTATTTTTTATGACGTAATATCGCAGATGATATATATAAATTATATCAGTGTAAATTTGTATTTTTTATTATGTCAGAAAGTATTTTGCTTTACTTCATTCCAGTAAATAATTTTTTTTTAATCTTTTATTTTCGATATGCTCGCGCCCCTCCAGGGGGGCGCGCCCCACAGTTTGAGAAACACTGCTGTAAGGTCATAGTTAATTTTTAACTCAAAACCTATGCTGCATAGTAAGGTTACAAATTCGAGAGCCTATTCTACCATGTATTCTAGAGTGAAATACTTTAAAATGGTTAAATCTATGTCCGTTTTGGGTAGAGTATGGAAATATGAGGCAATAGTTCAAGTGGTACTCATATCATGTGAGTATGTTTTAGAATGATAAGGCATGTCAATACGCACTGGCGTTGCTAATATTGAATGGGCTCTGTTTCGAAATTAATTGGGGGGGGGCCTTTTTTGGAAAATAAATAAAAAGGATCAAATTCATAAAACTTATTTGAAAGTATCAAAATATTACAAGATTGTTGCCCCTATAGCTAGGGGTCCCCGTATTATTGATACGGCTGAAACAGCGGTAACTACGCCCCTGTAAAAGTAGTAGTCTCTTTCGTCATTTCATTAAAACGTTAACTAAACAAAGGAGTTATAATTTAGGAATCACGAGCTTATGCTACAGCATTTAAATCAGAGTATTTATTTTCATTCAACTATACAAACAATTGAATATCCGGAAGAAAAAGAGGTATACTGAAAAACGTTATTTAACCTGGTTCACAATTCCATTCAATAAATAATTTCACGATCCATTTAGTCTAATAAAAATGTTTGTTTCAACACATAAATAAGTTTCATTTTTTTCACTTGCTTCCGCTATGCCTCTTAGCCTTGAAATCAATCCGAGTCTCTTTGTGTGTGTGAAAGAATTCAACAATGGAATTCGCGATATGAGTTCAAAATAAAAATAACCGAGTTGTTGTCGAAAGAACCACTTTCTATTTCTTCCATAATTGCCTCAAATAGAATCCACAAAATGGCGCCTTCATCCAAGCGCAAAACCGTTTAATGTTGGTCTAATTGAAAACGCGTTTCTTTCTTTTTATGTTTCACTCTTGGGTATATATATGCCGAAGCCCAAATGTCTGTCATCACTTGCTTCCGATTTTGTAGCAATTCAGATTCAGAATGATCTCTCAGGTAAAAGAATGTTTCTCTTCCTGTATATTTTATAAATATATTTATTCTTCTTAAAAATTATATTTAAGGCAAACTTTTAGTTTAAATCATTTTCCTAATTGTTATAACAGGGTTTAGTAATTCTTAATGCTCGTTGAATGTGATAAACCATAACAAAAAGTCCATGGCTGTATTAAATATTGCATTGCAGACAGAAGAATTTAAGGAAAAATAAAAGAATAAGTAAATTTTTTGCTTTTCGATATGATAATTTTTATTCACATATAATTTGTAACAACAATGCGTTTTGATAATAATTTGTAATATTTGTAAGATCAATTATAAATGTGCATTATATCAATATTTATGCGCATTATATTCAAGTAAATAAATTAAGATTTAATTTTATAAAAAATCTTTTTCGTCTAAATTCTTTATAGTCTCAGATATATTCAATGAGATATTAATTTTTTAATAAAACATAGCAGTATTTTTTACTAGAGAAATTATTTTTTTTTATTACTTTAAGTTTGTTTAAAGAACAAAACTTTATGTTTTTATATTTTAGGGACTTTAAAGTAATTCTTTTGTCTCTTACAGCTCTTCATCTTGTCTGCTTTAGCAGTTGCTGCTTTGGCAAGTTTACATGAAGTGGTAAGCATAATTCCTTCCACAACACAACAATTATTTTAGTAAATATATTTATGATCTTTGCTCCATTGAAATATTTCATAACTAAATTATAGGCTTAGGGATTTCTATGTAATTATAAATACGAAATCACACACAGAGTAAGTATTATATTTTATAATTCGCCATTTTTTCTTTGAAGATGTGTCACAAAGTACTTTTATTCTTTTACAAAAATATATTTGAATCGGAAAATTGCTGTCAAAATTCTTTAATTTTTGTTTTAATAAAAGAATCTTAATGTTTCCGGAACCATACTTCCTTTTGAAGTTTCGGCAAATAAAAACGCTGTTCTAAATTAACGGAAAATATCAGAAACAAAGTTAGTACAGGTATAATTTCCTAATTGCATACATGAATAAATTAGATAGTTTTAAAAGTGAAATGAGAGAGAGAGAATATTGACTTTTACAAATAATTTTATTTTAAACATTACAGCATCCCTTAATTTTTTTTTCTGATAATGAAAAACACACAGTATTAATCTGAATTTCTCATTCACTCTTTTTATTGGATATTATCAATAAATTACGTGATGAACTAATTATTCAAAAAAAGTGTAGCAAGTAGAAAAAGCATTTTATAGTACGTGTGTGTTCCATTATTATGTACACTTCGTTAAGCATATGTTTCCTTATAAAATTTGGGAACATTCTACTGTGCACTAAAATCATGACTATAATTAATGTAAAGGTCCTTCTCCATTAAAGCAAACACTCACTTATTCATTTAAGGCATCCGACTACGTTCGGAACCGTGATTTTGCAAAAGCGTATAAATGGACAATATTTATGACATTTAGTGTCACTTAGATTAGAAAAAATATATAAAATTGTTTTAAGAATAGTATTACAATAAAAAATTATTTAAGAACAATATTGTAACAAAAAGGAACATAGAATGATCCATTTTCAAAATATTCTCCTTTTGTGAAAAATGCATCTATTATAATAATATTTTACCTGTATATAAATCAGGCCTTTGTTCAGAGGCTCAACTAGAATTTTTGAAATGTATAACTTAGAAGTGAGTTTATCCATGTTTTACGACAACAGAGGGGAGAAATTTTAAGAAAAAAACGCCCCTAATTATTTCAATGGGCTGTAACTCTGAAAATAATGTGAATTTTTTAAAACTCACAGTTGAGACTCTGTACAGAGGTCTGAGCTATATACAGGTAAAATATTATTATAATAGAAGCATTTTTCACGAAAGGAGAACATTTTGAAAAAGGTTATTCTAAGTTAATTTTTTACCGAAATATTGTATTTAAATAAATTTTTTGTCAAAATGTCCTTAAAACAATTTTATACATGTATTCGAATCTAATTGACACTAAATATTATGAAAATTATCCATTTATGCGCTTTTTTGAATGAATCACGGTTCCGAACGTTGTCGGATACCTTAATCAATTAATATAAACTTAGTATATATAAGAATCTAATACATAAATTATATAAAACAATCTGAACGAAGCAAATTTTTCAACAATATTTGCAACTTTCTTCAGGATAGCATAAAATACAAAATATTCCAAAATAAAAATAATAAGAAAGGAATGATGTTTCATTATTCAGATTTACATATTTCATTCCATGCTTGTACAATCTTGATATCACAATATTTCTTACATAAATTACAAGTAAGCAAACTCTTTATATTTAATATTTCATATCCTTAATGATATCATCGAAATTTTAGCCCGTCCACCACCATGCTCCCCAGCCTTACAAGTTCGGTTATAGCGTGAAGGACAAGCATGGTGAACAACATCGCGAGGAGTCTGGAGACGGTCACGCTGTACACGGAAGCTACGGATTCACCGACAACAGAGGAACCCCCGCGGTTTAACACGTCGCCGAAAAACCCGGATTCAGAGCTCAGGTCAAGCCAACAACCTGAACCCCCAACCAGGCCCCCGCTCCCGTAAACATTTCCACGCCCCCCCAGGACAGGGAGGACACGCTGGAGGCTGGAGGGTTGGGGAGACCGGATTCCGGATATTTTTAACCAGAAATTACAACGAGAATCAGAAATTTGCCTTTCATAGTTTTTTTTCATCAAGGGTAGCGGGAAAATGGTCAAACTGCGGGTTTTCTGTGAACAAATATTTTCCCAAAAAATCACTTGATAAGTGTTCAAGGGGCAATCTCTAGAAATTTTCCGGATTTGTACATATACATGAAATAAATTTTTTTGCAATTTCACATTTTTTATCTGTTCTTTTATCCGCTTCTTTTTAAACATAATGATTTATTAAAATAATTTATTTATTTTTAAAATTAAAAAATTATTTGTTATTTGAAATATGAAATTGAGCAGGAGAAAATCAAATGCAAATTATTCAATTTTTTTTTAAACTGAAAACTTATAAAATTTTTTTTATATTGTTATAAAAAAAGAACCCCAAGGGTTTCTTTTAGTTATACTTAAAAAAAACATTTAAACGTTCATTTTTTAAAAATTTTTAAAATATATTGTGAAAATTTAGAAATATATTTTAACTGCATTCATATTTTATAAAAATTCAGATTTTAAATTTCATCTTGGGAAATTTATCCATTTTGAAAATTATAAGGGGAAAAAAATTAAATTTCCCTTTTTCTTATTATGCAAAAATAAATACCGTGTTCCCCCTTTAATAAATACTATGGCCGTCTCCAAAAATATTGTTCAAAAGGGGGTTTTAAAAAATTAGAAAAAATTTAAATTTTAAATAACCATTACAACTCTCAAAAAAATCATTTTGCCCCGTTAATATTGAAGCCATTTTTCCTGATCAAAATAAATTGCATATTTTATAATTATCTTCATTAATACATTCTATCTTCAATAGCCAAAAATAAATCTTCAATACTTTTTTATAAGGAAATAGGGGAAATTGCCCCATATAAGGGGTTTTTCTATTAAAACATTGAAAATTGCCATAACAAGAATAAAAAAAAAACACTTTATTCTTTTAATATTTAATTTTTCATACAAAATTAATTTCTTTTTTGTAAGGGAAAAAAAATAAAAAAATTTTAAAGTTAAAGAAAATTATTTAATTTTGGAAAATGTTTTATGGGAAGATGCCACCCGTCATGGGAAAATGAAAAGCCCACGTAAATAAAAAAAAAGACAAACATTACCAAAAAAATGTATAACAATCCTAATATATATTATAAATCGAAAGTTTGTGAGGATGTTTGTCCGCTTTTCAGAAAACAACAGAATGGATTTTTTAAAGAAACTTTCAGTAATATCTTATCAGAATAACACATATACTATAAAAACATAGGCTAAATTTATAAAGATATTTTTGGGGGCCCAAAATATAAGATATTTGCGAAGTAGGAAAAAAAAATTTGCCATCTGAAATAAATTTGGGATTGGTGCAAAAAACGCAGCAAAATATACATTTTATTTGTGGGGAAAAACTTTTTTTTTTTTACGCAAGGCGTTTGTTTAATTTTTTCCTGAACGCATAACCCTAATTTTTTTATTTCGAAAAAACTGTTTTGAAGGGGGGAGTTTTAAAATTTTTTATTTGAATATTTTTTTTTTCATTTTATTATAATTTAAAAAAATGATCTTTTTCAAAATAAATGCTTTTATCGGTTCTGGACTTAAAAAAAAAACTTTTCTTTTAACATTTTTTTTTTGGGTTGGTTTTATGCTTTTTTTTTAAAGGCAGATTTGCATTTTAAGTAAAAATAATTATAACTACTGTACTGTATTTTTTTTGGGTGAGGGGTGAGGGAAAATTGGGGGACCGTTCAGCTACACGAGGGTTTTGGGGGATGGACCACATAATTTTTAACCATGGTAAGTGACGTGGACGACTCTGAACTGGCACCCCTTCTCAACACCACCCCAGCAATTTGCAGGGAAAATTCTTTTAAATCTACCTTCCAAGATAAAATGGCCCGGGTTCTATGATGAGTATTTTAGCGGGGGCGAAAGTTTTGTAGCGATATTGCGTTTTTTTAGCGGATTCAAAGATTATCATTTTTGTCCCAAAAAATAGTTAATGTCAAAATTTAAGTGTCTTATGTTTTGTATTTTTAATGAGACCTTAAAAAACGATTTGACTATTTGTTTTAAGTGAAGGGTAAAAATTAATTTTACAGTGGAATATCCTAATTAATTTATTAGCTCTAACGGATTAAATTTACAAAAGTGGAGTTTTTTGTTTATGTATACCCCTTAATTTTCAATGTAGTGATCCAAAAAATATTGCATGAAAAAACTGCAGTAAATCATATGGTAGATAAAGCTTTAACGTGTATCGCCCCCTACAGGGGGGGGTCTTACAAAAGCTCTAATAAAGCTCAAGCTTATAAAGTAGCTGACATTTGCCAACTTGACTCTATTGTCAAATTTCGCTATGTTTTCATTGAATCGCCATTATAATTTAAACGGCGTTTGCTTGCAATATTACAATTTTAACATAAAATAAATAAACAGAAATTAATATTAATGTATTACACTTTCAGATAAAAATTTTTTTAACTTTTTTAAAAAGCATTCATTACAAAAAAATTTTTAACAATGTTTTTTGCTAACAGAGATCAGTTTAGGAAGGTATTTTCAAAATCGACCCTTAAGAGTGTTACGGGGAGTTATAAATAAAAAAATCCTTTTATCAGGTATTAAATCTACAGACTTAAAATTTAACAAAGGTGTTTTTTTTTTTTTTTTTGTTCAGCTGAGATATGCGAAAAGTTTTTTTTTTTTTAAATTTTGCAATTCACGTAAAATTAACTCATTAAAAACTCTTTTTTACCCTTTTCAATCTGTGTTGTTTAATTTTTTCAGTTCACCCGTGAGAAGAATGGTATACCAGCTATAACAATATAAAAACAAAAAAAAAATTGTTTTAGTTAGTTTGCTAAAATAACAGTACAGGTTCGAAGATAGTGACACAACATTTCCCTCAGTGAAATGATTATCGTTGCATTCGTGCAACCATTTGTTGCATTCCATGCACTGAATCCAGTCACACTTGGGCCCTTTTTAGCATGTAGCCTTTTACACAAAACAGAATCGTCATTATTATCCTCATCAAAACTGTCACCAACGGTATCTAGAGGAATTTCTTTTACTTGAGAATGACAAAACTTACACATCTCTTTTTCTTCTGTTTTTCGAAGGTTTCTTGTTATTAATAATAAAATTATTATTTTAGTTATTTTTAATTTTAATTATTAGTTGCAATTATGAGTTTTAATTATTAATTTTTATTATTAGTTTTAATTATTAATTTTAAATTTTTATTTTGGGTTTTAAATTTTTAATTTTATTCTTATTTTAAATTGTTAATTTAAATTTTTTATTTATCATAATAATTATTAAGTGCATTTATATTTTTACAATAATATACGTATTGTAAAAACGAAAAAAAATTCATTTCATTTCATTTTGTACATTGGCATTACATCCCCCCTTTATTTCCTTATTTTGCAGTGTTATAACTTTGCTGCATGCATGACACGTGTGACATTATGCGTAACTCACTTTATTCTAATATTTAATTAAAATAACAAGTACGTTTACAAACTTTTAAATATGAAGGCGGAATATTATAAAAGAGTTCTCACCACGTTAAACCTCACAAGATCTAAAAAAATAAGGCCGATTAAAAACGATTAATTCCAGATAAATTCATAAGCCACAACTTTAATGTCGGACCACTCTTCACACAAGGCTAAAATTGCATCTATCGACGCATAAAAGTATTATTAACAAGTGGCGTCTTCCCAAATTGCCTTATATCTTGTGAAATATTAAAAGGGTCTGATCTTTTGTGAAAAATACTACGTTTTTTTGAATAATACAAATTAAGATGAGTTTAATATAAAAATTAAATGTATCTTGGGTATGAAAAAAACTTATAAAAAGAGTTAACTTCTTTAATTTATCAATGATATTTTCTTTATCTCATTTTATTCCCTTGTTTTCATCTACCTTTTTTTCTAATGAAATGTTGGAAAATTATACAAAATTAATTGACTGGAAATGATTTTATATTAACGTTGTGCTAAAACAATACACGAAAGCTATTGGAAACATGCCTCATAGATTGAAAATATAGTAAAGTAACGAGGAAGACACTTGAGCTGTAAACATACTCTCCAAATTTCCAAACTAGACCACGCCCGGAAGGTTGCACGTGTATCAGCCACTCTAAACTGTAAGCTCTACATTACATTATGCACTTTCGAATAAAATTCAGGATTCATATATATGAGAAATAGAGAAGACTGATAAACTGATGGCATTCAGAGAGGTTACATACCCCAATAGGAGTAAACGCACCCGGAGAATTTTTTTTTAAAAAGACTTTTATAATGTATCTCTGCTCCACAAAATTAAATCAATCTACAGAATAAAAGACACAGACAAATGATACGGACTTTTTTTGGAATATTGTATACAGATGTAAAATTCCCGGGTTAAAGCATTTTTCCCCGGCATTGTGTGGATTCTATTTAATTCTGATGGAAGTAAATTCACATCATATATTAAGAAAATTTTAATGATACGTTTTCAGTCTTACTAGACTCTTTAAACGGAAAATGTTTTTACTAATATTCCATTGTTATTCTTCCAGTTACGCATTAAAATTCACTTCTATAGAAGACTTCAGCTTAAAAAAAAATTTTATATCGCAGCATTATTAAAACAAAGAAGCACCAAATATGTACAGCTACATTTTCGCTATAAAAGTGAACATATTAAGTCATGTGAAATACCTTCAAAATTTCTTTCAAGCAAATAGGCAAAAAAGAAAATTATACTCTGTGTTTATATTTTTGCTTTTCTTTTTGTTCTTTTTTCCGAATTATAATCTTACATTTTAAAATCCTATCTTTGTCTTTGTCATGCATTTTGAAAACGTGGTGTAAGTGTTAAATAATTAGTTTTTATTCCCTCTCTCAAATTCGAAATGTTTATTTTGAGCTTCGATTTTTGTGAATATTTTTAACGTCAAAAATATTTCAATTATTAAGCTGTATGTGAATGCTATTTTGCAGGTGATTTCCTCACATTTAAGTGAAATGTTAGATGCAGCCAATGAGGTTCAAAAGTGAATTTTCTGAATTATCAAAGTATATATTTTATTTTATTTATTCAATAAGTTCCTTTTTTCAAAACATTTTCGTAGTTTCTCATTAAATTGAAATTAATTTGAATGATGATGGAATGTATGTAAATCAAACTTTGTCCCCTACTCATGATGTAACCTCTAGAACTTATACAGAAATCCTATATCCTGCCAAGATTTTTAGAAAAACTGAATGTGAGGAATTTCAAAATGACGGTTAAAGAAATAAAAGAAGGAAAGCAGTAAAAAATTAAAAATAAATAAATAAAATAATTTTATGTCCTCAAAAAATTATTAAAATACTTAAGAAAGGGACTTCTTACTATGGGAAGCGAAAATTAGAAAATCCTTGAGCAAAAACAAAGCAAAATCACGCATTTTAATACCGTTATTAAAAAAAAAGAATTCAGTCCGGCATATTTATCAGTTTCCATTGAAATCATATATCATCATAAGATCCACAGCAGCACCCTAATCTCACTGATACCATTGAGGAAAGAGTTTCTACGGATCTACCGCAGACCAACAAGACCCTCACACCACAAACTACGCACCAAAACTGGAGACAGGGAAAATTCGATCCCTTAAAAATAAAATTGACCAAAAGAGAGTGAATTTGTAAACCACAAACCCCGCACACCCCAAATTTACCTAAACCTCTACAATTTTTAAAAATAGTTCAGGATTTCAAGGCTAGTAATTTCAGAGATATCTAAGATATCCAAACGGAAATTAAGCAAAATAGGTTCACTTCGGCAACAGTAATAGTCCAGTGTAAAACCGATAAATATTTTTAACATAAATAGAATTGTTTAAAATTACAGTTATCACAATAAAAATAAAACCAAAATAAATAAGTAAAATAAATATCATATATGTAAAACACCGTAGCAAAACATATTAGCAAAACGATGTAAACCGTGCGAATCCATATTAAAATGTTATCCTCCATCTAAAAGTTGTAAAATAATTTCTTATGGTTAACGACTTAATATTAAATTAGTAACTTTATACTACATATTGAATTGTACTGGCATTTTTTCCCGAAATTGTTATACTTCTGCAAAAGATCCCAGCGTGCATATATAATGAACCAAAACATTTTTCTCTCTAAAATAGTGCCTAATATCTAAAACAATTTTTACATAAGAAAGAAAAAATAGTAAATTTTTAAAAATTTGAGCTAATAATTTTTAAAAGAAATTATTTAGAAAGCTTTTCTCAAATAACTCCTTTTTAACTATAATTTGCATATCTTTATTTATACATGGGCGTGTAAAATATTTTATACTATTTTAAGCATGTTTAAAAAATTAAGTCTATAAAATATATATTATGAGATACTAAAATTTATATCCATGTGCAAAATAAAAAAGAAAAAATAAGCTTTTTGAGTTAAAAAAAGTTATTATTGTACTGATGGAGAGTAAATAAAAGTATCATTTATCATAAGTATGCAAAAATATCTAAGCTCCCGCCGAAATATTAAAAAATATATATCACAAAAAACGGAGTCTAAAATTTGGTATATGACTATTCAGGGTGGATCCTAGTAGGTGTGTATACAAAAAACGCAAACGCGGGTGGTAAAATAGCGTAAGGCCGCAGGTCACCTATAATTCTTTTCGAGCAAGCAACATTTTTTAAATTTATCAAAATAAAATTTATAATAAGTTGAATAAATATGCTTTGAATTTAAATAGTTAATGAAAATTAAAATAAGTCTCGATTTTCCAATAGCATAACATAGTTCGGGAAGGAGAAAAATAAGAAATGGGCTCTGCTAAATTCTGGAGGAACATTTCTTCCTCATCAGGGGGTAGCCTGCCTTATCAGGAGGCCAGTATCAATGTTACAGCCTCCCTACAGGAGTCTGGTCGTGTAAGCAAAGTCGTAAAAAGGTTATTAATGAATATTGGTGCCTATTTCACGTTTATAAAAATAGTATGTCATTGTGGGAATTTTGACCAGGGCCCACTATAAAAAAGTTTAAAAAGCTGGTAAAGCAACTCAAAATAATGATAAGTCAAGGAGTGGGTATGTGTCCTGGTGCTAAAAAAAAATTTCTCATTCAAAAGAGGTCTTCCGACGTAAAAAGATTCGTTTCAGCGTGAAATACAGATAACACTTGGGTTGGGAAAAATCCATCAGATTGTTATTTGTTTGTTAATGAAAAATACCCCCTCCTTCTGTTGATTGATGGACTGTAATAAACGCCCAAATTTAAGAAACTACACGAAGTTTGAAGTTGGGAATTTTTCAGAAGTGGTCCAGTGAAAGAGAATATTAGATTTTATTTATCCCAGTTTGAAAAAACAAACAATTATAATAATAGTATTAATGTTTTATTAACTTATATTTAGAAACTTTAAAAGGAAACTACAACATTCAGAGTATATTGTGATTGTGTTCCTAGTTTTTCTTTAAAACCTTAGGAATTTTGAAAGCTTACTTTTGGTGGAGATATTTTAATAAATTTTGAATAAGTAATCTGGTGCCAAAGCTATGTTTTGTTCTAGGAAATGAAACTGATATGCTTCTAAAACAAACAATTAATTAAACAAAAATATGTTTGTATTAAATCAGAAATATTTTATAATTCAGTCAGAAAATTCGTGAAAAAAAAAGTATGAAATGTAATTTTTGAGAGTTTTGGGAAAAAATTGGGAAAAAGCTTGGTGATTTATTATTTTTACCTCAAATATTTCTTTTTTGGAAAAAAAATTTATATTTTGCAATAATAAATAGAAAATCTTCAAGAAGTTTGAAAAATTTAGATTCTATTAAAAAAGAATTTAGTTATTTTAATCCAAAATTTATAACTTTATTTTCAAGCATTCATGAAATTCCTTCCCACTGCCACAGAGAGAAATAAATTATACACTTTGAATCGGAAATCGGCTCCTCGAGAAGTCCCGGAGGCTTTGTACAAGCATCGAAGTTGCAAAAGAAATGGTCTTGACTTTCTCCCGGTCGTAGAGATACCTTTAAAATATGCCTTTAACTATACCGATATAGAATGCATCATCAGGTCAGAGATCTTTTCAGTTTTAACCCGTACTTCTCACGCGCAAGGTATTTCATACCCGTCGTCAAACCCTTTCAACGCTCCTTCTAAACCTTTTTGGAAAAATTGATATTTTCGTGTAGCTGACTTTAAGGTCATATCCTTCGAGGGCTCCCTGAGCTTGTAGGCGAATTCTAAATATATATTTTGGCTACCTCGCCCTCTTTCGGGTATGGGTGCTCATACCTGCGGAACGCCGTTACAGTTCTGGATGCATGGTTACCTGCCGGAAATCCTCTCAAGCACAGCGCTATTGTAGTTCAAGAAATGTGATATCTGGGCAATTTAATAGATAATGTATTTAACAGATATAGTACAACAGTTGTTTTCGGATGTGAAGAAATTCTGTTCGTGATTATGATGAGAGGAGGAATCAAATGATGAAGAGTATAACAGTTAGTATGATTCCTCCACTAAAAATCGATCCAGATTTAGAAGTAGTGGCACACAGCTGAAACAAATGTTTTATATAGACCATAAAACATTTGGGAAGAACACCTCTGGGGCTGGTGGTCAACTGGGCAATACATCTTATCTATACCTTCGGATGAACTTTTGAAAAGTTGAAAAACCTATTGCTGGAAATCGTCAAGAGAAAATAAAAGAAATTCCAAAATAAGATATGGACGGTATAAAAGTTCTTCAATGAAATAATTTCATTCAAAGATATTTTCCTGGTAAAAAACAGCCTTCTGAGATATTGGAAATTATAGTGAAAATCATCTTATTCCCCTGCTTCCCAATTTTCGCCTCGGAAGCATTAAGAATTTTTAACCGAACCTGTTTCTGTAGCTTTTCCGATGAAAATTAAAAATCATTAAAAATTACTTGAGAAATAATATGACACAAGAAAGAAGGTTTTCGATTTGGCTACAGTCTCAATTGAATCCAAAAATCCTTTAGAAAAATTGATTTAACCGAAACTATTAAATGTAATTCTACTGGCAAAGCCAGTGAAAAGTTATTTATAGTTTAGTAAAATGTGGCGTATAACGCGGTCCCTTGCCAATATATTCCGCCGTATAACACGCACACACCCCTTGTTTACGAAGAAACCTTATACGCATAAAAAAGTGCAATGATCTTGTGGCTTGAAGTCCTTTTATTCGAATATTATTCCCAAGCTTTGAAAGTAAAAAAAGTGTACTTTCAGAATTACAACCTTTAAGTTCATAAGTGAATGTATCATCAAAAAATAAAAGATTCCACTTCAAACGCTCATTAGCCATTTCTAATCCTGGCAACCAGATAAAAAGACATTTTGTTTGCTTTACTGTAATCCCACGATGAGAGATTTTTATTACGTTTTTTATTCTCTAAAATACTACTTTTGATTATCATATATTTGGATCCTTCAAACAGTTATTGTTTATGTATGTTTCAATTCGTCTTTTTTCTTTTAGAAAGTTGTAAATAATATTTTTTCTGTTCCTTTTTCCATAGAATGCGAGTTTTTATGATATATAGATAAGTATATTGAGCAAATTTCGTTTAGATTTATTTGGCCAAGATATTTTTATATTCTTGAAACATATAATGTATAATGAAAAACGTTTATGAAATGGCCTTTTGCAGTGCTGCTTAATTCCTATGAACAATTTTTTGTGGTTTTGATTGCTGTAAGCAGCGACTTATTATGGTTTATAAATGTAAATGAGCAGAATATAAAAAATAGGCATCTGCATCCTCATTGAAGGAAGTTGAAACTGGACAAGCATTTAAGAACCTAAGGAAATAATTTACGATTAATCCTTCAAGATAGTTGGAAAGTAAAATGGCGAAAGCTGTTAGACACGAAACGTTTGAGTTGTCGCCCATCCGGTATAGTGGTTAGCGACGCTGACTTCTGTGCTGTTGGGTCTGGGTTCGAATTCATGAAAAGACATGGATGTTTGTACATGTATAGTGCCTTCGCGGCATGGGGGTACTTTAAATAGCCGTCGAGCCGCAAGTCCTCTCGTGTGGTTGGTGGAAGGGGAAGAGAGGTGGAGGCCCCTGACCACCCCCAGGGTGATCTCCCTCAAAATTGGGGTGAAACCGAGCTAAATCGTTCTATCACCTGTATGGTGCTCAAAGCTACGGCTAACGATAAGCGTCACTTAGCCCTCTGCCATGATGAATTTCGTGGCCTCGATCTGGCCTTTGCCAATCAGGTGGCATTAGTAACAACATAACGTTTGAGTTGATTTGAAATTTTCAAATGTTGCCTAAAGATCTTATGAAGAAAACTATGAAGCCATAAATGTAGCACTTCACCTTGTCAAAAAGACACAAGGAAGAAAAAGCTCAAAATGCTATTTGTAGATCATCAAACGACAGCAAAACTACAAAAACGTGAACAAAATATGACAGTTTTGCTGAAAAATAACGTTCCTGTATTGTTAGCGAAAAGTGTATGTGATTTATGTCCTTTATTAAGGACACGCACATTTGGAACATTTCTTTAGTTTTATTGGATTTTTCTCAAATTATCGAAGAAAAATTGAAAAGTCCTTTTGAAAGTAGGTAAGTATATTTTCATAAATTATTCACTGGAATTCGGATTTTTATCGTATAGTAAAAATAAATATAAAATAAATTATGTTTTAAAACAAACTAAAAACACGCTTTTATAGTGAATCGAACTTAAAATAATATATATATATATATATATATATATCGCTTATAAGTAACATATATCAAAATTTAATACTTATCTTGTTAATTAGTACGGTTTATAATTATGATCGTATTGTAGCTTTAGCGCCAAAGTGCATTATTATTGCATTCAAAAATTTATTTTTTTGGGGGGCCCTTTAAAAATTATGATTAAAATTTGGGGTCCCAGTAGGAAAACCACTGCCTTAGGGGTATTTTTTTTTATTAGATTGTTTTTTTAGAGTAAATTTTTGTTTTGCATTTAAAATTTATAAAATGTTTATTTTTTTTTAAAGGTTATATTTTTGTTAGAGAGAGGGGGGTTTATTATTTTGTTAAAGCATTTTGTCGCTATTAAAACCCTCATTACCCGGGCCCAAAAAAAAAGTTCTTTCCCCAAATTTTATTTAGTTATTTTATTAATGTGTTTTTTCTTTTTATTCTTTTAATAAGTAGATGATTTTTTTTAAAGTCAAAAGTTTTAAATATTAAACAAAAAAAAGGAAAATTCTCTGGGGGGGAAAAGGTTGGGGGTTTAAAGAGGGCGGCCGATACCCCAGGGTCGGCCCTGTGACTATTTCGGGGTTCCCTTAAAACCCCTTTTAAAAACTTGGAAGATTTTAAAAAGACATTTGATTGTACGGATTTAAATATTTCATTTTCATTGAATTGATAAAAGAAAATTAAGGTATCCAACTGGTTTAAAAATCATTTTCATCAAAAAAACGAAATTTATTTTATAGCCCATTTATGTAGCCTGTTTAATACCTTTTAAGCCCCGCCTTTTTAAATTTTGACGCAATTTGAAAAAAATTAAGCTGTTTTATTTGGGGGTAGTAAGCCCAAATCCCCAAACCGGGAAATTGAGTTTTCGGTTTTATTTTCCCCGGGAAAAAGAGATTTTTTCCCTTTGAAATATTTTAACGAATTTTTTTATGCTTAATAAACTTTTTTTTCACTTTATAAATTTTTTTAAAAGATATATTTTTTCTTGGAAAAAAGGAAAGGTTTAAATGATTGCAATGTTGGTTTTTATTTAAACGAGTTCCCATCTTTTTATCATTTGTGTTTTAAAATTAGATCTCCTTAAACTTTTTTTTTAGTACTTTTTTATAGAGTTATAGTTATTTTTTTTAAACTAAAGGGCATGCAAAAAAAAAGATAAATGAGGCCAAAAAAAGAAGAGATTTCCCCATAGAGCAGAATTTGTTGGAGAAATTTTGAAAAAAAAAATCAATGGATCTTAAATTCAGCTATTAATTCTATTAAAAGACTTAAAAGGAACTTTGGATCAAAATATTCTAAGAAAATGTCTTACGAGATAGCTCAGAACTGCAATAAAAGTTTTAACAATGTCGTGTGGGTATAATTGAAAGACAACTTTGTTGAGCTACAAAACTCTTTAAGAATTATATCGCAATATTATTTTTTAATTCTGGTTTGCTGGTCTATTATCTCTACTTCAAAAATTAGTTGAAATTATGTTCTGAAATGAAAGGATACTTTGGTACCTTGACAAAACGAAAATTGTTGGTTAGGGGATTTAAACCGACGAAATTTCCAAAAAAAAAAGGGCCCTTAAAAAAGTAAAAGTTTAAAATTATGGGTTCGGGAAGGCCCAAAACCTAAAATCGGAGATTTTAATAATTTCCCAAAAATTTTTAAAAAATTTATTCAAATATAAACATTTTGCTTTTTCTGAAAATGTTATGAAAAAATTGGTTTGGGAGAAATATTTCTTAAATTAAACAAAATTTTCTTATGAATTTTTGAGTTTGTTTTTTGTATTATAATGAATGTTTTTGCAAAAAGTTAAGGATAATTCTAAAATTAAGTTTTTTTTTAATGTGAATTTTATATAAAAAAAAATTTTTTTCAGAAATATTCTGTTTTTTTATTCGAACACCTATATTTCATAATTTTATTGTAAAACTAGATTTTTTTTAATAGACACATAGTTAATCATTAAAAAATTTACCCCCTGAAAAAATTTTATTTTTTTTTGTGATATATTTTTTTCTAGGTTGTTAGAAAAAGATAAATTTTTTCAATTTTTTGGTAAAATTTTCTCAATTTTTTTGAAAAATAAAAAAAATTCTTCTTGCTTTATTTTCATAATTTTTAAAAATACCTAATTAAAAAAAACAATTAAATAATTTTTAAGTTATATGTTAGAAAATTGTCTCCGAACCCAGTCGGATACCTTAACAGCATATACAACCTTCAACAGCTCAACCACCTTTACATAAAAATATATATGTTGATGAAATCATAAAATATACCCTACTGAGATACATCAAAAACTGTCTCTTCAGTTAAAAATGTCTAGAAAAAACTAAAAAAAAGTTTTCAAACTTGCTAATACTACAGTCTTACCGATTATATCTTTAAGGGCTTCCAGAAAAACGGTGTTATTTGACGTTTTTTAAATAATATTTTTTTATGTTTTTTTTGATTTTTCATACTTATTTTTGTTTTAGGAAACCGTCTTCGTTCGGGAAGCTCACTTTTTTATTGTAACCATACACCTTTACATAGTCTTTGTACACCGTCCTCACTTCGTCTACTGACTTATAGCTTTGCCCTGTCTTGGGAAGCACACGTTTTTATTGTATCCATATACTTTTGGCCTCTCTTTGGGGATCATCTTCACTTAGGATGCTGACGCATAGCTTTACCCTGTCTTAGAAAACAGTCGTTGCTTAGGGTGCTGATCATAGCTTTACTTTGTCTACAGACACCGTATTAATTTAAAAAGCCTACGTTTTTACTGTTCCGACATAGCGTTGCTATGTCTTTGGACACTGTTTTTGTTTTACAAAAGATGATGTTTTTGTTGCATCGACATCACTTCACATTGTCTTCGAATATCGTTTGTGAATGAATTACTGAATTATTTTGTGCTCGTTTTACTAATAAAAAATATAATGATATTATATTCTAGTAAATAAAGTGTAAGGATTCGCTGCAGTAACCACATTTAACAAAAATATCTTACACTTAGTGTCTTCTAGTTTTCTATGTTTCTTTAAGAATTTTAAATCATTTTAGAAATTTACAAATTAAGATTTAATTTCTTTATATTTATAATAAATATATATCTAGCCAAAATATTATCCTTAAAAATTCGGGTACAATTTAAAAAAAACATTTTTTCCCCTTTAATTTTAAAAAACAACTTAAATATTTCTAAAAGCAGATGTGTTATTAATCACAGTAAAAATTTCTTCATTTTTTACTTTTCAAATAATTTGATAGAAAAACTTTATTATTCAATTTTTTAACTGGTGAACTATAATTTGAAGCTTTAAAAATATAAATTTTATATCGGATATTTTTGTATATCAAAGATTGTTAATGCTCAGTATCAATATCGAGAACAAAGGTCAGTTTAAAACTGCATGATAAAATGAAAAAAAATCTTATATACAAAATGAAATTATACTCATACCGTGGCTCCTAGAATTGATAGAATACTTCGGAAATTTGTAAGAAAAACCATGTAGCTGAATTTGAGAAATTTTACTTAACCTCTTAAACGTTCAATTCCTTCCCCAAAATGTTCCATAAAGGAACATTTTTTTATTCCCATTTAACTAAGTGTAAAACTTTACAGAATGCGAAAACGGAATTTTTTTGTAATTTTCGATATGAAAGCTTTCATACTATTTTTTTATTTTATAATTGTTGAACACAAAATCGCCAAAATGTATTTTTTTATAAGATCACTTTGCGTGTTATGAAGTAATGTGTGTGTGAGTGTTCACATATCTTAAAATAATTTATCTATTTCTTACAAAATAATTTCGTTTTCGTACTTCTTTTTCAAACAGTTGATTTTGAGTGTGAGGGGTGCATAGATATATATGCACCCTCAATTGGAAGTGTGGTGCATCACTAAGTCTTGCTTTGCAATGGAGACGAAGATAATATCAAATTTTTGGGATTATCTTTTCGATTTCATTTCTTCTCAAGCAATCTGGGCTATGCAAATATAGAATTGGGCGTGGATCAGAGAAGCAATTTTAAACACTTAAGTGTTCAAACTCATTGTATATTATTTTCAAAAAGAAATTGACCTTTAAGGTATCGGACTACATTCGGAACCATGATTTTAAAAAAGCACATAAATGGATAAATTTCATGATATTTAGTGTCACTTAGATTAGAATACATGTATAAAATTGTTTTATAAGGACATTTTGACAAAAAAAAGTATTTAAATACGCTATTTTGGCAAAAAATTAACTTAGAATAACCTTTTGTTCAAACTGTTCCCTTTTGTGAAAAATGCTTCTAATATAAAATATTTTCCTGTATTAACTCAGACCTCTGTACAGAGGCTCAACTATGATTTTGAAAAAATTCCCCATTATTTTTTAGAGTTACAACCCATTGAAATAATTATCGACCTTTTTTTTCTTAAAATTTCTCCCCTCTGTTGTCGTATAAAACATGGATAAACCCACTCCTAAGTTATATATTCCAAAAATTCTAGTTGGTGCCTCTATACAGAGGTTTGAACTATAGACAGGCAAAATATTATTATAATAGAAGCATTTTTCGCAAAAGGAGACTATTTTGAAAATGGGTCATTCTATGTTCATTTTTGGTCACAATATTGTACTTAAATAATTTTTTAATGAAAAATTTCTTAAAACAATTTTCTATACATTTTATAATCTAACAGACACTAAATATCATAAATATTATCCATTTATACGCTTTTGCAAAATCACGATTTCGAACGTAGTCAGATACCTTAAATTGGACATAATATTTTTGAACAAATGAAGCGCAGAAGAATGTATGGCATGCACGACATTCCGAAAGGGAGAAACACACTTTCACCTTTCTCCAATAAACGAGTCCTGAACTTGAAATGGAGACCAGAAAGAAAACGAATTCACGCATGAATACTTCAACCTCTTGATCTAATTTAAAATTTTTGTCATTCAATTTTTGATATAAATACGTCGATTAGTGGTTTTTCACTATTATTCAATCCAATACTTCGGAAACACATCCACTTCAAAATGATCTCTCAGGTATTGTATAAGATTTTCATACATCTGCATTGTTCAATAGCTCAAAAATCCTGTTAATTTCGGTTTGTGAGATGATTTAACAGCTTTTTTCTTTCTCTAGATATTTCTAATAAAGAGAAGCTCTCTCTAATGTTAAGAAACTATTGTTTCTGGATTACAATGTCTTAAAAGTTTCTGAAGTTTTAATAATATTTGACTTTTTAAGATATCCAACTACGTTCGAAACCGTGATTTTTCAAATACGTATAAATGAACATTTTTTTAATATTTAGAAATTACTTCGATTAGAATACACGTACGAAATTATTTTAAGAATATTATTACAATTAAAAATGATTTAAATGGAATATTTTGTTAAAAATGAACATAGAATTATTTATTTTCCAAATATTCTTCTTTTATGGAAAATGCTTCGGTAATAATAATACTTTGTCTATATATAATTCAGACCTCCAAACAGAGCCTGGACTAAGATTTTTTAAATATATAATTTAGAAGGGAATTTATCCATATTTTAATACATCTGAGTGGAGAAATTTTAACAGAAAAATACTGATAATTATTTCAACTGCTAGTAACTCAGAAAATAATGTGATTTTTTTAAACCTCGTTGTTAAGGCTCTCTGGAGAAGTCTTGGCAATATATAAACAAAATATTATTATTATAGAAACATTTTTCATAAAAGGAGAATGTTTTGAAAAAAGGCAATTGTTTTGCCAAATATTGCATTAATTAATTTTTTTTATATAGTAATAATATTCTTAAAACAATTTTATAAGTGTATTCTAATCTAAGTGACATTAAATATAAAAAAAAATATTCGTTTGTACGCTTTTTACAAAATTAAGGTTCCGAACGTACAATTTGCTAAATTGATTTTATTTCCATAAAACATTTTTAATAAAACGAAAGAAACTAATAATAAATTAGAAGTATTGTCTGTCAGTAGACCTTTTTTATTATTAAATCTTAGAATGATATCTTAAAATTTACTCAGAAGTTTTTGCTGTGATATAAAATTTCGATGATATTATATAGTACATGTCTATAATTAAATACTATTGTGAGTGTGTTTATATAGTAAAATTGAAAAGTTCATTGAAATGTAATGCATTTTATCTTACTTAAAAGAGTAACTCCATTTCATGTTAGTAAAAAAACCAAATTATACATTTACGTTCTTACGTAGATTTCAAACTAATTTAATTTTGTTCCTTACAGGCTTTCGTTTTTGCCGCTTTGGCTGTGACAGCTTTTGCCAGTCTTCATGTTGTAAGTATCTAACTTATATCTCTTACTCTATTCCTTATTTTTTTTAAAAAAATTTCCTGTAACACATGTTTTTATTAACGTAAGTACAATTTATTTATAAAAAAGGTTACGGATTATTCTGGTTATCTTAATAATAACTTCTCATTGGAATGATAAAACCAAAATTTTCGCTGGAGTAATAACGGTTACTTTTTTATATATTTTTTAAAATAAATTGTCGTTACATAATTATTTGAAGAGTTTTTATTACAATTATTATTATTGTAACATTGTCTAGTAATTGTTGTTGATTATTTTTGAAAATTAATTTTCAGCTTTTAGTACTTAAATTTAAGTATAACAATTTTTATTTGATCATTAATTGTATGAACTAAATGATAATTTCTCCGCTTTA
Organism: Trichonephila inaurata madagascariensis; assembly: GCA_019973955.1. Classification (NCBI taxonomy): domain Eukaryota; kingdom Metazoa; phylum Arthropoda; class Arachnida; order Araneae; family Nephilidae; genus Trichonephila; species Trichonephila inaurata. Next base: position 58,818 of record BMAV01017161.1, on the reverse strand, counting down.
AGTATTGTTCGTTACTGTTTCTGATTAGCAAAATGAATATAAGATGATTTAAAATATAAATAGTAACATATACGTTTAATTGGTCGCGTAATTTAAAAAAGATTTGATTTGGGGTAGGGGAAAAGTTTTTCATCAAAAAAAGTACAGAAAATTTCCCGGGACAAAAAGTAGATATATAAAAAAAGACGTTTCATTTCTTGGAGACATAAAAAAACAGATGAATATTCAATCCAAATTTCCATAAAATCTAAATTTACATCCTTAAATTTTTTTTTTAAAGTCCTTACTTTAATGAAAGGGGAATCCTTAAAACGTAACAGTTTAAAAAAACATTCTGCTTTTGTGATACCCCCCGGGGATATCATCTTTTATACCCCCCTCGACCTAGATTTGTGGGGAAAATTTTGATCCCCCAAATGCCCCCAATAAAAAACCCAATTTAATTTGTCTAAATATATATTAAAAAAAACAGCACAAGTCTTACTAGGGGGATATAATCGGGAGGTGTACTACGTAATTAAAAATTTTAAATAAATAGCCCGGAAATTTTGAATCACTATCTTTATAAAAAGCTATCCTAAGTCCTGATCCCGAAGTTTCCCTTTAAAACACATTAATAAAAAAAAGGGAAAATTCCCTTTCATTTTAATGTCTTACCAAATCTCAGGGTGATCCCATTAAGCTATCTTCTTTTCTTCAAATTATATTTTTCCCACTATTCACAATATCATTTTTCCCATTTCTCCCCTACTATCCCCTCCCATTCTACTTTTTTCACGTTAAATTCAAAGAAAGCCCCAATATAATCATAACTAAATCTGCATCGTGGTTTCTTTTAAGGTTGGATTGAAAAAATTCCCTTCGGGCCCCCCAAAAGTTTCCCCAAAAAAAAACCGATGCCCCCTTCCATTTTAATAATCAAATTTTAAAACCTCATTTTCTCCCCACAAAAACTTTTCCCTTTTTAAAATTATGCCCCTACAGTTAACTTTGTTCCTTCTGTTTTTTAAATTTAATAAGTCAACAACAATTAAACAAAAAAACTTTTTATTGTAAGGGGAGAACCATTTGATGGAATAAAGGTTAAAAAGTTTCTTTCAGCCCCTGCATCCGCTCCCCCGCCATACAAAAATTTTGGTTTCGGGAAAAGGGGGCCCCAAAGGGAGAGCAGCACCGCGAGGGTCCGGCAACGGAGGAAAGCTGTCCCGAAATACGGATTCACCGATGCTCGTGGAATTCGAAAATACTCGTCGCTGACCACGGAGGTTTTGGGGCTCAGGTCCAAAACCCAACCCGGAACCGCCAACCGGGGAAACCCAGCCGCCGTTCATCCGATCTCACGGGTCCCCACGCACAGGAGGGGGTAGCTGGAGCAGCCGGATTGGGATATGCTGGGTCTCGCCCCCTCCCATTGGATTTACGCCGGTCTTGGAGGGGACTGGAAATGGGATAAAAGGAGCAGCGGGGTTGGGGATACGCCCGGGGGGGATATGGGGGGCCCCGGTTTTTGGAGGCAATGGTCTTGGGAAACCTCCGGAGGCTTAGGTTGCTGGGGTTTGGGTTTTTAAAAATTTTTTTGCGAATGACATTTTGAAAAAAATGTTAAAAATTTGAATATTTAAAATTTTTTTTTCTTTTATTTAAAATTTATTTACATCATTTTTATTAAAATTCATGTAAATTACGGGTTAAGTGATATATTAAAAAATATACTTTTACTATTGTTAATTATACATATTTATTTTTTCCTCAAAGCTCATTTCTCCCTTTTTTAATTTCATAAAAATTAATTTAAATATTAAAAATTTAAAAAACGACCAACATTTTTTTTAAAGACAACTACGCACTTGTGTGTGTGTGTGTGTGTTTATTGGGAAAATTATTTAAATTTTAATACTTCAAAACAAAAAATACTTATTTGAGTTTTTTTCACTCCTTTTTTAACTTTTTTCGTATTTTTCCCAAAATTATACGTTTTTTGGAAAATTGCAAAAGAAATTATACGTATATCACATCAGATGGTTAGAGTATCAAATTTTATCGAAGAGCTGATAAAACCCGAACGATGCTTGAACGAGTTAAGGATTAATTGCAAAAACCACTTTTAAAAACGAAAATTTTCAAATTCTTTTCGGGATTTTCCCAGTTGCCATTTAATTATTCAAAATATGTTGCACGAATCATATGCGTGTATTCACTTGTGATTTAAAATGGCATCAGAAGGACATTTTTAAAAATATATATTTATAAATATTAATAAAACTGTTGTCAATAGCTTAGCTTTGCCCAGCAAGCAAGCTTAAAGTGAATAAAGAAAACTAATTTTTATTTGCAATATTTCTAAATAGAATTTTTTTCAAGAATAAAAAAAATTAAATATACTTACAGTGAACATATGTGGCCTAATGAATTCTTAGATCTTTTACGTTTAATTATTTTCCCTTTTGATTTGAAAAAATATGAGTGAATTGTATCATCGGAAGTTCACATAATAACGCACGAAATTGGAATGAAGAATTTGTTCAAACTTAAAAAAAAAAAAAATGAACAAATTAAAAACAAATCAAATATTTAAAAGGGGAAACTGATGCGTGGCCAACCAGCATACTTGCTTACATATCTTTTTAAAAACTGACTAAGGGGAAAAACAGAGCTCCACACATAAAAAACTAGGATCCCAATTAAAGAAAAGCTAGATGTCATTTTCCCCAGTTTTTTGAATACGTTAATATATTATAACAATATAACAAAATTTCGGACCAAAATAATTTTTTCAATAATGAATTTAAAAATCAAGCTTTTTAATTCCCAAGGATGAATTTAAAACTTTAAAACTGAAAACAGGAAATAACAAACAAAAAGTGAAATATAAACTTATAAATAAAAAAATAGTAAGATATAAAAAAGCAATATAAAAAAAAATTTTAAATCAATTCCTACTTAGGTCAAAAAGAAAATTTTTTTTTTATTGATTTTTAAATAAAGAAATAATATAAATATGTTTTATATATATATATATGACAAAAACCAAAATTTTGGGGAATTTAAATTTTTTTTAATTTTCAATAAAGTATCAGATTGTCATACAAAACATCGTGTTATAAAAACAAACAACGGATGTTTAAAACGTGCAAAAAAACTTTAAAGTTTTGACACAAGTCGCCAAAATGATGCTAACGTGGCTGTATTTGTAACTCTTTAAATAATTGGTTTCAATCAATTAATATTAATTAATTATAATTAAATTATCGTATTGTCACCCAAAACAGTAGTGTATAGAAAATTCCAACCCAAATGAGCTTTTAAAAATGTGAGGAAAAAACCTTTTAAAGTTTTGACACGATAAAACAAAAGGTTCGCTAAGTTACTAAAAATAATGCCAATGTATTTCTAATTCTTTGAATAATTAGTTTTTATTAATTATAATTAAATTACCGTATAACCATTTAAAACAATCGTCTATATAAAATTTCATCTCAATTGAGCGCTTTAAAATGTATTTTTTTAATGATTGAAAATTTGAACACGATATAGGGGAAATTTTGGGGAAAAATAGTGTAATTGAAAAAAAAAAAAGGAACTAATATTTACAGACGAATAGGATACTTCATTATTCTGCCACTTTTAGTCTTAACAGTAGCATTCCATGTTACATTACATTGTTCAAATTATCCAGTTACTACCTACATAGCATTTGTGCCGGTCTTAGAGACTCAGTACTTTCATTTTTTTAAGAGTAAATCTAACTTGCCTGTCTCTGTCAGGAAGCAAACCATGTGGGCACACTCAAATGTTGTCAACCCTCAAAGATTTAACTATGGATTCTAGTACTGTTCTCTCTCTCTCTCATCCACAGAAGAAATCCAATAAAATTGGGCTCTTTACTGCGAAAAATATTTGTAGTGACAATCAAAAATTGTAAAAGAGTTTTTTAAAATTTTTTATTGGAAGTAAGAGTTTTTATTGATCACTGTTACACGTTAACCAGGATTTATAGTTATACGATTTTATATTATTAAAAATACTAAAATTTAAAATTCTTTATTAAGTAATATTCGTTTTTTTTAATTCCTACTATTAGCTCGCACTCCTATATATTTATTTATTTATCTCTACCTTGGTAGAATTTTCAATCGTTAATAAAATACATTTTAAATCGCCTCAATTGAGCTGAAATTTTCTATACATAATTATTTCGATAACAAAACAGTAATTTAATTATAATTAATAAAAATTAATTGATTAAAACTAATTATTCGAAGACTTACAAATACACACAGCCACTTTGGTGACTTTGCGACCCTTTTGCCGACTTGTGTTAAAACTTGAAAAGGTTTTTTTCTCCCGATTTAAAGCATTCAATTGAACTGAAATTTTATAGACACGATTGTTTTGGATAACAATACGATACTTTAATAATAATTAATTAAAAATTAATTACCACTTAACGTTGTGATTCTGACATATGTATATACATATTTATATTAATTGTGTAACTGTTTAATACAAAGAGCTAAAAATAAAATTTTTCTTTGTTGATCTAAGTACGAATTGACTTAAAATTTTCTTTTTATATTAGTTCCTTTTTGTTTGTTTGTTTTGTCGGTATTACAAACCGGATATTTTGCCGGATATTAATTTAACCAGAAATTTTCAATTGGGATTTAGTTTGACAATGTCTTTCATAGCTCTTTCATCAAAGGGCTAGCTGAAAATGGTCAAACTGCTGGTTTTCTGTGTGACATCAAATATCTTCCAAAATCACTTGAAAAGTGTTCGATACGGGCAATCTCAGGAATATCTGATAATCGTTTCCGTGATATGTATATATACATGAAATAAATTATTTGCACCTTAAAATTGTTATATATATTCTTTTTTATTTGCTTTTTGAAACATACAAAAGTATTGAATAATTTCTTGAACATTAAAAATGAAGAATCTTCATTCATTCGGATTTTTGAAATGCAGAAATTCCAGCATGCAGATAAATTTAAAAATGATCGTTATTTATTTATTTGCAAACGGGTTAGGGGCTCTACTTACCGTCTCTCAAATATGCATAGGTATAATACAAATCAACAAACAAGTTATAACAATCTTTATATATATAATTCTTTTGTGCGTGTGTATGTGACTGAACTCCTCCTAAACAGCTGGACCGATTTTGATGACATTTTTTGTGTGGGTTCAAGTGGATTCGAGAAAGTTTAGATTCACAATTCGGTCCGATATAGGAATCAGTGTTAAAAGATATTAATTAAAAAACTTAAATCTCATCACTGTTTTACCCTTGTGTGTTATTTATTCCGCTAATGCGCTGCAAGAAAAAAGAAATAAGAGGGGAAATTTTTGTTTTTCGCACGGCCAATTAGATGTAGTGTGTCCGAGGACTGGCAAACCATCGCATTTGTTTGCTTATACCCCTCAAAGATTAACTAAAAATATCGCGCATTCAATGGCATTACGCGATAAATTTATTTATTGTGCATTAAAACAATACATCTGTTATGAAAATAGCTCGAGTCTTATCTTTTTTATCTCATTTAATTAAAACTAAATTTAAGCTTCTATTCAAAATAGCTTTTATTATATTCAGCTTAATTCATAGTATACACTTACTCACACGCAATCGATAGGTCTAATTGTGGTAACTGTGCATGTGATGACGTCAGGTATTGTAATCACTTTTTTATAAAAATTTTCATCTAAACGGTCCAGATTGGTACAATTATTCAAAAAAGTTTGAAATTTTCAGATTTAAGACGTGTGTTTAGGACAACGTCTGTCGGGCCGCTAGTTATAACATATAATAACAAACTTACACTCCATAGATAAGTAATAAATAACACACAAAATAAATTATTATGGCTAAGCATCGATTCCGTGTGATATGTCCAAACATGTACATTAGCTAAACAGGAAGCAGTGAGTGAGTAATCGAGTTTTATAGCGTTCAACCAAAAGACAAACTGACGAAATTCGAAAATTACGTAACTCCAAATTCGTGTGAGTCGAGGGCTGCATTTCACTAAAATTTTGTGTTGATTGTAAGTGTGTGTACAAGTTACAGTGTCAAAAACACTTTCTTCGAAAAAGGTTTTAATTCAAATTTGTTTGGTCTATCAGCCATTTTATTTCTTTCTTGGTGTTTTCTCAAAAACAAAGAGTATTAATTTCTCGAAAAAATCCCAAATGTAATTTTATTGTTGAATTACATTAAGTGACTGCAAACTGTTTTACAATTCTATGTTTTAGGAATTTTTAATGTGTCCTCGATTTCCTCAGGAACGTCTTAAGATCTTTTGAGGCTCTGGGCCTAGAGAAATCTTAAGAATTTTTGACGACCTGGCCTAAGAGAGATCTTACGAAAAGTAGGCCCTACCTGAGATCTTTAAAAGTTGACAGTATATATATAGCATTCATAGTCAAATAATCGTTCAAACGGTAATTTGAAACAAATAAATGAACACGACTCAAAATCTCAAACACATAGGCGCAAACCGGCTCGACAGATAGCCGCATTTTGGCTAAATGAGTTTGAATGTTTGTTTATGGTACTTAGCCTAGACCTAAATACAGTGGGGGTATTGGAGAATATTAGGACCTCCCCCCCTTCAAAATCAGGTTTGGGGCTCCAAGCTGAATCTTACAAACGATTGCAAAATCATATAACCTTTGGACCCCCTACAATCCTGGGCCTTCTCGCAATGTCGAAGCTGTGGAGATGTACGTTACGCCACCGCCTAAACATGTGGACAATGGTCATCACATAATAATACAGTCTTACCACTTTTACCAGCTGATATGCCATTTGAAACTCTGTTTTTCCGAGAATATGTTCGGGAATAATAATTGACCATTAAAATTATCCGGATCAAGATCTTATAAAGGCAGATTCGAGAACGAAATGAGGCCCCTACAGGGGGTGAGGCCCTGACCCGGGCCCATTCCTTAAGACGTCCCTGGGTATCCTAGTAGTTATGGTCCTGAGTTTATCTCTGTAGTGCCATAAATTCGACCTCAGTGTTACTGAAGACCTGCTGAACAGAAGCACTTAGACCAGAACTTCGAACAGTAATTTTCTTTAGTTCCGGTTCAACTAAAAAATAATACATCGATTTCTGTTCCGATTTTCGTTCCGTTAAAAATAACTGTTTTTATAGTTCAGTTTCGAATGAATAACTTTATTTTATGTGTATTCTTATTTACACTAAAATATAATTCTATCAAAAACAAAAATATGAAATTCTATCAAAATTTAGAGGTTTATTCTTTTTGAAATTGGTACACTATATATGTGAATTAATACAATTACTCAGCATGTACGATACGAGCGGTGAGCAGAGAACGGCGAGAGTTGGAACTGTTAGCCATCAAAATCGCATTTGATAACTAGGTTTATGATTCTGATTTGTCTATATAAACACTCTATACAAACACCAGTGGATGACCGCATGTTGAGATGCGAAATATATATAACTCAGACTAATATTTTTTTAAAAAATTCCTCTACATTTCTAGCACTTTCAACTAAATTAAATCTGCCTTATAGAAGTAGTTTCATGTAAAACTGAAACAGAAAATTATTATTGAACATCAAAACAGGAAATCGAGTAGCAATGTACATGTAAGAAATAATAATAATTACCGTAAAATCCGGTGTATACTGCGCACTATCAACACAAAAAATGAAATTGAAATTTACTGGTGAGCGTTATAGGCGGGGTATAAAAGTGAGAGCTTTAACAATAAAAAAAAATGAGCATAGAAAAAAATTAGACTTCTATATATATCAAAATACTATTTATTTAAAAGAAATGACATTCCTTATCACTGGCGTAACTAGTCCTGAGTGGGCCCAGTACCGAAAATTCCTTGGGTGCTCTTTTTGGGGGCCCTTAATGCTCTACAAATTTTTGCTTAAACATGTTGGGGGCCCTGAATCATTGATACGGTGGTAGCTACGACTCTGTTCCTAATGAGCTAGTACACTTCTAGAAGTGTACTAGTTTTTTTTTCTAAAGCTGGGAAAAGTACCTTGAATAAATGACTTTAAGACAGAAAAGCATTACGTACGTATATTTAAGGCTTCTTCGTAAGATAGGGGGTGCGCGTTATACTGCGAATATATCTAAAAATCAAAAATTGCTGCTTGAAAGTATGAGTACGTGTTATACGCCGGGTTTTACTGCATATGATTAATTTAGAAAATATTTATGTTGGTTACAGAAACAAAATGAAAGAAGGTATATCGAACCGAAATAAGCCGATATGTTTTTTTCGGTTCAATTCCAGTTTTTTTTACTTCCAAAATAACGGTTTTTTTCCGTTCAGTTCCGGCTCAAAGCTCTAGCTGAGATACATGAAATCTGTCAAGGCTCAAAAATTTGTGGTAATTTGGAGAATGGGTGGCAGTTTTGGTTTCATCCTGGTTATTTATCCGAGGTTGATAATTACGAGGTTCGTTGCTTTATAGAGCTTTGCATAGTTGCTGCTTTAATAAACACTCACTAATCAGAATTTTTAATTATATCTCGTGATGGCCTACAAAGGGATATTCCACCTTTTTTTTTCTTACAGAGGAAAGAAAATAAAAGTATCATGTACAGACTTCTTTTATGAGAAGAAAGTACATTTAAATGAATACGTAAATGAAAACACCTAGGCTTAATCTTTATGCCAATAATTAAAAATCTGTTAATCTATGAGAGGGATTTGAACTCTTCCCTAACCTTTGGTGTAAGTCACTGCTATACAAAAGAATTTGAAGCGAGGATAGAGAACAGTAGGTTAAACTTGCAAATATAGACACTAAGTAATATAAGCAATATACCCATATTACGCGTAATAGCTTTGAGTTGGTGCAATTTGCACTGCGGCGTTGGCAGTGCTCAAGTGTTAGGCAATTTTGCGATTTTTTTGTGTTGTTGTACGGTTCAAATAGAAGTGTTAACAGACTATTTCTAATGTAAGTACAACTACTTGATATTTCAAATTGGGGTTATTATATTTTAGTTATCTTACTTAAGATTTAACAAGCAAAATTAATTAATTTTACATGAAACCTATAAATGACTGCAATCTTATGTGAGTGTGGTATTCGTTGGAGGGAGCGGGAGGTTTCATTCTCTCTCTCTCTTTTTCTCTTCGATAGAAACTATGCCAACAACTGAATAATGTCACGAGAGCAAATATAGGCAGTAAGATTAACCCTCTCGCTGTTCATCTCGCAATTTCGATGGACAAATAGATGTAGCAAAATTTGCGCAACCCACAATTTTCACGGGTACTCATTTTTTCGATTATTTAGCTATGCAATCCGTGCTGCTCTTGTTTATGTTTTCATTTACGTTTTTATGTTCATATATATTTTGATGATCTAATTCTATATTTTAAAATAAAAACTCTTACAAAATTTTTTTGTATATTTTAGCTCCAAAATGCAGATTTAATATGTATACTTGAAATACGTAATAAAACCATTCGCAATTTTTGAACCTACATTGATAAAGTAATTACTCAACGAGAGGGCTAAGGGTAATATGGAAAGTACTGAAAATTTGGAAGTAATGCTTTCCAACCCTACATATGGACCATCATCTCGTTCAAAACGTTCTTTGTGTTCATCTTTTTTTTGCATAAACCTGTTCCTTATAAAAACTTAGACCAAATTACAGCAGCAAATGGCTCGTCTACTGTCACTGCTGAATCCTCGCGGTCAGCAATATCAATTTTGGAATACCTGAGTCCAATTCCAACACTCAAAACAACATGCGGAAATTGTGGAAGATGTAAAAACATTGCAAGGGAGCTGCAAAGTGCAAAGGGTCTGACTTCCACAAGGAACAGAGTTGCCAACGGAGATCGTAGATCAATTGCTATCAAGGGGGGAGGTCTTGCTATCAAGTCGCTCAGGTGTACAACGCTCGTCCATATACTTTCTTATTAATGCCTTTAAGTATTTGAAGGACTCCCTTGGCCTGTCAGGTCAGCAAAGTTCTCGTCAATAGAGCACTTCTGGGAAATGCTTGGAAGGCAATTGCAGCCATCCCTTAATACTGGTGAATGAACTGCCCAGTCGCAATGATTATGACATGATGTTCCACAAAAGGTCATAGTATATCTCTTTAAGACCCGAATTATTTTCATCGTCAAATATTAAATTCTTCTGGTTATGAATATTATATGGACACCAATGACAACAGATAAATTAATAAAAATTTTCCCACTCCCCGCCTGGAATGTAGATGGTACCCGTACGATCGTGCGGGTTGGGCGTTATCTGTGAAACAGTTCACCTATGAAATTTTACGAGTTATACATTTTTAGCTCTAAGTTGATAGAAGAAACAATCTTAATTCTACTAAAATTGTTACAAATAAAGAAATCATTGATGTATAATTAATTCTTTTATTAATTCATTATTTATTTATTGTAAAAATATTTTGTTTTGTTTTTGACAAGTATAAATAACCATTGCATTTGTGACGGGCTCACGCGTCTTTTCTTTAACATAACCTCTGGGTTCTTTGACGGCCAAGATTAATGGCAACTCTATTCCAACCCAAACCCAAGAAGTGAAATGCGAATAAGAAAATAAGAAAGGCAAATAAGATAGCTTTTAAAAGAACAGAAGTTTCCGTAAGCATGATGGCAACTTGATGAATGTTTGTTGTTGTTATACACGAGTGTGAATTGACAGCCTATCGTAAAGTTACCTAGAAACTCAACCATTAATTACTACAAGTTGTGCATACCATTGCACACGCCCAAAAGTTTCCATTTAAAGATTGAAGTTAAGTTTGGAATAAGATAGGACTGATTATTTGATATTAGGGACTTGTAATATTATTAGAAGTGAGAATAGGCGGGTAATATAATTATTTAGAGAAAGTGATCTAAATTACGTGATTCGGTTTAACTATTTTTGTGTGTTGGTTCATTCTAGATTCTCATTTATATAAATTTATCTAAATTGTTAGACGTTTAAGTTATATTCTTAATAAAGTCATATTAAGAATTTAAAATGTCTGCTCATTTTGAGAATCCCACACCTCTAGATCACGCTGACAATCAAGGTATGGTCACCAAAGGGGGTGGCCATATCACATCTTTTTCACAACATGTTTTCGAACTGCGTTCGTAGTTTTCAAATCTGCACTTGCGAGGCCTTGAAATGTCATCAACACATCAAAATGGCTTTTATCCCGGAATGGCCAGAATAAAAGCCATGACATGTATAGCAGGTGAACTATAACACTTAGGACTTTTTGCGAGTGGATTTACAACACTGTTAACTTTATCATCTGTTAAAATACTTTTGTTAGTAGATGGAGAGGCTGCTAACGCTTCAACTATCTCTAACTTAACTAACTACTCTAATTTTAAGCGATCCACTTTGATGTTTTGAGGAATTTTATTTGATATTGCACGCTTCTGCACAGAGTGGTTCCAAGAATTTGCAACAGCTAAAATAAAAAACTTACTGCACTCAGGAGACTTTTATGGTAAAGAATATCCAAAAGTTTCTTCCATTTAAATATTTTATGTTTTTCTTCATTGCTCTCATCTGAACTTCTTGATTCTTCCTTGTGCATACGCGATTCATATGTTTTTGTTTGCATTGTCATCATCCGAGAGATCAGTAAGTTATGATCATCAATTCACCTGATGTATTCATCACTGCAAAATTTCTTTTTGTGTGAGAATTCTTCACCTTTGAGACACCTGAAAAAGTTTTTCGTTAAAAGTTAGCACAGTATTCCATGAAAAATAATAAAATTTATGAAAAAATTTTTTATTATTTTGAAAAAATAAAATATTAAAACCACACTATACAGACTCCCACTGGAAAACCCAGAATCTTTTAGGGGGGAGGTGTGAAGAGATATGTATGCAGATGTCTATGTAAAGGATGAAAATGCTTTACCCCTCATCAAATGAGTGAAAAAGGAAATTAACTGGAAAAAAGAGCCATAGAAAGAAAAAAGGGACTCGTTCATGGTAACTCCTCCAAAAATATGGTTTTAATTATATAATAATATATTTCGTTTTTATTTAGGCTTCTGTCGACATTATTGAAACAGAAAAGATTTGAGTCATAGCTCTTGTGACTCAAGTAACGTCCAACCCGCACGATCGTGCGGGTAACGAAATCCGAGACCTACAAGCAACATTAATTGAGTATAATTAATATTTTTTTCTAGTTTACAATTATTTAAACCTTAATACAAAAATTTGTATCGAAGCAATTAGAAATATATCGATGATTAATTTTTTTACGACACATAAAAAGAAGACGTGTTTTCATGGTATTTGAAAACTTAGCTAGATTTGCCACCTAAAAGTAAAATATGGACTACAACCATCGTCTGTAGATAAAAAGTGATACTTTACACTTTCTGCAAACCCGCTCAATCGCCGGATTCGGGATTTTCTTACTCACGAATATTCCAGAAGCAAAAACGTACAAGAATGTCTAACCCGCACGATCGTGCGGGTTGGGCCTTAAAGGGATATATATATATTTGCGACAGAGTGAATTTTCTATCTTTGTTCAGAGACCCAACGTATGCTTAGGAAGATTGTTCTAGTAGCCTACATCTCGTTCTCATGATATCAAATGAGTAAAGGTTTTCTAGTTGTGCACTACAGTTCATCTTCCACTTGTAAAAGGCTTACTGATAAGTAAAATATTTTTGCGATGCATTTGGATCTATGATTTGATGACTTATACACCTGCTCACAGGTTAGAAATGAGTCAAACTCTTTCAAGTGCAGATTTTTGTGAGGTATACAGATTTTGAAGTTTCACTTTTTTTCAGTTATTTTTTTTAAATAATGTAAATAATGACTTTGAAATTAAAAACGGCTTGACACCGAACTCAATAAAAGTGTAGACATTATCAAAGCATTTTTTAGCCAAAAACAAATTTTCTTAAAAGAAATCTGTTTCTGTAATCTAAAAACTTCTACATCAAAAATTTCAAAATTAAGAAAAAATTAAATTAAATATAAATATTTTAATAGTATTTATCAAACGTTCCTGAAAGCATATGAACTACAAAATCTTTTTTACTTTCGATACATTAGCTTTTTAAAAAACATATTGCGCTTTATACTCTCATCTAGTTCATGTTATCTTTTCTCCACATTTTATGCTAGCCTCTTTTCTCTTGAAAAGAATGAATTTTCCGTTTGTTCAAACTGACACATAATTTTCATGACATTCGTTTAGTTTATGCTTAAGAAATATACCTTGTAAGTGTCATTTTCTTTACATTTTCAAAAAAATAATTTTGTCATTAATTTCTTGAGTTTCTCTCTTAAAGCTATTCGTCTTTACATCTCCAATCCTATTTGAAGTTTTACCTTTTTTTTACGAGAGAAATTCAACCGACAAATTTTCCTGAAATGAATCAGAGAAGAATACGGAATTTGAAATAAACCAATGAAGCAATTTTAAACAATTTAACGTCTTACAGTACGTTCTTTTGATTAAAAAAATTGACCTCAAAAATGGACATAATTGTCTTGACAAATGAAGCGCAGAAGAATGTGTGGTATGCACAATGCATGTCGAAAGGGAGAGAGAAACACACTTTCACCATTCTTTAATAAACGAGTCCTGAACTTGAAATGGAAACCGTAAGATAAAGGAATTCACGCATGAATACTTCAACCTCTTGATCTAATTTAAAATTTTCGACATTCAATTATTGATATAAATACGTCGATTTGTAGTTTTTCACTTTAATTCTATCAAACTCTTCGGATATACATCTACTACAAAATGATCTCTCAGGTAATGTATTAGAATTTTGTATATCTACACATTTCAATAGCTCTGAAATCTTAGCAATTTAGGTTCATGATATGTTTTAAATATTTTTTTAATTAGAAATAGTTTAAAATAAAACTATCAGTAGTTCTCACTAACTTTAAAAACAACTGCTTTTAAACTACAAAGTATTAAATATTTGGAAAATTTAGTAATATTTCGTTATTTAAATAATTTGCTAATTTGATTTTATTTGCAAAAAATATTGTAAAAAAAGCAGACACTAGTAATAAATTAAATTAAATAATTAATTTAAATTAAATTTTTTAATTTAATTAATTAAACTAATAATTAATTAAATTAATCTAAAGTCTTTTTAAAAAAAAACTTGAATTTTTTTTTGTATGTGGAACATTTCCACGATAGTTTTTTTCCCCCATTAATGCTGATATAAAAGTGTAATTTTATGAGCAAATCTCTATAATGAAATATTATTAGCAAAAATATACTTAGGGAAAATAAAACTTTTATTGAAATATACTAATTCTTATCGTACGTAAAAGAAAAGTAACTCCGTTTCATATTTGGCAAAAAAAAAAAGTACACAGTTAAGTTCTTATACGCGTTTTAAATTCATTTTCATTTTGTCCATTACAGGCTTTCGTTTTAGCCGCTTTGGCTGTGACCGCTTTTGCAAGCCTTCATGAGGTAAGTGTACAACTGCTATATTTCATTCTGTTTCTATAATTACTCTTAAGATTTCCAGTAATGCTTTTAGAAAAAACTAATGCGAAAATTTTTCTGACTATTAAGGTTACACTAATAGTAAGTGGATTATTATTGCTCATTGGAAAGATAAAAACATAAAAATGCCCAGGATCAATACTGTAAAATTGTGCTTAATTCAGAAAATCTTTTCATATAATTGTATAATTATTTGATCTATTATTTTATTAGAATTATTATTATTGACACTTTATTTCATAATTGCCATCCTAATTTGTTAGTTATTTTCCAGCTTTTACTGTTAAAGTTTTTGCTTAATCAATATTTTTATGAATTCAATGATAATTTTGTACCTAAAACAGAAATATTATGTTTTAGGTAAGTAAAACGAATTAGATGTTTTAAAGTAGAATTACCAACAAAAACTCTTAATCCGTTTTCTAAATTTATAGAGTTTTAAATTTTCATAAGTTTTTTCAAATAGTCGATTCCACCACGCAACTACACATTTTCTACATAATGTACATTTCGTGGGCATAGACGTATGAAAAAAATTAATATATGCCTGTAAACCTAATCCATATTATTCAGAAATTGTTCTCATTTATACCTATTATAAGCCAATACAGAAATTCATTTAATTATCTATATTTAACAAATAAATTCTCTTTGATTTTACAGTTATTATAACTACAGTTATTTGGGAGAATCATTGCGAAAAAATAAAATCTTCACTTACCAATAAAACCCTCTTCGTTTAAGTTGTAATTAAAATTTTAAAGAAAAAGTTAAAAAATTGTTAACCCTGTAAAATTTTTTAAATTAATTTCCTATTATTTCTCTTAAACTTAAAAAATTTAATTAATATCCGATTCATTTTAAAATATAAAAATTTTTTTCGGGATTACAACCAAAAACCGTTCCCCCAAATTTAAAATTTCCTTGGTGAAAAACAAGTAAATCAACAAAGGGGCTTCTAACTAATCCGGGATATCAGTGAAGCTTTAATCATTTTTTGTTTTTAATTATTTGGTTTTGTCCATTTGCTTTTGAGCTTCTCTATAAAATTTTTAATGGGAGTTTGTCCAAAGAAACTTTTGTTTCAATTTTGGGTTTCCCCGGAGTAAATTTTTTCTTTTTTCCCGTTTACCGTTTATTTTTCCCAAATTTATTTAGCTCATTTATATATTTATTTATTTATATTTTTATTTTTTTGGGTGGTTTTTTAAAAATAATTTAAAATACTTTAAAGCAAATTTGGGACCTAAATTTTAAATATACAGATAAAAGGAGACAATAAAAACCAATTTAATTATTTTAATAAATTAATTGTTTAAAACAATTTTAAGCTTAAAAACACCCACTCACTTTTGACAAAATGGTAAATTCAGGTTTTCCTTTTCACTTACATTCTTTCTAAATTTAAAAACTACTTTGATATTCCTATTTACATTATGGGCTGTTCTTCACATTTAAAACCCTTTTATTTTTGTCATTAAATAAAATACTAAAAAAGTTTTTACTTGGTTTCAAAGGGAAGAAAAATTTTTTTTTTATTTACGTTTTTAAATTCTTTTGATGCTTTATTAAGTGCTAGTATTTTCAAAAAGTAGCGCGGTTTTTCTATGGTACTAAATCCGGATTTTTTGTGGTAAGATTGGGTTTTTTAGTTAAAAAAAATTATTTTTAAAAATATTTTGGGGGAAAAAAATGACGGTCTAAGCGGTTAAAGTAGGATATCATTGTGATATTACGATCACACAGTTCACTTGGTTTTTTGAGCACTTAATCAAAACAGACAATGCCAAATTACATAAATAAAGGTACTATTCATACAAACCGAATTTGTAGTCAGAATCATTTTAAGATTAAATGTATTTCTTTCAGCCTGTACATCATGCTCCCCAGCCCTACAAATTTGGTTACAGCATAAAGGACCACCATGGTGAGCAACACCGTGAGGAGTCCGGCAACGGAGGACACGCTGTACAGGGAAGTTACGGATTCACCGATGCCCGTGGAATTCGCAGAGAAGTCCACTACGTCGCTGACCACGGCGGCTTCAGGGCTCAGGTCAAGACCAATGAACCCGGAACCGCCAACCAAAACCCCGCAGCCGTTCACTTGATCTCTGACGCTCCTTACGGACACGGTGGATATGCTGGAGCAGCTGGTCATGGATATGCTGGAGTTGTAGCCGCTCCCGTTGGATATGCCGGTCTTGGAGGTGCCGGACTTGGATATGCAGGAGCTGGATTGGGATACGCTGGAGGATTTGGAGGCAATGGTCTTGGTATCCTCGGAGGCTTGGGATACGCTAGATATGGATTTTAATTATTTGTTGTAAATATAATTCTGAATTGTAAAAATAAATAATATTTAGTTTTTTTAAAAAATGAAATTCTTTCTTTTTTATCCTATTTATTAAGATTATACTTTATTTCACAAAATATGCACAAAAATATTGATAACTATTACAAAAGCTTGGAGCTTTTAACAGAAATATTCAAGTCTTTGCGATCTCGTTAAGATTTTTTAGAAATGGTTTATAATTATAAGACATGTATATATGGGCTTAAAATTTATAAGATATGGAGCAGCCGGATTGTGATACGCCGGATAATATGGCGGACTCAGTTCTGGAGGTCTATGCATACTTGCAGGATTAGGATATGAAAGATATGGCTATTAGTTTATTATTTGTAAATGATAGTTGGGGAATTTTGAAATAAACGTACATATTTTACTATTTAAAATTTTCATTTTCTTATTCAAAATTTAAACTGATATCCTTTTAGAACTAATGTAAAAAATGTATTAACCTCCTCAGACCCAAGACAAAAGTAAAAGCTTGATATTTTGTAAAAGGTATTTAAATAGTTGCTTTGATCACTATGATGTAGAAAAGTGCAATAAAAAATTATTTTTAATTTATAGAAGCTTGGAGGGATGTATCACATGTGATACATCAGGATCCAGACACTAAAACAGAATTTTTTTAAGTATTAATCAAGATTGAAGTAATTAATTTAATCTTTAATCCCACAATACACACAATTCATAAATTCATCATGGAAATTAAGTTTTAAAATTTTAGGTACATATTAAATTAACATTATTTTTTTTTATTTTCGTGAAATGTCTTGAATATCTCTCTAGTACTTGCAAAGCACAAAAACCTTGCGGTCTGTTGTATAGTTGTTAAGCCCGAGCACTTCTCATTCCTGCACCTACTTCGATGATTCCTATCCCTTACCATTTCAGGCATGTGCCTAGCTTCATTGTTATGAGCTGCTTGATATGGAATGCAACTTGTAACTCTGCGTTTCGGAGGGGCCCATCATTTTCATCTTCGGCTAGCGAAGGAGTGGGAGATGGCTTCTTCAGTAACCTGTGTATGTGTGTATTTGCTATACTGAGTCTAAACGCAAAATAGTAACATAATGTCTTTAGGTTCCCCTAATTCTGCCATATTATTTCTGTATGCGAGCCATGCACTTGACATCGTAAAGTCGATCATATGTAGAATGACTCGTTTTGTCCATTTCTTGGTTTGGAACTTCATTCTGTAGGAAACTAATGGTACGGTCAATGATCGATTCCCCCCATGTAATCATTATAATTTTTTACAATGTGAGAGCAATCCTACCTCCTGAAAATCAAACGAAACTGGATTGAACATATCTGTATGTATTCCCTATTGAGTTTTAGCAGAAAAGTCAAAAGTTACATCCTGATCTTCATCATCATCCATCTCACTTCCCTTATCGCCTTGATAATCATCTTCATTTGGCAGTGAACTCAAATCAGAAACATCGCGATTCATCAGCTCTCATCTGATGTAAAATATATCACGGATAAAAAAATACTTATTAAATAAAAAAAAATATCAGAAAAATAAGTAACAATGGAAAACAAACACCTCAACTAAAGTTTTTAATTCAAGAAATACTTCTATCAATCTTCAAATCATCCCAAAATATAACCAAAAATTAAAATAAAATTGACTTAAAAAGTATGTTTATAAGTGATTGGGCCCGATTGTATCACATGTGATACAAACAAATTTAACAAGTCTTATGCTTTAATAATTAAGTAAAAATTTCTTTTTTTTGCTGTTAACTAGTAAAAAGTGCATATACAAACAAAAAAGCAGATTTTAAAAATAGTTTAATATTTGTATATAAATAAGAAAAAATATTTACTTAGACGACGTTCAAACATCTTGTTTTGCTTCTGAGACGCTACTAGAAATCACTATCATATACAGGTACTGCTATTTGTTGGCTAAACGAGGAAATTATATGAGGTACTTCACTTTATATCTCATGTGATACAATTGGTTCCAAATTTGTTTTTACAATTCAGCCTTCACAAAATATTATGAAACTTTTGTATCACATGTGATACAAGAGACCGGAGGATTTTAAGTAAAATAAGTACATTGCACATATTGCACAAATTTACTTATAAATATTTTTAATCTTTAGTGTATGTTATACGTACAAAATTTTATTTTAAAATTTTAAATTTTAAATTTTTAAACCATTAATATGTACACATAAAACCTATATTTATTATATAATATAACTTTTATATTTTATTGAATGTTATCTATTTCAATATTTATAAGAATTATATATTTTATATTTATATTATATTTTAATTTATATATAATATTTGTATTCAATATATATATATGAGTGGAATTAAATCTTACGTGCAGATAGTTGTGAATACCAAATTTTTTTAAGAGCAGGTGGAGACAAGCGATGCTCGAATGAGTTAAAGGATGAACTGAAAGCGAATGTTGTAGTTACTTCCTGATATTTCTTAATTACTCAAGGCATGTTGTGCGAATCACTTACGTTCATTCACTTGCGATTACAAATGGTAACAGAAGGGCATCTTTAAAATAACCGTTTTGTACGAGGATGGTACCATAAATACCCAGTATGATCGAGAGATGGCGGTAGTTGTTTGAAAAATATCACTATATTAGAAAGTACGCAATATGTAATCTATAATTCGTATTTTTCAAGTTTGAAGACGCCATGTTATGTAGATATTTGCTTGGAAGCCATCATTATTAAACCTTTTCAGTGAATTTGTGAAAATGGAGAAAATTGGCATCGTTAGTGTGATACAATACTTTTATTTTTGAAATGCCTCAGCCCAACCAATATAAAAGCTGAACTAGATTCTACTCTGGGTGAGTCTGCTCCTTCGTTCACAACAGTAAAATATTGGGTAGCATAATTTAAATGAAGCCGTATGAGCTGCCAAGACGAGCCTCGCAGTGATTTACCAAATAAGGTGACGACTCCAGAAATAGTGAAGAAAACCTACTATCTGTCGTGGTACTGGATGATCGTCGACTGAAAGCGCACGAACTAACAGACATAGCAGGAATTTCAAAAAGTGCGGTACATCGTACATTATCTGAAAATTTGCACACGAGAAAGCTGTGTGCCGTGTTTGCTTACGTTCGAACAAAAACAGTATCGTAGAAGATGTTTCAATTGAGTGTTTAGCGAAGTTTCACAGCAACAAAGCAAAACTTTTGTGCCGTTTTCATAACCATGGATGAAACAGGTCCATCACTTCACACCTGAGATCAAAGAACAATCAAAATAATGGACTTAAACCGGCTCCAAATAAGGCGAAGACTGTTCCATCGGCAGGTAAGGTCATGGTGTCGGTTTTTTGGGATACACGTGGGATAATTTTCATTGGCTGTTTTGAAAAAGAAAAACCATCAATGGCGAATATTTCAGCGAACTTATTTCACATTTGAGTGAAGAAATCAAGCAAAAACATCGTATTCGGGCTAAGAAGAAAGACAATGCACCTGCTCACAAATCCCTTAGAAATGGCCATATTAATCAATTAAAGTTAGAATTGCTATCTCATGCACCCTATTCACCAGATTTAGCCCTCTAGTTTTATTTTTTATTCCCGGACTTGGAAAAATGGCTCAGTGGTTAAAGATTTCCCACGATGAAGAAGTGATGTCGGCTGTTAAGGGCTATTCTGAGGAGCAAGACAATTCTTATTATAAAAAGGGTATCAAACTTATTGAACATTGCTGGGAAAAGTTCAAAAATAAATTTATTTTTTTCCAAAATGTTTGAGTTTTCTTTGTTGGGTCGGTTACTTCTGGGACCACCCTCGAAGATAGTAATAAAATTATGGACAATAGCTTAGTCTTGCCTATTGAACAAGCTTTAATAAAGTGGATAAAGTAAAACTAATCTTATCCGCAATGATTTTTAAATATATATTTCTTTCATAAAAGAGAATGAACGAAATAAACTTACAGAGAATATAGTACATAATAAAGAACTCTTAGATTTTTTACATTAAATTATCTTCCTCAGATTAGAAAGAATATAAGTGTTACAATGTAACACTTATATTCCTTCTATATATTCCTCCTATCAACAGTACAGTTACATAATAAAACCCGTGACAGAATGAATAATTGATTCACATTTTTTTAAAAAAAGGACATTCATTTAAGTAAATTACATATATTTTTGTATGCCAAACTTATACATGGCTGTAACGAGTTGTCATCTGTTCATATGCCTGCTTAAAAAATTGACCAATTGAAAATTATTTGTAGCTTCACGCTTGCCCAGTACTCTGGTGCCTATTAAAGCAAGGCTAGATGTCTTATTTCTTCAATTTTTGAGTATGTTATACTCAAAACAAAATGTATGTTATACGATAACAAAATGAACAATTCGGAAATAAACTAATGAATCAAATTACAATTGGTGAGAATTTAAAAATAACTTAATACACTTAAATCACAGAAAACTGAACTGCAAACAAGCGTGAAATATAGACATAAAACACAAAATATAACATTATTTAAGGTATCCGACTATACTTATGACAGCTTTTTTTAAAAAAACATGGCGATTTTATTGTGTTTTTAGATTTATTTAGTACATTTTAAGAAAAAAAAATGGCTAAAATTAATAAGAGAAACATAAATTATTACTACTAATATGGGAAAAATGGGTAAAAATTGACAAAAAAATACATAAATGGGGACCGATCTGTACAAAAATTAAATGAACAAATTCTCAATTTTGATGTATTATTTTGCTATTCCTTTTTGAATTGACCTTCAGGAAAATAGATATTTTAATTTTTACTAAAATTATAGCACTTTATCTTAATTATTATTTGAAATTGTTTAAAAGAAACAGTGATTACATTCACATAAAGAGCTGTAAATCTTGCAATAAAACAGTGATTGATAAATCTAAAAGTTAAAACATTTTACTGTTATACAGAACATACACAAAAAAAAAAAAATTTCAGCAAAATATTTAAAAACCTTTTGAGCAGTCGCTGCCCCGTTTGAGTTTTTCGAAAAACATTTCGAGTAAAACGCATTTTAAAGATTGACATCTTGTGTAAAGTAGTGACATCTGCTTATACTAAAACACTTATAGTTTTGTTCTAGTGAATGGAAAATAAAAAAAAACTTGGTATTTTTTAAAGCTAATAAGATGGCCTATAAAATAAAATCATAAAAAAATGTCAATTTAAAAAATCATAATTTTAGGGTAGAATTATAAGAATTACGTATTATTATTATTTTTTTAAATTTTAGCCTTAAAGAACGTAAGTAATAATTAAAAACGATTATAAGAAATTTTTATTCTGCCTCTTCTATCCTTAACAACGGAATTATCTGTTATGTTATAGTGTTCGGATTATTCAGTTGCAACCAGTTCAGTTTTTGTACTGGTCTTAGAAGCTCAGTTCTTTCAATTATTAAAAGAGTAACTTGCATGTTTCGGCCAGGATTAAAAATGAAGGGAAAGGAGCGTTTCAAAATGCGCTAATCTTCAAAAACAAAACACTGAATTCTAATTTCTAAAATTATGGCCTTAGCGTAAAGTAAACAGTACAAAATGAAATTACTACTTTTTCAATAAAAAATTCCTATAACGCTGTCAAGTAAAAATCTCCGAGGGGTGGTTAAATGTTTCCTTAGATTAGCAAATGCACCCATGGCACACATACGTACATATACATAAAAACAAGTATTTCCCTCCCTTCCAAGATGCTCATTTTTTTCAATTGGTAAAAAAATAAAGATTGACGGAAAAGAATGATTGATTTTAATTACAACTTCCCTTGGAAATGCAATCCGACAAAATAAAACATGCCTTTCAGATATGCGAAAAGCTGTTTGGGGTGTATATTTCCATCTAAGTTCAAGAAACCCATCAAGTTCCATCTAAGTTTCCCTAAGAACCATTGCACAGTTTTTATCTTGTAGGTCTTAATTCTTGGCGTAAATATCAAATTCAATTATTAGAGGGCAGTGTGGAAACTTTTAAGCACAACAAATTACCAATGGCAGTAATAGATGCTATAAAGCCTATATTTAGTGATCTGTTACAGCCTAAACAATACATTTTATACAAAAAACAAAATACTCAATTTTTGGGAAATTTAACCCCGTTAGACCCAATTAATTAATTAAAGATATTCAACTGAAAAAATTAATTAATTACATACACTGTTCCCCACAAAATAAATAGTCAATGCTTTTCCCCGGTCTTCATTGATGTAAAAAAAAAAATAAGACATTACCTTTTGGCATTAACTTTTTTTTTCGGAAAAAAAAGTGACAATTTTGAAAGTCCCGGGAAATGCTGGGGGGTGAAAATTCAATTTCGCTTTTAAAACTATTCCCCTTTCCCCCAAAATACCCCACCATAAAACCCCGTGCTGTCATATATCTTGGAAGAGTGAATTACAAAGAATATTCCTGCTAAGTATCATCAGAGTATTCGCCAAAATGGTTATTCTATGTAATTTTAAAATTAGTGGTACTTATAAGTATCGTCGGGAGATAAAGGATTAATGCGTAAGTTATGCCCAAAACATTTAGGGTAAGGTAAAAAGATTGTTGAAATTTTGCATATGAGACAATTGTCATTTTAAATTATGGTAATAAGGACAGACTAAATTGTACGCAATCGCTTGGTCTGACTGTTGGTGATTGTGCACAAAAATTTGTTACATTTATGGATATGAAAAAAATTCAGACTTCTCATTTTTATATCCGCACAAAGGAAATACTGGACAGGCTGGGAAGATGCTATTTATAGCTACTTGCAAAAATTAACTGAAAAAGAGGAAACATTATACGCATGCGGTGAATTTTAAATTTTAACGTTTTAGAACTACGATAATGCACTGCATTCGTACTACAAATTAAATAAAATAATTTGATATTTACTACAATAAATAGTTGTGAATTGAGGTATTAATTGTCTTTTAAGCAATATTTATAGAATTTTTTTAACTTTATTTTGAAGAAAAGAACCTTTTCATTGTATTTTGATTATTTCGTGGTTTTTGATATCGTTTCGTTGTTTGTACTGCATTGGGAAAAAATATGTTTTCTATTATTCTAATTTTAATAAATGGATGCTTATTGGCTACAAAAACTTCACTTTAGTTTTAATTTAAACTTAGTTAAATTATTTTAATAACCAAAATAATATATATTTTTAAGGTTATGGTGAATTTTATGTTTGATATCAATTTTCTCAGAACGTGTCACTTTTTTACACTGCTTGCATGATATTTTCAAAACCGTTCCATGGAAGTTGATAAAATTTGTACTGGAGACTATGACCATATCTGCACTCAAAATGACGAACCAGTTTAAATTTTTAATGAAGGAACTTAAATTTGCTACAGCAAATTTTGTTTTTTAAATTTAAAAATTAAATTTTAAAATTCTATGCTTTATAAAAAAATTTTAAATCATTTTTTCGTGCTTCATCAGTTTTCATGCTTCGTCATTTTAAAGATAACACAATTTCCTACAATGAATCAAAAAAATAAACAAATTTCAAGTCTACAAGACTAACGAACTGCTGATCATTAAAACTGAAACACTAGGAAGGAAAGGTCTAACGAACCTTAAAATCACATGAAAGGAAGAAGAGGTCGGGATATGCAAATAATTAGTATTTCTTTCGCATTTAGAAAATGCAGGTGAAAAGTTGTGTAATGGATATTTCTCATTCAGAAAGCGATTTTTAAGGTCGGAGTTTGTTCAGAATATAATGTTATGACTCCAATAATAAGAAGAAATGCTTACCTGTGAGTGTAGGAATTCGATAGAGGCGGGATCGTTGCCTATTGACAATTATAGATAAATATTCCCGCTTTTAAACTACTTGACCTACAGGAATGAAATTTGGTTATCTCGTTCCTTTCCTGGAGTACAGATCCGTTACAAAAGCAAAAAGTCGTACCTCAAGGGGCGTTACAAGGGTTTAAGGGCGGAGGAGGGTTATGCATATATATTCCTGTCTTTGGACAATTAGACCTACAGTCTTGAAAATTTGGTAGGCATGTTCCTTTCTTGATGCTTACAAAACCCCTTTTGCAACGGATCACTAAAAGGGTTTTGCGAAAATCGATCCTGAAGGGGCAATCTGTGGGCTCAACGGGGGGGCTGAGACGTTATATGTAAATATAATCCCCAGTTTTTGAGCCAACAGGATTGAAGTTCTGTAGAACCATTATTTTTATAAATTTGAGATCCACGGCAGAAGGGGTTTTGTAAAAATAGAGCCCCTACGGCCGTTGTGAGTGTTTACGGGGCATTCCACATATAAATATTGCGAATATTGATGCATTAGACCTACAGACTTGAAGAACGGAGTTTACAGATATTGATTCCTATGGAAGGACAGGGGGAGTTGCTGGGACTTATTTATAAAAATATTTCCGTTATCAAACTACTACTTACCGTAAAGAAATTTGGTATGTATGTATATTTTGTTGTATTGAAATACGCTAAGAACGAGTCTTACAGAAATGGACTCTCAAAGGTGGTTATTGGAGCTTATTGATACAAAAAATATGTTTCTGAAGTATTATATTTAGACTCGAAATTTGGCAAGCACGTTTGTTTTATTGAGTAACGATCCACTAAAAATGAGCTTTACTGAAATCCACTTGTGGAGGGGGTTACGCGAGCGTAAATTTTTAATGTACTTCAA
The DNA here is from genome assembly GCA_019973955.1 of Trichonephila inaurata madagascariensis. Taxonomy (NCBI): domain Eukaryota; kingdom Metazoa; phylum Arthropoda; class Arachnida; order Araneae; family Nephilidae; genus Trichonephila; species Trichonephila inaurata. Next base: position 33,249 of record BMAV01017161.1, on the reverse strand, counting down.
TTTTAGACATTATTCTTTATAAGTTCTCTCCTTTTATATTCAAGAGACGAGAGTTTCAAGAATATTGTTCAATGCAGTCGAATTCTTAATGCCGAGATATCAATAATTTATATATATATAAACAGTATATGTTAAAATAACATTATATAACACCCTGTGGGCGGGTAACGGCTAGTTCTTTATATTTATGTACAGTGTCGTAACGGAGAACATTTGGGCCACCCTTCAAAATTAGACTTTGGACCCCCAAGTTAAATTTTACAAAGGGTTAGGTACTTAGAGCTAGTGAGGCTTTATGCTCCATAGAACCTTGGGTCCTTCTGCGATGCAGGGGTGTACGTTACGCCACTGTATATGAAGATAATGTGGCTTATATATAAGTCTGAAGATAGCTGTGAAAAATACAAAGAAGTGCTCTATTGCTAATAAACGAAATTATTTTCGGAGTAAATGATTAGGTAAACCAAAATTCTACTTTCTATTTTAACTTCGTTTTTTTTTATCTTTAATATTCGCACATGAAATTAAACAGCTTGTATTGTCTAAGCTAAGATCACCCTTAACAATTAAATCCGAATCCTATTTTTGTTATCAAAGCCCGGATTGCTTTATGTGTTACTACTCTCCAACCATCCCCCCCACACACACACTTGAAAAATGATTCAATGATTCCTTCATAATTTTCCTATTTAATTGATGCATTGTACATTTAGTAGGTTGACTTTATAGATCGAGTTTTCTAAATAAAAGTTTCTTATTCAAAAAGATTTTAAAGAATTGAAATTTAAATTTTTCTACAATATTGTCAAAATAAAAAATAAAATAACTAAAAAATTTTCTTCCTTTTTCAATTTCCAAACTCGCGAAAATCGTGAAATATTCCCAAAAAAATTCTGAGCTCAAAATTCTTTTCTTTTCTTTTTTTTTTAAATGAATTGCTAACTCTCTCAAGTTTTTTTCAACAGGCTGATTCGTAACTTTTATTTTATCACTAAAATCTAATCTTAAGCACACTGTAAATATCGTAATTATTACACTAACGTGTAATTTGTGGTCATCAACCATTGTGAACATTTCAATAATTGGGTCATGATTCTGAAATGGAATTTGGCATCGTAGTTCCAATCAAGCATAAACTATGTAATCTGGAAAGTGTTAGTCTTTTATTGAGACATAACAAGAAGTATAAATACAATGCAAGCGGAGTTCGAAATTATTCGTTCGAAGTTTTAATTCATCTAGAATCAACATGATTTCTCAAGTAAGTTAAACCTTTCTCTTTAATTGTGATTGTATTTGTCTTTTTTGTATCATTTCTTTATACTTAAGTAAGCTTTTATATTATTAATATAAAATTTTATCGCAGATTTCTTATGTATTCAGTTCATTCGAAGCATTTAGTCATAACTTAAATTTAAAAATTTATTTTCATTAATAAATAATGTGAAATAATTATGAAAATAAAAATATGTTCTTTCAATTAACTCTTTAACTGTGTTTTAAAAAAGCATAATGACTATTGATTGGAAAGCGTGCTGGCAAAATGTGATCAAACACTATGTAATGTACTTAATTATATTACAATTGTTCAAAAAATTCCTCACAAAAACTGAGCAATTTTGTCATTTTTTAATACTGCATGTTTCTCATAAAAAAAATCTTTTAATAATATAGCTTATAACGCAACAAAAATAAAAAATAAAATTATTTTGTTGTATTAAAGTTAAAGAGAAAAGCTTGATATTTATTGTGTGTTTTTTTCACTCAAGTATATTTTTGATCGCACAGTTAATGAAAGAATAAACTATTTACTAATTCAAAATCTAATTACAGAACAATTCATTTTCTCTAAAGTTTTAAATAATGACATAAAAAACTCTAAATAAGTTATTTATTATAAATATGTTATAATTTTATTTTGCAGGTTGTAATTTTAGCTTTTTTGGCTGTGACTGCTTATGCAAGCCTACATGAGGTAAGTTCATATTTTTTTTTGTTTTATAACTTACATATTTTTTTTTTTGGTTTTCAATCAAATTATGTAATGAAGGTTATTGGAGAAAGGTTTAATTTTTTGGAATTTTTTTTCCTTACAAAACTGATAAAAATCAGGAAAAAAACCAAATAAAATGTTATGTTTTTTAATTTTGATTCAAAAACATTTTTAATTTAATCAATAAGATTACCAACAAGAGGAAATAATTCTGTTGCTTTGATGCAAAATTAGCAGTTTTATTATTCTTATCAGTGAAAGACATAAACTTGTATTTTATTGAGGAAATTTAAAAATTAACAAGTATTTGATCGTGGCACTCTAAACTAACAATCCATATGGAATTCATAGTTGTGATGACTAATGTGACAAAATACAATGGATCAGTTATAAATCATGATGTTTCATGAATTTTTTCTTCATTAATATAAGTTTTCTCTTAAGACTTTTAGTGGAATGACATTAAAGCCCTCAAAAAGTAAAATATTTTAATCAATGGACTGTGTATTTTTGTTCTTATCTAATAGAAATCCAAAATAAGCATGAAAATTACATTTAAAACAAGTTTGAGATGATTACCTTTCACTACAATTCACTAAAATTTTGTCTCAAGCTTGAAAATCTTAAGAAAGCATGTTTATTATATGAGAAATTTTACACATTAAAAGATGTCATTTATTCCTTAATTTAAACATTAGCATGTGTTTTTTCAATGTGTGAGCGTTAAAGTTACAAGATTTAGCTTTGGAAATGGAAACTGTTTTTATTTGAGTTTTAGAAACTTAACCTCTAGAAATTAAGTATCAGGCATAGTTATTGCATTTAACAAAGCTTTACTTTGAAAGAAGGTATGACACTTAAATCAGCGTTTCTCAAACTGTGAGGGCTCGCCCTCCCAGGAGGGCGTGATGACCCTGTGTGGGAGTGCGAGCATATTAAAAAGTCGAAAATAAAATATTCAAATTAATTATCAATTAACTGAAAGGAAACAGAACAAAATACATTCTGACATAATAAAAAAAATAAGAAATACACATTCACACTTATTAAATATATTTATTAATACTTCTGTACTGCACAAAGTATTTGATGATTAATTTATGAATACTAAATTGAAAATATGTTTAGAATTATTAGTGACTCCTATGGGCTTGTCATATACGAAATTTAATACTTGTCTTGATAACTTGTACAGTTTATAATTAAAGTAGTATTGTAGCTTTAGCGTGAAAGTACATCATTATTGCATTCCATACATTGTTATTGTAAGAGAGGGCGATGAAAATTACGACTAAAAATTTGAGCTTAAAAATTTAAAGTTTGAGAAGCACTGAATTACATGTAAATAATCTGACAGTGAGAAAGGTTCCAAGATTGAATACGGAGTGTGTATGTGCTAGCTGTTTTCTAACGAAAAATAACGGAAGAATCTAATAAAATGTTGTTTATTTTTAAAACGTGAGATGAATAACGAACAAATCTCTATATAGCATTAACATGCACTCCAATTAGGGTTGAGAAGCAAAAATAGGAGTTTGGTTGAAAAGAGAAAATGTGTGCGCGTACAACAAGCTTTCTTACACCTTTTTCAGACACCAGTTGTTAGGACCAAAAACTTAATAATATATTGGCAGTCACAGAAACTTTACATATTCTCCATCCTATACAAAAACATGTTATAAGGTGAACGTCAAAGATCAAGTTTTCTCAAAGATTATAGCTGATGAACTCTTTTTACTTTCGTGAAATTTCACACATGTATAGAAAAGTCTTTGCCTGTATTATATTAAAGTTGCTTTTATTTTTAAAAAACTTTTAAGCGAACACAGCTCATTTAATAGCTTTGTCTGGTGAAACAAGTTTAAAATAACTTTGTCAGCATGGGGGTCTACATCTGAATTCCTGACATATAATGTTAAATATTGTTTTTTTTTAATTATCCTTCGATATAGTATTTCTTCATATCATACTTGTACTAACTGCTAGTAATAATCAAACTAATTTTGGTATTTTGTCTTGTTTCTTCATCAGCCCATCCATCATCATGCACCTCAACCCTACAAATTTGGCTACAGCATAAAGGACCACCATGGTGAACAGCACCGAGAGGAATCCGGCGACGGAGGTCACGCTGTCCGAGGAAGCTACGGATTCACCGATGCCCGAGGAATCCGCCGACAGGTCCACTACGTCGCTGATCATGGTGGCTTCAGAGCAGAGGTCAAGACCAACGAACCCGGAACTGCCAACCAGAACCCCGCAGCCGTGCACTTGATCTCTGATGCCCCTTACGCCCATGGACATGGTGGATATGGATATGGAGGTCTTGGTTATGCTGGGAATGGAGGACTCGGATATGCAGGCTATGGAGGAGCTGGATATGGATATGGTGGCTACGGTCTTGGTTATGCAGGCAATGGTTTTGGAATCCTTGGTGGATTAGGATACGCACGATACGGATACTAATCAACTTATAGTCATTTGTAATTTAGTAATGAATTGTTTTTGTAAATAGTGATATGTTTTTTAATGGATAATAAAACTCAAGAAATGGGTTCGCTTATATATGTCTCATTATACATTTAAAACCATTTTTTCCCATTAGTAACATATCTTAAGGTTCTTTAAAAATATTACAGTTAACACCAGTGATAGCACGAATTTTTTGAACTCCTGTTACCTAATCTCTTTTTTAAAATTTTAAGTCCATTATTTCCTTTTGTGTGTGTGTTTCTTTATTATTAAGTTCACGATGGTGAATTGGAGATGAGAAATGGAGATTTTCAAACTGTGGCTTTCTTACAATCTTAGAAAGAGAGAGAGAAATAATGAAGACATATCTTTGGAGAAAATCAAATGATCTCTAGATTTCTATTCACGAATGAAACTTACTGGGAAAAAGAAAAGATATTCTTGAGAAAAACATCAAGAAACGTATTCTTAACTAGGCGATGCAAATAAAGAAAAAAAGAAAAAAATTACATTTTTCAACGTATTTATTAAGTACAACAGGTAAATAAATTTGTGTAAATTGCTAACAATTCCAACATTATGGTAAATGTTTAATTGGCCACATATGTACTTTCATTAAAATTATTATAATTTTCTTTTAACATTAATTCAATAAAGGCTTTAAATTTGTGGTGTTTTATTGTATTATTCAGATCACATAATTATTGTAATTGTTTAAAAATAACTTTAATTATGGCATTAATATGAATTAAATTAAATAGACACTCAAAAATTTCAAATACTTATTTTTAAATCAACATCAAGTAATAACATTTAGAAGATTGATAAAAATTTGTAAAAAAATGTATGTAAAATCTTATAAGACGTAGTGAAATAATTTTTAAACAGTCATTCGCAATTGTACAAAATTTAACAGGATTGTAATAAAATTAGTTGTTAAATATATGTAGAATTTAACTTCTGAAATATGGGTACCAAAGGTTTTGTTAATAGCTAATATATGATGACTGAATTCCTAAAACATCGATCAGATTTGCGAAAATATTTTATTTTTCCAGAAAATGCTTATGAAGCGTAATACTAAAATTGAAATTATTGCAATACCTGCACAACTGATAAAGTACCAGCAAACAATTGCAGTTATTTTATCAATATATGTAATAATAATGAAAACTTTTTATCATTTGTTTAATTTCTTTATAATATAATTAATTTGAGGATTTAATTTATTTTGACGTCTTTTAATACATGACATTTAAATTCTTCGCAAGCTTGTAAAGATAAGCCACATTTCACTGCGGAAAATTAATCATTAACTTACTTAAATCTCTATCAATCTGTTGTTAAACAATGCTGTTTTTATTAGAATTAGCGGGACCATGGGAAGCCTAGAGCATCGGACTCTAGACCTGAGGACCTAGGTTCGATGCCCGATGCCACCAAATACCCTCCGAGTACATACGGAGTACGTGCTCGTTAAATCAGTGTGTCCAAAAGTCTTGTAGGTGGTCACAGCAGAAACCACGGGTGCAGGGGCTGTAGAGTATTTCCCTCCCCTCCAGTTCCATGCCTAAATTGTGGAGGGGGTGATAGGTGGGGTCGTCACCTATCGTGTAGAAGTCCAACCTGTTTCAGGCTCTGGCAATTCTCATTTCTTCTATTCGGAAACGACACGACAACAACATTATAAATAGCTTGTCTAAAACTAGTGCCTTTAGATATATCTCTTTAAATATATTCTTTATATAATATTCAAGTAACCAGATACCGCATTTTACTGATGTTTTATAAATAAATTCGTAGTAGTCTAAACATTTGCCGTTTTGTAAGTTCTGAAAGACTGAATTGTGTTATTGTAATTGAAGATTGACCTATCCATTTTTTATGACAGGCTTTTTTAATAATAACATTTTTAACTTGAAAAAGATAAATGTTTACTAAAAACATTAATATATTATAACTCTATTATAAGATTTATTCATAAAAAAAAAAAAAATTCAGTTTTAAATATTTTTTATTGTCTTTTACATTGAATTTGTCTCAAACTCCCATCTTCATTAAAAGCGACAGCAGCGCCACCGGCCAAAAACTAAGTTAATATCAGAGTTAAAACGGATGCGTCGGGGAAACGTACAGAAACTACGCAATAGTATCTAAAAATTTTGATAGTAATTATAGAACTATAGATTTGTTATTTTTAGTGTGCTTTGTGTTGTAGTATTTGTGCAATATGTGCCGTACTAATTAACATTATAGAGGTTCACAAGTGCTTTTATTCATGGACTTAAGTACGATCAAATCGTTGCAGCCCTGCATTGATAAGGTAAGCCATTTACCTTGGGTATTTTTTTTCATTTTACACAAAAGAATATGAAAGAATTTATGAAGTAAGAACTTATTAATACCTTTGATAAAACGTAAAGCTTTACAATAGGTACAGAAATTATATATCGTTTACCAACTGGTTATCAATTATCGTTTGAAATACAGCAATTTCTTTTTTCTTAAGACCAAACCTGAATTTTATAAGCTTTGCAAAGGGCTCTATTTGAGTCTTCTACTAATCCTCTTGAGGAAAATATTCTTTAACAGTGATTTTAGTTTAAAAACCGATTTCCGCAGAGATGACTTGATTTATGCAGATATAACTACTATTTAACACTTGAACGTCCGGGATTTTTATTACTCTTAAACATCCATCGGTGTCGTTTCGACACCGCGATATAAAATATACAAAGTAATTGTTTTAACTAAATAATTGCAGGACTAATGTTCAGTAGGGTTTAAGTTTTAAGACTTCTTAATATTATTTCATGTAATTATCATATATTATGGCCCTTTATACCATAAAAAACGTTGGCATTATGTTTCGCGAAGATTGTTGGACCTTTGCTTTGTCGTAAAGCACATTTCGAGTCACAAATCTGCCAGGAACATACTATTATGTGGTACCCATTCTGTGCAACCCCTAGCGACATATATGTCAGGGTTTACTGGAATATTATCAATTATATCTACACTTTCTTCAGATTCTTCATATTTACTTTCATTCAAGCTTATGTCTTCATCGGAATCTAAATTAGAGCCAATTCTCTCTCTCTCTCTCTCCAGAAAACTCTCGCAACAAATTAGCAATTTCATCAAGTTTTAGACCTTTTCTAAGAGTCATCGTTTCAGGATGTCTGCTCTGCTTTAAGGTCGAAAATCGAATAATTTTTTAATGAGGATATAAGCAAATGCTATGTAACAAAACAATTAGATACAACAATTTTAGAATAATTGATTCATTGCCACTGTGAACTCAATAACAATGCATTCAAGGTAAAAAAAAAAAAAAGTGCGATAAGACTTTGGGAAGTTTGTTTCACTCATGGCTTATATTTTGTGGACTATGTTTCCTTGAACGACAACTTTTTATAATGGTAAATTACCATGGTGTCTAAACGACACCAGCGGACATTCTAGGTATATTTAGTTGTAAAATCACTCCTATTTAGCCTAGAATCCGCAAACCTTTTCTGTGTAATCTCCAGAGAAAATGATTAAAAGTAACGAGAAATTTTCAAATTCCCTGCAAAATTGCAGAAAGGAGACCAAAGTAAACAAGCTCCGGTGTCCAATTGACACCGATGGACGTTCTAATGTTAAGCGCCTGTCGTGGAGTATTCAATATAATTGTTAAGCGTTGATCCTTAATCTGAATTGCAAAAGTTTAGTAGGCAGTGACTGGTGTTCGCGCATCTTAAAAATTAATATTTGACAGAGAATTCGTCAGGAAGTGATTCAGTAGCCAAACTTGAAGCTGACCATGCTATCAGACTTCAAGAGGGATCAATTTCAAAGAGCTTTAATAAACATAAGTAATTTCAATAATTTAATTATCTGATTTTGGGTTAAGATTTCTTATTGCCCTAAAGTTAAGTTATAAGAGAGCATTTAGAAAGTTGAAGTAAATTGAACGTCACAGGAGACTGGATCGATGACTCGATCCTCCGCTCCCTATCTTGAAACTACGATTTGCTGGTTTGTTGCTTGTTTGTTGGAGGGTGGCTCTTAGCAAGGATCAATGGGGTTTCTGGTTTGGCTATTGGGATGGATTGCTATTGGTTGTAGAGAAAGTTTGCGGAACTGCCTTTCTAGGGAAAAAAAAATTAACTATTGGAAAAAAATATAAAACAAATTATTATAAAGAAAAAATTAAAAGGAATTTTTTAATTTATTTTGGGGGATTCTACAAGTAGAAAACTTTTTGTCATCTTTGGATGCTTTAAGAGCTGGGAGTAGTTGCATAATTTTGGGCTTTTTTTTTTTTTTTTTAGCAAGATGGGAAAAGAATTTTAAAAAGTTCGTTCTAAAAATTTCTGAAATATTTGCTCCAGGGGTAGATGAATCATGGAATTGACTTTGTTCTGTTTTACTATTTTTTTCATTTGAGTTTGAGGATTTGATATTATTTTTATTTCCGCTAACAATATTAGCAAAGGAAAAGAGTGCATTTAGAGAGAGAGTAAAGTGTTAAAAAGGTTTAATAAAATTAGATATTCTAAGATAAAAAATTTTTCTGTTTTTTCCCTCAACCTCCCAACTCACGATTTCCCGGGGTTGCGAGGGTATGTTTTGGGCGTTTTCAAAATTGTTAACAATTGCGTTATATATATGCGTGTGTTAGTACACTGCAACTTGTGATTTGTATTGAAATTTTATTTATTTATTTTTTTTATTTTGTGATAAAATTTCGTAGAATTATTCCTTGAAACCAATTTCAAGCCTTAAGGAATGGTAAGTGTACATATACAAATCCAAAATTGGAGTCTAGTCTGAGTTCTGAGGGGGCATCTTTTAATGGGGAAAAGGTCTCTTTATAAAATTTACACCTCCAAATTAAATATCCCTACTATATTATCTTTAAGTCAAAAGATAAAAATAATTATAATTTTTTATTTTTGTGTCAATAAATTAAAATCAAAGATAATTTTTTGGGTTTTTCCCTTTTTCCCCCTAAATAATAAATTTTTTAAAAATAAAAAACTTTTTTATTTTACCTTTAAAAGATCTCCAGGGTATGGTTTATAACAAAATTTTATCCATATTTTTAGAAAACATTTTAAAAAAGAAATATTTTCCTGTCTTGAACTCATTTAAAATTTTTAAAATTTTTAGCCCTGGGAGAATTTTCTATTGGCAAAATTAAATTAAAAGGAAAAAACGAAATCTGTTTTACAACCAACTAATTTTTTTTCCAAAAGTTACTTACACAATTCCTAACAAGCCATGGTTCGTTTGTTTCTTATTTATATTGTTTTATATTACAAACTACCCTCAAGCGTGTTTTCAATTCTGTTGAAAACACTGATCAGTACATGTTTTCTTGTCCGCTGACTTACGAATATATTTTAATCTCTCCAACAGAAAAGGTCTGAAAAAATTAGGGTTCTACTCTGTCTGTAATAAAAACAAATGTATTCATTATAAATTCAAATCATATACTATGACTACTTTTGGGATCTGTGACCAAATCCTTCAGATAAGATTATATATTTCTTTACAAAATTGATGTCAAAGTAGTTTTTATATTTCCTAGTACTGCATTTTAAACATCTTGCACTGTGTATGTGTATATACGTATATTAAGCACTAAATATAATTTATGTATCATGTTAAGGGTGTCTGAATGCTCACCCGACAATGTTTAATACTTGAGTTGTGTCTAATCAGCGTTTCTCAAACTGTGGGGCACGCCCCCCTAAAGAGGGCGTGATAACTCTACGAGGGGGCGCGAGCATATTGAAAAATCGAAAACAAAAGATTATTTAAAAAATTATTAATTTACTGAAAGTGAACAAAATACATTGGCATAATAAAAAATAAAATTAACATTTGCACTGATATAATACACTTAAATGTATCAGTACTGCACACAATGTATTTTATAATTAATTTAACAATACTAAGTTAAGGGCAAGTTAAATAATTACCAGTGACCCCATGGGCTTGTCACAGTGAGTGAGTGAATATTAACGTCGCACTGTTCTGCTACACGAGAGCTTTTGGTGACGGACCACGTAATTTTGAACCATGGTCAAGTGACGTGGACGACACCTGAGCTCACACCCCTTTAATAACTACCACACCACACCAACGGGAGGACATTTCGCTCTCTCACAGATTTAACGTTCATCGCTGCCTTACACGGTGGGTCTTTAGTGGTACTGGGTTCGAACTTATGACATGCCTGCCATGATCCGATACCTTGACCTCTGGGCTACCGCAGCCCCATGGGCTTGTCACATATAAAATTATATTCAAAAATTAACATCTTGATAATTTATACGGTTTATAATTAATTCCTTAAAACTGTCGATTAAAAGTTACGTGATTCGTTCCCCAATGTCATCGTATTTCAGGTAGGTGAGGGTATGTGATGTATTGGGGGAGAAATAAAATAAGGAAATCCTCTGAAATAGATTAGGTAAATCCTTATGAAACACTGTCAAGTTTTGCAAACTTTTTATTTCATTCAAATCCCTCGGAATAATTTTATGGATATCAGTGCACGAAAGATCGTACTTCGGAAAGAGGTATATATACGTCCACGGCAATTAACGCTTTGGATGAGAGAGAAGTTTGATATACGCCGGTAGCACTTTGGAGGTTAAAGTCGTATTGTAACTTTAGTGTCAAAGTATAGTATAATTGAATTCAATACATTATTATGTATATGTATTAGGAGGGCGCGATGAAAATTATGGTTGAATATTGAGTCGCTAATATTGAAAGTTTGAGAAGCACTGGTCTAATGAGTTTCTCATTCCACCGTTGATGCCGATAATTTCATCGATGCTTCCAAGTTTGTATTATCATAGATGATTGGGATCAAGAGTATTTCTAGTAATTATTGCTGTTATATCGATGTTGTAAATAAACAGTGTTTTACCATACATGTCTTAAAAATATGGCTTAAGTAAACTTTAACTACTTTTCAAAGTTTGTTTCATGACTTTAGAATTCAATATACATATTGATGTTGAACTAGTTTTCTTATTTAAGAATGTATTACTGGATTGGATCATAATCATCATAAAACAAATAAAGTATTAATAATTCAGGGATAAATGACAGGGGTAGAAGACTTAAAAATATATATATAAGGATGTACAAAACTTTAAACTCTTATAATTCCGAATAGATTTAAAACAATTAATTAGTAGTTATTATAACTTTCTTCATGTTATCATTTAGTTAAAACGCGTACAAAATTCGCGGTAGCCCAGTGGTCGTCATCCCGGACTCGCAGCCGGCATGTTATGAGTTCGTTTCCTAGCGCAACAGAAGACACACCGTGTAGAGAGCTTGATGCGCATTAAATCTTCTGAGGCTCGCAATGGTTCAGTGGTGCCCAAATTTGGAGAGGTTTTCAGTTTGGGTGTCGTACTTGCCACTTGTCCATGGTTCAGAATTATGACTTCCATTGCCAAAACGTGTTACTTTATATTGTTACGTTAATAATCAATCACTAAAATGTGTAGATACTGAGTTGCACTGTTTTTTTTCTTTCTAAATCATTGCTTCTCAAACTTTCAATATTTGTGACCCAATATTCAATCATGATTTTCATCGCCCCCTCTCCCCTTGTTCCGTACAATAACAGTACATTGAATTTAATAATACTATACTTTGATGCTAAAGCTACAATACGACTTCAACCTCTTAAGGACTATTGGCGTATGTAAACTTCTCGCTCAGTCAAAGAATTAATCGCCTGGACTTATATATGCGTCTTTCCGACGTACAATCTTTCCTGTGCACTGCAATCCATAAAATTATTCCGAAGGCTTTGGGGTGCACTAAAAGGATTTTAACAGTGTTTGCGAAGGATTGACTTATTTCAGATGATTTACTCATTGATTCCTTTTCTTCTTCTCTAATACATCACGTACGGTGGAAAATGGTGCAATTGGAAAGCGAATCACGTAACTTTAATCTGCACCAGTTAGGGATTAATTATAAACCATACAAAAATTATCAAGATATATAAGTGTTAATATTTATATTAATTATATTTATATGTATGATACACAATCCTATGGGGTCACTGGTAATTTTTAAACTTGTTCTTAACTTAGTATTGTTAAATTAATTATATAAAATACAGTGGGTAGAACTGATACAGTTATTAAGTAAGTTAAGAGCATTAAATAAATGTAAATGTGTAATTTATTTTTTGATTATGCCACAATGTATTTTGTTTTAGTTTACTTTCAGTAAATTATTTTTTAAAATAATCTTTTGTTTTCGACTTTTCAATATGTTTGTGCCCCCCTCGTAGAGTTATCAATCCCCCTATGAAAGCATCCACAGTTAGAGAAAAGCTGTTCTAAATTTTAATTTATTATATTTCTTAGCATAGTTAATTTAAAATGATTTTTTTTTCTAAAATCTGTCAAGAGGTCAAGAGGATTCATTAACACAAACGCGTAGCAACAAAATAAAATATTAGTATGAAGAGAGAGAAATGCATAGGAATTACACATTAATTTCATTATACAGATGTTCAATATTGATTTGTGTATGTTTAATATAATCTTTTATCCTAAATAACGTATTATTTTGCTTTATAAGAAACTTTTATTTGTAATTATATTTTGATGGATAAGCATTTAACTTGATTCTCCAAATTTGACCCATTTTATAGAGTAGGGGTGGAAAACCCGTGACACGCGTGCCACATTGTGATACAGAGAAGTTGTAACAGTAGCACTCGAAGACTTACTGAAAAATTAAAATATTTTAAAAGGTAATAATTAACACTTTGTTTGTACAATTTCATTGAAATGCATTTGTCCTAGACTAAAAACACACTACAAATTCATTTTAAATGAACTTAATTGAATTATAATATAAAATTATCATTTAGAGAATAATCTTCATTGTTGTGTACACTGGCAGTCCAAAGGAAATGTACTCGCGAGATTTTGGAATATGAGGAAGCGGGTTTCACAACATCTTAAAGAAGACAATGAACTGCCCGGCGAGGGGAAGAGAATCTATTCGAGAATGAAGATTGCCTATGGGATTAAGCTTTTCTTTTGGACATTTAAATAATTTAAATTTACGATTACAGAGAAAAGATTGTATTTTTCCTGTCCGAGTTAATCTTACATCTTCTTCTGTGAACAAAATTTTGCTTTTGCAAAATGATTAACACATTTCACATTAATGCAGGAACTATTTAACTAAAGTTAATAATGCTCCAAACCATGACAGATTTAAAAATTTATCATCCATGTTGCAGGATTCCTTCAGTACAAGGTTTGATAGTTTTAAAGATGATAAGACAAATGTGCTGTTTTTTCACAAATCCTTTTTCAATTTCTCTGCAAGGCATTGACTGTTACCGTGAGAAATCCAAAATCAAAATTATTGACCTACAGCACTATACTACACTACAAATATAAGGAATTTATTTCAATCGTAAGTGATCCGAATTATATTGAATTTTGGAAATTTGTACTAACAAGCAATTTTCCAAGTTTACCCGATTTGTCTGTCAGTTGTTACCATAGATTTGAATCAACCTATGTTCTTGAACAAATGTCCTATTATAAACATAATATAGAATCAAAATTTCGCTCAAAATTAATTGATGTACTTCTAAGACAACCTTATTCTGTTAGCATCTTCAAGAGAGAACTGTAATCTAATTTTAATACTAATTCTATACTTGATAAAAAAACCACAAATTCAAAAGCCACATTAAGCAAGCATACTGACTGTTTAATAATTATTTAGAATTAAATGTTTCTAGTTGCTTATTTTCCTTTTATATCTATCGTAATTGATTGAACCTATAAAAAGTCTATTAGCAATAAAAACTAAGTTTGTATTTTGTCTTCATAATGCTATTTTTAAATTTCCACTATTTGTAAATGTTGGATGAGGTAGGTTTTGTTTAATCAGACAATGGCACTATTCCCAAAAGGGTTGGCCACCCCTGTTATAGAGAGTGTACCATATTCAAAACTTGCTTTAGAAACGGTTTTATTTTAAGGATATAAGAATGATTACGATATATGTGTGTTATAAATATTAGCATATATATTTAAAAAAAAGAATATAATATATTTAACGAAATGAAAATTTTATTAAACTATAATGAGAAATAAAAATATGAACACACTGTAAGGTAAAGATGTAGCCTCTAATTAGTTGCCATTCTTTTTAATAGTTGTTATAAATAAATTATAAAAGATATTAATTGTAATATAATAGAAATATTCTATAATATTCTAATTTTTACAGTTTACCTAGTAATTGAGTTTCTCTAATTAAATCGCGTAGAAATACATATTGAATAATGAACAATATTCGTAAATTATGTTTGAATTTAAAAAATCAAAAATATTAATATCTAGAAGAATAATATTAAAAAAAAAATTAAAACCAGAAATCCTATTTCAGAAAGCTAGATATTTAAGATGAGATTCCATAACTACCTGGAATTGACTAATATTTTTAACCCATCTATGACAAGTAAAATTATTAAAATAGGTAAGTTTTCAAATAATTCGGATAAAAGGACTTCTTACACAAAGGGCATATGATTCTGCTTTCACGCTGTTTCAACTTTGTTACTGATACGCTTGAGAAACTCTGTGAGTATTTTTAAAAATCTCCGAAAAATTTCCTATAATAAAAACGCCCCTCATAAAACTTTAACAAACTGGTTCGGTGATCCTTCATTCAACTATATACTCTAGAGCCGGGATAGGCATTAAGTCGATCCCGATCGACCGGTGGACTGCCAAGACATTTTGGGGTAACCACCTTATTATAAAACCTAAGACTCACATACTAAAAAAATATATGTGGAACAACGACGTTCAAAATCAAACAATAGTAGAATTGATTGAATTCGTTAATACTTTCACAAACAAGTTAAAGCTAATATCTTCTCAGTTGATGAATAAGGAATTATAAAATTTCAAAAATATTTGTGATGAATTGGTTAAAAATATAGGTATATATATATATATATATATATATATATATATATATATATATATATATATATTACTTCTATCTTATAATGGATTTAGATATTCCTATCCATTATTTTCTATTGGTTTTTGCTCAGTGTTATTTACATAAAAGGGGGAAGATTGGCTGGCCAAAAAACATGTTCAACCCCACTATTATATAAATTATTTTATATATTAGGTGTTCTAAGTCAGTAATGTTTATAACACTGCAGCATCCATTTTATAATTTTTATTCTCGATTACTCATATGTCCTTCTTGTGTGATTTTCTTACTGTCTATGTGTTTTTTGAATGTTATTGTTTGGATGTTATCTCTTTGTTCGTAGATAATTAGCCTATATATATAATTATATGAAGAGAAATATGTATTATGATGGAATATAAAACTCCACTCTAAATTTGAGAGACATTTTCAAGAATTTACTCCAAACTAAAACCAATAGTTGCATTCCAGTGTTACCTATTTAGCAATGTTGATGTGGAATATATAACTGAAAATATGTTATATGTTCTTTTTATATCTTGAGTAGACCGAAGTTTTCTTCTTCAAAAGGACGTAATTTTAAAAGAATAATCTTTGGAATCTAATAGACGAAGTAAAGTATATCGTAATTTTAAAAAGCTATTTTAAATCGTTTTTACTGATAATCCTGTGAATTAATTCTCAATGACAATTATAATTACAGAAAATTCATTCCCGTTCTGGACGCAAAGAACTCCAGTCAAGAGCAGTTAGTAATTTATATCCAGATATTAGTTGGGGACAGTTTGCAGAATACAAGCCTCTCAAACTAGTAAAAAATAACTTTAAATGAAAATGATTTATTTTTTAATGTCTTGAATGGTATGACAATAAATGCATCTTGATATTGATTAAATTTTTGTGCATATATTGTTTGAATTGATTTTGCTTAAAACGGCTTTAAAAAAGTTTATTGTAGTTATGCAGGTAAATACATATATTTTGTATTTATTTTATTATTGTAATATAAATATTGTTGAGCTCTTTCTTTTTTTTTAGCTCACCACACCTACGCCCCTGGATGGACCGCAACACCTTGAAAAAATTAGAAGTAGTCCGTACCGTGTAAAAGTCTACCTACCCCTGCTCTAGAGTTATATTAACGCCGCACTGTAAAGCATTTCGAGGCTACTGGAGACAGAAAGCGTCATTTTGAATCTCAGTTGAGTGACGATAATGACACTCTCTAACTACCGCACCACTAAGAGAGTATTGAGCCTTGACAGATTTAACGTGCATCGGTTCCCTCTATACAGAGCGACTAAGACTCAAACCCACGACACTCCAGCCACGAGTTCGGGATCGTAAACACTAGGCTACCGCGATCACTCATCTAAATCTGAAGCAACCTTTAAAATATATTAATGACGCCCCTAGTATTAGGAAAATTATTTCCCTTAATTTCCAGGAATTCTGAATTAAATATTGAGAACAAAGTGCTGCTATCTACAGTCGTGATGCGTCCCATTATTTCTTACGCTTATCCAGTTTGGGGATATGCCGCTAAAATTAACGTAAATATATTAGATGCTTTGTGCAAAATTCTCTTATTGGGATGATCAAAAGCCCCCGCTACATGAAAAGGGCAATCCCAAAGCATTAAAATTAAAAAGTTTTAAATCTCATATACCACAATCCTAAAAATTTCTTTGGGCTCTTCGACACTAATAACATAAACTGATTAATCTACCAAATTTTTACCCCGTATAAATTTTTAAAACCGAAAAAAATACTTCTTGACCCGTATAACCCTCCAACTTTAAATTTCTAGTCAATTTTTTTTGCCACCTATTCACTTTTTTTTTTAATTTTCCCTTAATTATTTTTCCTCTTTTTTTTTTTTGGCTTCCCTGGGGACAAATTCCCCCCTACTACTTTCTCAATTTCTAAGACCCCTGGTACAGCCAATGAGAGTCTCTGTTAACCATCATAACCAATGAGGGGCAATTTTCAGCCCCCCTTTACTTGAACTTTTATCTTCATGCTTTAAATTTTTTTTCAAACGTTTTGCTCGCCCAATCAGGAGGCACCAACCAAGGATGAAAATAAAAAACTTGCAAATCAAATTCACCCCCAAAATATAGGTTGGGGAAGGGGGGGAACCAAAAAAATCCCCCAAAAAAAAAATAAAGTTTTTTTTTATCTAGATTTTTCTTTTAAAATACATGAAACAGTTCATCTTTTCTAATATGAATACGGAACCCAAAATTATTACGTAGAGAAGAATTTTACTTAGCAGTTATGGGTACTGTTTTGAGTTAAAGAAACAATTGATTTCTTTAATGAAACTAACTTACTAATTCAATTTCTAACTGAATTCTAGAATATACCTGAAGAAGACATAAAAAGACCTTGTAGAGATTTTGATATTTACTTAAAAACTTCTATTGCCGATTCAATGTCTAGTAAAAACAATGGTTATGAATAATGGGTTTTAAAGATGCATAAAATTTTAGGACTATCATTTTTGAAATATTTCATTGAAACATTTCTTCAACTTTTTTTATAGTTTTTGGGGTTCCCACTACGTTGGGAAAGTGATTTTAAAAAACGTGTAAAAGGATAATATTTATGATATTTAATCTTAAATTGAAAAGTTTTTGGGGTTAAAATAGTATTTCAAAAAAAAATTTTAAAAAATATTTTTGACAAAAATTAACTTGAATCATTTTTCAAATTTCCTTTTTAAAATGCTTTATTTTAATATTTTTTCCTGCAGATCAGACTCGTACAGAGGCTCATAAATTTTTTAAACGCATAACTTTTGGGGTTTGTTTATCCATGTTTTACGAAAACAGAAGGAAGAAATTTTAAGAAAATACCCGATAATTATTTTAAAAGGTTGAACTCTGAAAAAATGTGAATTTTTTAAAAAACTAGTTGAGCCTCTGAACAGGGTCTGGGGTTTAAGCAAAATATTAAACAATTGAAGCATTTTTACAAAAGGGGAAATTTGGAAAAAAGTTATTCTAAGTTAATTTTTTCCAAATATTGTATTTAAATAAAAATTTTCATAATGTCCTTAAAACAATTTATACATTTTTCTAATCTAAGTGACATTTAAAAATCATGAAAAAATTTTCATTTAATTTTTTTAAAAACATGGTTCCCAACGTGTCGGTTTTAAAAGTACATTTAAGCATTGAGTGACAACAAGATAAAAAAATTTCTCTAAGACAAAAATAATTAAACTTTACTATAAATTGAATAACAGGTTTCCTTACAATAGCAAAAATTTATCAGAAATTAACTCAAATGGCATTGACGAACTGCCAAATTAAAAAGAATATTTTAAATTAATATTTTATTTTGAAGAAAAATATATTACATGTAATTCCTAATTATTAGCTATTTCACAGTAAATAGAAGGTATGAAAGTTTTTCAAAATCCCCCATCTCCCCAAAAAACACTGTCAAATATTAAACAAATAAGAGAGAAAAATGAGTTTATTCTTTTATGCTTTCTCAATTCCCTTCAATAGTATTTGTGGGAGTTCAATCTTACAACAGGTGTTTAAAAGCCTTTAATATATTGTAAACGCTATAATTGTTACAATATACATTTTAGTTCAATACAAATTCTCTGAGAATCAGAATGAATGAATGGTTTTTCATCAACATACTTCCTTAAAAATTTTCTTCCAATATCTTAATATTACTTTTATAACACTGCTTCATAAACTTTTAATATTGGCGAACCAATTTTCAGTCATAATTTTCATCGCACCCTCCTCTTACAATAACAATATATCTAACGCAATTATAAAGTACTTTAACGCTAAAGCTATAATACAACACTAATTGTAAACCACTCAAATTATCAAAATAATGTATATAATTTTGTATATAATAAGCCCCCCACACACACATGTAAGTCAAAATTAATTACTAATTTTGTTTTTAATTTAGTATTAATAAATTAATTATCAAATACTTTCTGCAGCACTGATACCTTTGTAAGTATATTATATCAGTGGAAATGCGTATTTTACCTTTTATTACTTCAAAATGTATTTTGTTTTGTTTCCTTTCAGTCAATTGATAATTATTTTAAATCTTTCATTTTCAGCTTTTCGATATGCTCACGCCCCTCACCCCCTCGGGGGCTCACCTTCTTTAGGTGGGTACGGGTGTCACAATCTGGAGGTACCCTAGTGATATTTGCCTTTTCCCAAGGGGTTTACTATCTTTGGTAAACACGGGTGTCATGACCCCGGGGTACCCCAGTGATCCTTCTCTATTTTCGACCCTCCATCTTGTAATCCAATTTCTTCTTTTCCCGTCCAGACCACCTATGAATGTTTGGCGCAGTATAGCCAAAACTGGCTCTTGCGCCATAAAACACCAAACTAGATTCAACTCAACTCACGCCACCTCACGTAGGGTTACTTTGCCCCCCTAGGAGGGCAAAGTAACCCTACAATTTAACAAACTCTGTTTTATCAAATAAATTCAAGCATATCTACTGTATGAAGTTCTTTCCAAAAAAAAAAAAAAATGCTGCAATTTACTTTGTAACTTCTTTAATATTTTCTAGACTCAAATTTTGACTCTTAATCTAAGTTTTTCTTCCAATTTTATGAATTACACTTGTAATAAGCATTGGATTATAATTTGAATAATTTCTACAATTTTTGACGCTCGAACGATGGTATAAAATCTTAGTAAAATACTGGATTTTATAAGACTGAATTTCATAAAACTTCAACACAGTGGTAAAGTACCATAAACATTGCTCAATCAACCTTCCAAAAAAAGATTTAAAAACTTTCTATTTTAATATTTCTTCAAAAATGTTTTTTAATCCTGGGATTACATCTGATTGTTCTGGTATTTAAATTGTAACAATAGTAATTGCAACGCAGGACATTTGTTGTTGTGTCATTGAGCGTGTCGTGAACTTGAAATGGAATTCAAAATATCTTACTCAATAGAGCGAGAACTTTCTAAACTGACAAGTCTTAGAGTTTATTTATAATTTTTTTTACAATTAAACATGAAATATAAATAGGAGAAAATTTAAAAGCTTGATACCACTTCTTTCCAAGCTTTGGAATACGTCAACATCAAAATGATCTCACAGGTAATTTATAGTTTATCAGTAGTTTCTTTTCATAAACTGTTAATCTTGTGTCTTTTACAAACGGTTACATCTTATTACTGAGATTGGAATACTTCATTCATACTTCTAACTATGCATTTCTAATTTAAATATTTTTAACTCTTATATTGCTGACTATCATACTTGAAAACTGTAAGATTGCTGTATACAAAACTTACTGTTTTAACAAAATGCCTTATTCAAATAGCGCATAAAATAGATGCATTAAAAAGGTATTATCTATAATTATTTTATATAATTGATTTTTAAAATGTAGCTTAGTTTCAACAAATATCATAAAAATGGTTCCTAAAATACTAACACTAACAAATATTAATAAAGTGATAAAGTTTAAGGACTAGTTAGAAAATATTTTTCCAAAACCTTTCAAGAACCTTGTGTTTCACCGCTGTCAGCCTGCGTACTGCTCATTTTGCAAATGTCCGCCAAATAGTTAGCCGGTCGCCTGAAACCAGAATGCAATCTCAACCCATGCAAGCCTCCCAGAAGTCCTAAATGTGCCTCCAGCAATGGGCTGGCCTTTTCCTTCTGCCGCAAATGGTATCGACAAATCCAAAACCTGTGTGTCATTTAAAATCAACAAGTTCAGAATTGTGCCCAGCCTGAACAAAGTTCAGGCTCCTCACGGAAGCAAATGGAAGGGCCCTCCTCTGCACCGCTGGAACCTCAAAACGTTCTCAACCCCGTACCCGGTTCACAGCATAAAGTGGACCACCATGGTGAACAGCACCGAGAGGAATCCGGTGATGGAGGTCACGCTGTCCGGGGGTAGTTACGGGATTCACCCCGATGCCCGCGAATCCGCCGACAGGTTCACTCACGTTGCTGACCACGTAGCTTCAGTGGCCTGTGGCCCGCTGACCGGCCCAACCCGGAACCGCCAACCAGGAACCCGTGCCGCCGTTCATTCCATTTCCTGACGTCTACGTATGCCCACGGAGGATATGTTGAGCAGCTGATTGGGGATATGGAGGTTCCTCGGATATGCTGGATATGGAGGTCTTGGAAATGCTGGATATGGAGGCCTTGGATATGCTGGATATGGTGGTTATGGCTTAGGTTATGGAGGAAATGGTCTTGGCATCCTTGGTGGATTAGGATATGCCCGATATGGTTTTTAAACAAATTATGTGATCTTTTCGCTTGAATTTTAGTAAATAAAATATTTATTTTATTATTTGTGAGTAGTTCTTTTATATAGGTACTTGTTGAACACCTATAAAACAAAACATTAAAACAGTTCTTTAATTCTAAAGAGTATGTGATAATTAATACAAATCCATAAAACTCTTTAAGCAATTTGCTAAGCATGCAATTTATTACCTTTACGAATTCCATTTGAATAATTCCTGAGTGCCATGGGATTTTTTTATTTTATGAATGACATACCAGAAAGAAAATCCCTTCTCTAGGTTCTCATTTCTCCAGGGTCCAGATACAAATTTCTCTTCAAGTCACAGCAGAAAATTACTTCTCAGGATTTATTTAAAGTAGGAAGTAAAGACAGTTACAAATATATGTTTTGTATATATATATATAGAGAGAGAGAGAGAGAGAAAGAGAGAGAGGAAATATTTTAGGATGTTTTCCTAATAGGAAGTTTTGTAAACATTTTTGATTGTAAATAGTATCATTAGTTAAAAAGATTACGAGTCAATCTAAATCTTTTGAGTATATTAGTACTTTTGGATGTTAATCAATAAAATTATAGGAGTGAATGTGAAATATGCTGACAACTAAATTAAATCAATATAAACACTATAATCTAAGAAAGCTAAGAAAAGCTTTCTCGAAAACTAGGATTATATCAGGAACAGAAATACTTTGCATATTCCAGCCGCTATGAACCTCTATAAGATAAAAAAATGTCTTTGGAGATGAAACCACAAATTAATAGTTTAACAAATTCTGTTAATGTAGATTTGAAACTATGTAAGTCATTAATATTTCTACAAACAAAATTATTTACCTACTACAGCCAAATCAGATTTACACACGCAGCAAATAATTTTATTGACACGAGGTGTGTCTTGAAACTAAGTACCGTTTCGTTTTACCGTAATCACGGCCATTATATCGCACTTCAACGCTTTCGCACACGTATCTCTGATTTTCAATCCTTTGACGCCATTACAGCCGGATTGTGTTGTTTTTACACGTGTTAGTCAGAGTTCAAAATGTTAAAGACGATTACCAATAACTGTGAAGCTCTGTCTGTGAAGTGCTGTCTGTAATCCATATTTTGAACTCATTGAATGTTAAAGGAGCTGTTTGTGAAAGTAATGAATGAGTGAGTAATGTAATGAGTGATGGAATGGTGAAGAAATGGGTAGAGCGATTCAATCAGGGGTACACCAATGTTCATGGAGAAGCAAAGAGACCAATTTTCTCTTGTTAATCATCGTTTGTAAGAAAAAGTGAATTAGAAAATTCTTGAAAACAGACAGCTCACTATAATATTGCTTTGCAATGCGTTTTCACAAATTTCAAAAACTGTTCACTGACGGGATCGGTTGCCATGGACACGATGTACTGCTCGGACTCACGCGCCCGGCTGCGGGCGACCTAACAAAAATAAACACTTACTATGTAGCAAAATGGTTAACGACGTAAATGAATTTTGTTTTGAAAAAAAGATTTTTATGCCAGTTGTTCTAAGACTGTACTTAGTTTCCATACACCCTTCGTATTTTCACGCATACAAAAAAGTAATTATTCGCACATTTCTGTAAATTAATATATATTTATTTTATACATCTTACCTATAAAAAAAATGAAAGAAAAACTGCAAGGAAAGTTTTTTGACGCCTCTATCCCCTTCCTGAAAAATTAATTATTTTTCGTTGATGCACAAGCACTTACGTTTTGACATTTTCGAGCCACAAGAAACGAAATTACCAGTACGACGGATCAACACTACAAATGAATGGAGACAAGTTCAAGGACACGAAACACTCCCCCGAGGGTGAAAGGAGATATCGATGATGTTTCCAGTGAACTGGACAATGGGGGGTCACCCAATTTCTTCGATGAAACGCCCAGAATTCTATTGCTCTTGGGGAGTTAGGCATCTTATAAAACCAGTTCAAGATTTATGACCACCATAAAGTGTGTTAAAAGAGAGAAACCCTTGAAATGGCCAGAAATACTTTAAAAATAGGGAGAAAGAAACTGAATCACTAGACAAAGTTCGCGTTATATAGAAAATGCACTTCGCTGTTGGGAGTCTATTTTACGAAGAAAATCGTGAAATGTTCTTGGTTCCGGAAAAAAGTTCATGATATAGAAAAATTTGCAATATAGAGGTTCGTAATATAGTGGTTTGTACTGTATGCATATATGTGTGTGTGCATGTAATGGTTGATGAGCAGTGCTTCCCACAGTGAAATAAATTTGAAATGAATTGAAGTTTAATATTGTATTTTAATTGTATTTATATATAAGCTATTTACAAAATTAATGATTAACAAGGAAAATAATTCGAGCCATTTTGCTCATCTTCCTATCTTCTATCGTCTAATGAAAAGAACTATTCCAAAAAGATACATACACAAAGGAAATATTCTAGAACATCTATCGATAAAGTTTGGTAATAGAGGCTGGCACCACACACACATATGGCAGCATTTTATGCTGCAGAAGAAATCATTAACTTTAACACAAATTCTGACACGCTCCTGTAGCTTGAGTCAAATTTAGATAGAGATTAGAAAATGTCTTATAATAAGGTGAATATTTTAATAAAATGTCTCATTCTTTGGTGAACCGTCCCACTTCAGCAAGTGAGTCGGCGATAAATTTCTTAAGAACTTAAAAGCGAATATTGGAAACACTGACACGGTGCTGATATTTTTAGGGGCATTTTAATAAATCATAAAATTTGTTGCAATTTTCGAAAAAAAGTCAACGTATATATTATTTTATTTATGAGTAACAATTACTGATTATTTGTTTTTCAGTATTTTTTTAAATTTTATAAAATGTCTGTAAAAGGTTTCATTCATTTGCATTTATGTAGAAATGTGATTTATCTTCATACTTTTGTATAAAATACTATGTATGAACTGATTTTTACGTATATCTACAATTTCTTCATATTACATTTTAATTTTGAAACTATTTAAAACAAACGCAGCAGAGGCAAGAGAAAATGTTTTCATTGATTCATTAATAAATTCATTTAATTTTTTTCAAAAATAAATAATATAAACTAGCATTAGCATATTTCTCAGGAAACAAATATTTCACACTATTTTTTAAACTTTTTTACTCAAAGTTCTTAACATGTTTATAAAGTGATTATTGCTACCACGAATTGTACTATTTTCGTCATGTTATGTAATAAAAATAAAGCATTTGATTGTTCAGTGAGCATAAGTGCATTAAACATTCACCGCCACGACTATCAGACCACGAATTACAAACTCACGCATCATCAGCCAAGAGAGGAGACAGGGCAAAGAGTATTTAGCTTAACTTAGTTCTGTAATATGGGTGAAAGTAAAGTCAAGAATAAACTTTCAAAAATAAACATGTATTTATTGATTGTAAAAAATAAGAGAATCAGTAACATTTTTTTGTCATCCAAGTTGGCTCAAAAACATTTAATTTAAAAATGTTCGATAATATGAACATTCATTTTATAAATTTTTGGAAAAACAGTTTTATACGTTTTAAACTCGAAGCTATTACTGTTCCTTATATAATTTTTTTGATTTTTAAAATGAAGTTTTGATTTCCAATAACACTATTTCCTAACAAAAAATGTAATGAGACATATTCGCACGATATCAGATAGTATATATATTTTTATGCCATACAAATTCTTATATTATCAGTTTCAAAATAACCTTCTATTAAAGCTTACACATAAGTATACTATTTATTTTAAGATAATGAAAAAAAATGAAAGAAAAAAGATCAACTAGTCATCAATGAAAATTTTTGATTAACAAGATGTGATTTTTTAGTTTTCATTCTGATTTTTCTTTATCAATATTTAATCAAAATTGGGTGTTAATGTGTTTTAAAAACTACAACAGTATCATTATTGATTTCGTGAAGCTCTTTCTTCTGTTTTAAATAGTTATATTAACACATATTTTTCCTTATATTTCTTGAAACGGGAATTTTCCTAAGATACATTTATATTGAATTGTTTCTGAAATAATAATAAAAAAAATATGGAAAAAAAGGAAAAAGAAAATACTGACCATCTTTTAAATTTAAAATTATATATATATATAGATATAGATATAGATATAGATATATACAGTGGGCCACAAAGGTGTTCGTACACTTGCAATTTCTTATAAAATTTAATGTTTTCGACTAATAAAAATTAATATATTGTAATTGTAATTTTCTTACGATATCTAAAACTTGTTCTTAATGGAATGACATAATTAATTTTGCAAAAATAGTATAACTATTTTTTAAAACATTAATTATCAAAAAGCCACTAAAAAATTACGCCACAAAAGTCTTCGTACACTTAAAAATCTCAACTTAGCTTTAAATATTGTATTTCTTTCTTAATTTAATACTTAGTAGGATATCTTAAAGTATCCACAACAACTTTTAAGTGTCTTGGTATAGAATTAATCAGTTTTTTGTCATTCCTGCATCGATTTACCTCCATTCTTCTGTGATTAATCTGTACTTCACATTATGTTTTTATATGTCGTGTTTTCTTTTTTATTTTTACATCAAAATCTCACCAAATATGTTGTTCTGGGCTAAATAAAGTGATTGAGGAGGTGTTTTCATAATTTCGGGGACAGTTATAGAGACACCAGTGGTGTACATTGAGAGCAGTGCGCTTGGCGTCATTATCCTGTTAAAAAATGAAGTCGTTTCCAATATCCAAATTTTGAGCGGATAATTTAAAATTTCTCTTTAAAATATTTAAATAGAGCTCATGATTCACAATATCAACAAAAAATATCAAATTACATAATTCTGTGGCCGATTTACACCCCCACGCAAGAACAATTCTACCTCCATGTTTTATTGATCCAACAAGATTCTTGGAATTAAGTTTCAGAAAATTCGAAATTGACAGCAAATTTATTGGGATGGCAGACAATTCAACATTTTTGGTTCTGATGGGCCTATAATAGCTTGTAGTTGAAAAAATAACTAGTTTAATCCCATGAATTTATATGGAACAAGAACACCTTCACTTCCATGCTTCAGCATGGAAGTGAAGGTGTTTTAGCGTGGGGGTGTAAATCGGCCTCAGAATTAGATAATTTGGTATTTTTTGATGGTATTATGAATCATGAGCTTTATTTAATTATTTTAAAGAGAAATTTTAAATTATCTGCCCAAAATTTGGACGTTGGAGACAACTTAATTTTTTAACAGGGTGATGACGCCATGTGCACTGCTCTCATTGTACGCCACTGGTGTCTATAACTGTCCCCAAATTATGAAAACACCTCCTCAATCACTTTATTTAGCCCAGTAGAACATATTTGGTGAGATTTTGATGTAAAAAAAGAAAACGTGACAGATAAAAACAAAATGTGAAGTAAAAACAATAATCACAGAAGAATGGAGAAAATCGATGCAGAAATGACAAAAAACTGATTCAATCTATACCAAGACGTTTAAAAGTTGTTGTGGACATTAAAAGATATCCTACTAAGTACTAAATTAAGAAAGAAATACAATATTTAAAGCTAAGTTGAGATTTTTGTTAAGTGTACGAAGACTTTTGTGGGTAATTTTTAGTAGCTTTTTGATAATTAATTTTTTAAAAAAATAGTTATACTATTTTTAAAAATTAATTATGTCATTCTATTATGAACAAGTTGCAGATATAATAAAAAAATTACAATTGCAATATATTAATTTTTATTAGTCGAAAACATTAAATTTATAAGAAATTGCAAGTGTATGAACACTTTTGTGGCACACTGTATATATATATATATCATTGCCGTTCAAATTAATTATGAATAAAATAACGAAGAAAGATATTTTTTAACATTTTAAAGCTTTTTAAGTAAATTATTCATTTGTGCACTTTATTAAAAAGAAAAAACTTTTACAAATCCCATGCATGTAACTCCATGTTAAGGTTTTCAAAAAAAATATTAATATAAAATGAACAAATAATTTCAAATATGATATTTCCAAATGATTTAGTTTTTCTTAAACTTTTAGTTTTTGATTTGAAAACAATTACTTTATGTCAGTACAAGGATGATAGATATGAATACTTATTTTCCTACATTTATCGAATAATCAAACAACACACCCTTCTTTTATACTTATTTACTATCCCATTGATTTAATTATACTAAAAGAAAACCAGCGATAAAACTCGAATATGATTTCAGAATTATTCCGCATAACTTTGTGTTCACACTTCATTACTATTCCATTAGTTATTGGTGTGAAATAACTAATGGAATGGAACAATAAAGTGTAAATTTGTCACCTCATTGTTCTAGAACGTTCAGAAGATTTAAAAATGTCGAAACTTGTGTTTGTTCCGTTTCCATTTTAACAGCTGAGAAATAAACCACTCAATCATGCAGAAACGCCGCCTTAATCTGTGGTCTCATTATAAATGTACTTCTTGTGTCCGCATATAAATACACCCAAACCTCTGCGGTCAATTATCACTTGCTTCAAGTTCCCTCAGCACAATGATCTCTCAAGTAAGATTTCTTGATATACTTGAATTTTGTTTTGAGTAGCTTATTTTATTTAATATTAACTGAATATTTTCTGAATTTAGCATTTTCTATTACCTGTAAATATATTTTATATAATTTTAAGATTCTCCATATAAGTTCCTAAATAGACTTGTAAACGTTAACTCGTTCATTACTATTTCTAGATTAAAAAATACAACAAAAATAGAGAGAAATTTTAACAATATACAATGTTTTTGAAGTCCATATTTACCAAGTAATTTCACTAATGTGAAAATAATATTTAAATTTGAAACCCTGCCGTTTCATATTAAGAGAATTTGAACATTTCGTAGAGTTTTACGAAAGGTACTGAATGAAAAACAAAAATGTTGCTTCCGAAAAAAGACGCTAATTTTTAGTACCGATTATTCAGGTATAGGTGCGTGGGAGTTGTACATTTAGGGAAAAGTACTTTGTAAGCTCCCGAGGCAACAAGTGTTTCTCTTATCCGCACGCCACCGTGATGTTCACGATTCTTTTGTAGCATTGGGCAGCAATATGGCAACGTTATAAAAGACAGTTCATATAAGTAACTATCAATATTTTGATAGAGAAATGAAATGGCAAGAATAGTCGAGAGACTTGAGAAACTGGGTAGTCTTAAGTACAAGTTATACTTAAGACCTATTTCAATATTATGGATGACAACAGTTATCCACCCACAGGGCTCATTCGGCAAACTTATTTCTGAAGGTGAGCAAATTCATCAGAAAAATTCAACGGACTGATGAGGATATTTAACAATCTCCACACCTTAAATCAGGGATGAATGACCCTCTTGAATATGTTTACTGCCCGCAAGGTTTATTACAACTCCACAAAGTGCGATTATTTTTTTGCAAATTTTTTGTTCTTAGTGTAATATTTTGTAACAAATAAGTCCCATAACTTTTTCTATTTTATCCAGTGGCTTCTGTTTTAATATATACTTAGGAGGGGGTAGTACTGAATTGTAGCATTTCAGACATTTAAAATTTTCTTTGTTGACCTCAGAAGGAATTGAGTTTTTTTTTTTATGTTACTGATTTGGCATTATGTCAACCTATGTACATGCCTAATCTCATTATAATATGTCCAGTATACTTGTAGAGATAATTAATTGAAAAGGAAAATTCTTTTAATTTTAAATACCAGCGATTGAAAGGGGTATTTTCGAAGATTGTTTATTTTTACCAAATACAGTCGAACCTCTATATAACGAACCTCTATATTGCGAATTTTTCTATATAGCGAATTTTTTCCTGGAACTTTGAACATTTCATGATTTTCTTCTAAATGACCTCTCTTTGCGAAATTTTCTATATAACGAACTTTTTTTTCTGTATTAAATTTTTTTTTCTCTATTTTCAAAGTATTTCTGAACATTTCAATTATTCTCTTTTAAAATTTTATGGTATAAATCTTGTGAATTAGTTTTTTTTTAGTCCCAAATCACCGAGTAATAGAGTTCTGGACGTTTCATCCCCTTTAACCCCCCCTTGAGTTCACAGAACCATCTTCGATATCCTTTCACACTTATGGGTTGTCCCCTATCCCGTGATCTAGTTATAAAATAATGTATGCTAAAAATTACTTTTTCTTTAAATTAAAAATTCCTAAAAAAATTTGTTAATTTTAATATAAAATTATTTTCTTAATATTGAAAATACAGTGTATTCTTCGAAATTATTTTTTCTTGTTTCCCTTGCACTTATTTTTTCTTTCTTTCCTTTTTTTTTTTTTTTAAGGGGGTTATAAAATAACTAATTAATTTTAAAAAATGTGAATAATTAATAATCATGATGTTTATGAATTTAAAATTTGTTTTATGTGGTTTATAAAGTATATTAAAAGATGAACCACTATAGAACGAATTTTCCATATAACTGACTTTTTCTAGGATTCAGCGACTTCATTATATAGAGGTCCGACTGTATTTTCTTTTTGTATTATGGAACTAAAACTCATACGAATTTAGCTTTTAATTTATCTTTTAATTCAACAAAAAAGTTGCTTTTTGAGTTGTATTTTAAAGTGCATATAATTTTACTTTTAAGTTTCAAGTTTCAAATAGAAAAATATTAATTTAAAGTTTTATCACTTGTTTAATTTTAGCGAAATAAAAATTATACACTTCTAAAAATATTTTTCTTTTTTTTTTTAAAGGTAGTTTTGGTATCCTGCCTCGTCGCAGTTGCTCTTGCATTTCCACCAGAGGTAAGTTTTATCAAACATATGGTTTGATATTTCTTAATCAAAGTAGTTCGTATGACTAATTATAAAAATAAAAGCGTATTTTTGTTTAAAGTCGCAATATTATACTTTCACAAATAGTTTTTATTGAAATGTATAATGCTAGACAGATGCAAAAAATGTATTACTTATCCTAATGGGGAATTATTACTGTTTAATTGCAATAATTGCTTAAAATATATTTGTACAGTCAAGCTCATCGATTCCGTAAATAATTATAAGGAAAATTCCTACCTAATACAAAAATTTGTATCGAATAGTTTCACTCAATTTCCACACTCATAATATAAAATTAACAGAAAAAAAAAGGATATAAGAAAATGTAAGATAAGATAAGTATTCAAAAAATATCGCCTCTATCAACAAAAATAGAAACAAGTAATATAAAAAAAAATTAACTTAATTCCTACTTAGATCAACAAAGAAAATTTTTATTTTAAGTACTTTTTATTAATAGTCACAATTAATATAAATATGTATATACATATGACAGAATCCCATCATTAAGTGGGTATTAAATTTTATTCATTATCATTAAAGTATCGTATTGTCATACAAAACAATCGTGTATATAAAATTTCAGTTCAACTGAATGCTTTAAAATGTGCGAAAAAAACCTTTTCAAGTTTTGACACTAAAAAAAGATGCCAACGTGGCTGTTTATTTGTAATTTTTTTTAAAAAATTAGTTTTAACCCAATTAATTTTTTTTAATTATTTTTAAATTATTGTATTGTCATCCAAAATAATCATGTATATTAAATTTCAGCTCAATTGAGCGCTTTGAAGTGTATTTTATTAACGATTGAAAATTCCACCTGGAAAAATAAATAGAGAGTGTGAGCTAATAGTAGGAATTGAAAAAAGAAACAAGAGTCAGTTGTTAAACAAAATAATTCAAATGACAATATCTTTGGAAGCAATTTACAGGAAAAACTATTCAAGGGTTTGAAAAAAAAATTCAACAAATAATGTATAATTAAATTACCCGATGCAATAAATTTAATTGACTTTAAAATGTCAATCTGAGTTACTATTTATAATAAAATCATAAATAAAGTAGGAAGTATGGCTTCTAACTTTGATCGAAGCTTTTTGGCAAAATGATCATTTTTTTTCTTTTTTTTATCAAAGACTTCTGATAGTATTTTATTGGAGTTAAATTGATTTAATTGACTATATTAAAACAAATATTACTGAACGTATTCTTTTAGCATTTTCATCATGCACCTCAGCCCTACAAATTTGGCTACAGCATAAAGGACCACCATGGTGAACAGCACCGAGAGGAACCCGGGACGGATCACGCTGTGGGGAAATACGGATTCACCGACCCCGAAATTTCGCCGAAGCCCACTAGCCCTACCACGGGGTTTAGAGGGTCAAAACAACAACGCCCCGCCAACCAGAACCCAGCAGCCGTACACCTTATCTCAGACGCTCCCTACGCCCATGGACATGGAGGATATGGATATGGTGGTTTTGGATCCGGAAATGGCGGTTTGGGATACGGTGGAGCTGGATATGGATACGGTGGTCTAGGATATGGTGGATTGGAATACGGAGGATACGGTCTTGGTGGATTGGGATATGGAGGGTATGGTCTTGGTGGTTTGGGATACTACAGATATGGTTATTAAAAATGAGAATCGCATTTGCATTGTAAATAATAGAAATAAAATGTATTAATGTCATTTTTTTTGTTCTTATTTGTAATTCATCTGAAATGAATGTGTTTAACTTTCCATTCTGTTAATTTTATTGCAGAGATTTTTATTTAATGCATTTAATTAGTATTTAATATTTAAGAAATAATACCAAATTTTAAAAAAGTTTGATAATTATTTGTGAATTATTTAAGCTTCATATTATTAGCAAAAAAAAAAACCTCAGATTAAGGATACACATGAGAAACTATTAAAGAAGTAAGTTTAGCATGACACCTATATAGTTTAAGAGATTATCATGCTTCTTTTTACACATTCAAGGGATGTTCTAAAAGTAAATTTCGCCATTTTTTTTTTAAAAGAGAAAAATAATGGGAGTGAAATAACAATACACCATATCCATTTCTGATTCAAAAGCAAAAGTAGCTTCAGCATAGGAAGAATGATGCATACACAGAGCTTCGAAGAAAAGAGAACAGCCGCATACTAGCGTGCTTGAGGTTATTCGAGTGCAAATTAGGATGGCAGGCAAATGTATGCTGGAAATGTAGTCAGCAATAGAAGTAAGTGAGGACCCAATCAGGGACGTCTTAAGGCATGGGCCAACTGGGCCCAATCCCAAGGCCTCGCCATCGGTGGGGACCTTGTTTTTTTTGACCATCCTTAAAAGCATGTCTGAAACAGTAGCGCAACAGGAATTTTTCAAGGGGGGGGTCCCGGGGCAAAAGTTCACCACTTGTATCATTTTTTTTGTTTTGTCGTTTTCGGGAACAAAAACAGTAAAAACCTAATTATTGAATAAATAAATTTGCATTAATTAATAAAAATTTAAACATTAATAACAAATACTAATTAAATTTTTACTATATACTTAGTATTATAATCAACGGAAAAAAAGGGGGTTTTGGGGGGGTCCACCCCCCCGGACCCCCTTGTGTGCGCCACTGATCGAATAGTTTTAATTTTCGAATATTATTCCCGAACATATTCT
>BMAV01017160.1:0-23456 GCA_019973955.1 Trichonephila inaurata madagascariensis | reverse complement strand
AGCATATTTCGTTGTGGGAATTTTGATTATTTGAACAAAAATATACATCACTCTTTTTTTGATAACTGGGGGCATTTATAAATAAATGTAAGATGATAGGTATTACCAACAAGAGGACAAAATTTTTTTGAAAAAAAATTTTTGCAATAATTTTTTGAATTCTTTTAAAAAGGTATAATTTACTTTATTATGAACATTAGAATGCTTGCAGCAGTTTGGTAGTTCGATTTCAATTACTTTCATTTTTGCAATAAATATAATGGGAAAAAAGGAAAATTTTAAATATCAGGGGTTTTTAAAGAGGGCACAGTTATGCATCAAAAAATCACATACACGAAAAAGTAAAAAAAATTATAAATTTTTCATAATAAATTCTTAGATGGTGAATAAAATACTCAATAACGTAACCATAAACATGAAAACAAAAAAAATGGGAAAAAAAAAATTTGGTGCGCAAGGGGGGGGCCCCCATAACCCACAAGAGTTTGGCTAAAACAACGGGAAGTTTTTAAAATTGTAGGACGATATATTTGTGCAACATAAACTTTAATTTTTGTCAAGACTTAAGTTTATAAAACCAAAGAATTACAAAACCACACTATTATATTTCCTTAATTCAATTTGATCATATAGGTAAAAACGTCCATTCAAGATGTGTTATCTTATCCATGATCAGTCTACCATTTTACACATTTTTTATTTTTTGGATTCCATAAAAGATACACCCTCAGGGGGCTCACCTTCTTTAGGTGGGTACGGGTGTCACAATCCCAAAGGTGACCCTTTCCTTTCCCTTTCTTTTTTAAAAAAGGGGGGTTTACTATCTTTGCAAAACACAGGTGTCACGACCTGGGGCCCCCATTGATCCTTCTCATTTTCCCCCTCCATCTTGTTATCCGATTTCTCCTTTTCTTCTTTTCCCGTCCAGACCACAAACCTATGAATATTTGGCGCAGTATCGCCAATACTGGCTCTTGCGCCATAAAACACCAAACTCACTCACTTACTCACGCCATAAAAGATACATATAGACAGTAAAAGGAACATTTTTTTTTTAATGGAGCTACGGGTGGTTTTTCCATTGCAGACCTAAAATACATTGCCCGGGGGTGGATCACTTTTAGTGCGACACCATATAGATGAAATCCAATTTCTAAAATTTTAATTTTGTTCCCAGTTTCCTCCCCGGGGGGGCACCTGAGCTCCGTCAATGCAAAATTCCAGGAATTTTTAAGAGAACCTTTTCCAAACAGGCACTCTGGATCTTTAAATGCCCATAATTTCTGACATGGAGGCTGTCGATTTTCTGCTAGAAAATCCCCGACTTTGGGGCCCGGATTGAACCCCAACTTCGGCAGAGAAAGTCACGACAAACTACCCCCCCCAGTGTGTACAAGGTGCTTTACGACTGATTTTTCAGGGTAAAAACAAATAAACTCTTGAAGACTTGAACGCCATCTATCCCGTTTTTCATTTACTTTTCTGCAACAAAGCCCGAACCACCCACCCGATATGATTTTCCGTTTCGATGAGGCATCCCGGGCCCATGGTTATTATTTTAGCTTTAACTATTCTACAAAAAAAATTGTATCGAGTACTTTTAAAAAGGGCCAAATCTATTAAAAAAGAAATTTTAAAGTGAAAGGGCAAGTTTTAAGTTGTAGGATTATCTGTTGACAAAAAAACAAAAAAATTTGTACTGAATTTTCTCAAAAGAAATTTACATTATCTAAATTATCGAGCAATTTTGTTAACACGATAGGCGATTGTATCGTGTGGGCCTTTGCCTTCCTAAGAATTCCATTCCAGATTGTCCTGTTCTAGGCCTGACTTTTCCAAACTCTGACATTAATAGTTTTTAGATCTTTCTCTAGGCAATCGACCGACTTGAGTCTTGGTCTTTTTTTTCCGAGTACTATATGGTCTGGCCACACAAAGATCTTTTTTTTGTTATTCTCTAATCTCACCTTTAAATGGGTTTTTTGTTTTGTATCTTATTTTTAATAATAATCAGAAAAAAATTTAAGTGTGTGATCATAGGTTTCCGAAGAAATAATTCACCAACTCCTGAAAAATTAATTTACATCATAAGAAAATTTTACCACTAAATCGAAATATTTCCCTAAAATTTTCTTTTTAAATCTTATATCTCTTTCCAGAGTTTCAAGATTTACCTATACTAATTCATATGGAAATACTTTAAGTCGTATTGATATGGAATTTGAACGGGAAATATATGAAAAACAACTAACGTGCATAAATCTGTCCCTGTCAATATCTTTAAACTTTTATGCATTGGTTAGTAGACAAACCTAATATACGAGGGACATTCCGAAAGTCGATTTCGTCCTAGTTTTTCGAAAGTAAGAAGCAAAAAATTATCATGTGGAATTACATTCTTTGTTGGTTCAATGATGGAAGTAGGATCAGCGTCGGAGGAATGACACATGCACAAAGCGCCGAAGAAGGGAAAGTAGCAGCGAACAGACATGCCCTGGGTTATTTGAATACAAGTCACAATACCAGGCAGACGTTATTGGCAACGTGGCCACCAATATCAGTGCTTGCATCGATCCGGAATGAATGGACACATGAGAATTGTGTGTCCGTCATCTCCAAAGACGTCTACAGACCGTGTATTGTGAATAGGTCGTGTTTCATCAAATGGTTGGTGACTGATGTTGCTTGTTCAATGAAAGAAGGCAAAATGTCGAGGATGAAGGTCAAAGTGTGTGTCCCTCCACATTCACGAAAGAAATCATTCCTAAAGTACAGGACACCGTGATAGCGTACAGGTGTATAACAATGTAGAATGGCGTCCAGAATGCTCGTTGCTTGTGCTCAGGTCCATCACATGATCCATGATGTCTTGGGTAACCGAAAAGTGAAAGAAAAAAAAAGAGTGTACCGGAAAGAATGAGTTCTTGTTCAGAATCATCACAAGCCATGAGACATGAGTGCACCGCATTACCCCAGAACTCGAGGCCACTTTAATGAAGTGGAACCATCCAAGCTCACCAGTGATGAAAAATTCCATGCAAATCAGTCCTAAGATGGAGCAGGCAGTTTTTTGCATAGTAGTGCATGGAGTTTTGTCAGAGTATTTTCTTCAAACTGATTGCACTCTACGACAAATGTTTCATTATCGGTGGCGACAATGTCAAAAAAGTTTTGCAAAGTGTAGTGCCTTCTCCAACTCTACGGTGTGTCGTGGTCTTGTAGTAATTATAATAATATTTATAAAAGTTTGTTATTAAGCAGCCATTCTCCGTTGAGAGCTACAGGTCTTATCTAGTAAAGGTGAGTTTGATTTTTCCATTGAACATTGTTTATGATCAATAAAGTTTAAAAGTGTTACAAAAATTGACTTGCTAACTGTATTGAAAGAAGTCGGAGAAACAGTACATGAATCGTTTGAAACTATTGAACTAAAAAAAATAAATACTTTTGAAATCCTCAGAATTTATAAAAGATAAGGAATTTGTCTTGGATCTCCCTGCGACTGCAACGTAAAAATGAAGACGAGCTGCATAAGTTACGTTTGAAACAAAAAACGGAATGTGTAAAGTCAACATATATTGTGTTAAAAGTATTCCTTCATTAAATAAACTCCTTAAAGCAGTACAAATAATAGTATGCATGCCAAGAAGAAACGAAACATGGGATCTATTTTTTGATTAAGTAGGAAGAGTACTAAAACCCAAGAATGTGCCAAAAGGATTAAAATCTGAAACTTTAATAAAGTTAATTGGCGAGAAAGTTGCCAATATTTTGGTTTATATTAGTGAGATGACAACTAAGTGATTACTAGAAAATAAAAGCATTAATTTTGAAAGAATATGAACTTTCTCCTATTGTTTGCGTAGAGAATTTTAAGAAATTAAGCGGGCTCTCAGAACACATAAGTTTTCCAACCTTACATAGTATAAGACGCTATATAAGTTATATAAACACATATATTATATAAATGTAATCTACATTAATAATTTACATATAAATATATTTAAATAATTGGACTAACTGAAATTAAATTGTATTCTCATAAAATGCATAATTATTTAAACATTGCCCTTTAGAGAAAATGGATGAAATAAACAAATCCACCGATGAATGAGCACGAAAAAGAGAAATACTTAACGCTCACATGCGAAAATGTCGTAAAAGAAACCGTAGTACATCCGAACATTTGAATGCTCTTGCCCAGAATAAATCAGAAGTTTTCACATCTTTCGTGTGGTCATAAGCACACACACAATTTTTTTTACTACAGTAAAGTATACTTACATCTTGCAGACTGAGCTATTGAGTGTTAGTGAGTTACGGGCAACTTTAAGGTAGTTTCGCGCTTAAGTAAATTACTTTTTTTGGTGTTATTAACTTATGGAAAAAAAAACCTTCATATTCAAGTATGTAACTATGTTTTAGATATTTTTTTCCTTCATTATGTAAATAGTTTCAGGTAGCAAAGACAAATTTAGGTATGTAGTCAAATATCACTGGCGTAGCTAGTCCTAAGTGGGCAAACTCTATTTTGGGGCCCCTTAATATATTGGCAATTTTTCCTTGCCATGTTGGGGCCCCTGTGGCTTGGGGGCCCCGTATCATTGATACGGTGGTAGCTACACCCCTGTCAAATATTAGGAAAATTTATGAAAAATTGATATTTTGCCTAGGTTTTTTAAGCAATATTTAAGCTATGATCGTTATCTGAAAATAATCTTTATTATTTTAGCTCTTAGAAACAAATCTTTTTTCCTGCTACTTTTTGCTACTTTGCAATACAGATTAATTTTTAGCATCTGACTTACAGAAATTAGCTGGTACTTGCGTATTAGCGTCACAGCAGCCAAATTGACGTCACACGAATCCCTCTATTTTCCGCTAAATTTGACTGATTGGTATTTTTTCATATAAGACACACGTTAGAATCTTTGTTGTTTTGATATTAAGGTACGATTCGCGTGGCGCCAACTTTGCTGCGGAGACTCTAATACTAGACGCAAGTACCAAAAATTGTATCCGAATTTTTCGTTATTATTCAAATTTATTTAATTTTAGGGATGTCTTCTATTACATTCTTTGTTACAAGACAAAAACCTTTAAATGTAATGCATGGTTTTGGGGAGAATAGTTTCGAGCGACAATATGAGTATTTGATAAAAGAGCTGGAAAAACGAACGAGTTGTCATATCGAGGATTTAAAAAAGCAATTGAGTAGTTTCAGTATAATATAGGCGAAAGCATATAGAATAGAAGAAAATAAATAGAATAAAGCGTGGCTTGAGACTACATCTTGAAAGCTCTATCCTTAAATAAGTCAGTTATGGAACTGTTATTGCAGCAGTTGTGATGACGATGATAATGTGACTCCTTTACCCCCAAAGTAATTAAATTTATTCATAATGAAATAATTTTTGGGGCAATTTTTTTACCTGATAAAATGGGTTATTTTTTTTTTTAAAAAATCATTAAATTAATTTTTATCAATATGTATAGTGAAAACCGTACCGTTTATCAATAATTTCAGTGGTTATCATACTATCTAAATTTAAATTATTTTTTTAAAAAAAAAAATACTTGAATGTGTTTTTTGTTGTGAATACTTGAATGTGTTTTTTGAATACTTGAATGTAATGTTCTTCACCAAAACCTTTTTTTTTTAAAATACTCATGTCTAAGAAAACATTTGTCCACTTTAGAAGGTCTTACAGCTTTAGTTTATATTTGATGGTAGTTATGAGGGTCTCCTGTCCCAGTATGCGTCTGTTAAATCTGTGGGAACAACGAACTAGATACAAAAAAATCGACGTATTTTAAAGACACAATTACAAAGGTAATGAAATCAGGGTTTGGACAGGTATCTTCTCTTGGTGGTCACACTGACTGGTGTGAGATATGCGTTGCTATTGCTAACGATATCAATCTACGACCTTCAATGAGCCGTGAAGACTATTTGGGATACGGGCTTGGGAAATTATTTATATTGGGGAAAATAAAAATTTGGGGACCCCTTTGAGAAAAAAATTTTTAGGGAATTAAAGCTTTAAGAAAACAATTTTTTATATTAAAAAAGAATTTCATATTAAGTTGATCATGCATGTTATGCATATTACATTTTTTTTATGCGTTACCAAAAGTAGGGAAAACGGGGGAAAAAAGCCAGGGCATTGAAGAATGCCAAAAAATCCCCGAAATGAAATGATTCTTATTTACACATTGTCTAGAATTTTTTAAGAATTTTAAATGAAACCCAAAATGAAATATATCTCCGATTGTTTCGAATATTGTGTGGCAAGGCACGAGATTTTTAACCGTGTTTAGGCTCAAATTTTGTTGCACATTGTGGTTTGAAGGGGAGAGTCAAAATACCAATTTTAAAACTTGTTCAACAAAAATGGGTTTTTTCCTTTGGATTCATGAAAATGGAAAGGCTGTAGAGTTGGAAAAGAGTAGGTCTATATAGGTCGGAACCCCTATGACACACGGTAATTATCAGTGACCTCAGCACACTCAACAAATTTGTAAATTTTTTGAATATGGAATTTATAAATTTGTAATCGACCTTTATTTGTCAAACATTCTAGAATTAGGGAAAATTTAAAGGGGAATTTAAAAAAATTTGAACGATAACTCTAAAGGTAAATTTACAGTTTTTTTTGTAAATTATTAATCCATAGCGGGAGATATTTAGTTGTTTGAAGAGAAAAATTGCTTGTATTCTGCTTTTCCATTTTTTATTCTACATATCTAAGAAAAAATATTTTTTCCTCATATAAAAAATTTTCCAGTCCCAAAGAAACGTTTAACCACTGAATGTCAGAATCGTGTCAAAGTGTAAGTCACAAATTACCCACTTTTTTTGGGATATGAAAGTGAAGCAGCCTAGGTTAACATTAAAAGTTTTATTTATCGTTTTTTTTAAATTTAAATGAAGGGGAAATTTATATTTTGAGTTGTCTATTTCTTATTTTAATAAATATATTTAAAAAACATAGTATATGTACAATTTCAAGTTGTGTTTTTAAATTTTTGTTGGAGAAAGTCATATTTTATGCTGTTTATTTTTATGTTAAGAAATATTTTTAATTGATGCAAAATTAATGTGTGATAAAGCTGTAAATCCATATAATTGAACTCTATTCTCTATCTCTGTAAACATTATCATGAGAATGGGGTTGTTTCAAAAATACCCTACTTTTCCCACTTTAAAAATAAAAATTGGTAGATTGTTTTTTGACACGCCACACATCAAAAATTGCCCTCCCGGTCCATAGGCGAAACAACAAATTCGACACCGGCTCCCCAAAATTAAAAGTTAAAGCTACAAAAAAAGTTTTTTTTAAAACGGGAAATAACAAAAAAATTTAAAAGCTGATGTAAAAAAAGGCCAAAATGACTACTTAAAAAGGGAAAGGGCCTATTGGTTTGCTGAAAACTAAAAATATGATTTTTGGGTTGAAAATAACAGTAAACTCAAAACTTGAAAAAAATAAAAAAGGCGTCAGTCCTGTACAAAATGGCTCCCAACCACCGGCCCGTGGATCAAATGGTATCCCCCCACTGGGGGTTTTAAAATTATTTCCATTTTATTTCTGGGGTGTGTTTCTCTAGTGTTTGACTATCCATGGAAATCTCTTTATATTTCATGTAAAATCTCTCTCTCTCCCTTTTTTTGTTTTTTTTGGGGAGAATTTGGGATTTTTTCTGAAGGCACATGTTTAAATACAATTAAATTATTAAATCAAAATAATTTAAAATATGAGCAGTGTCCCACCCTCAGCGCAATGGTAAAATTACCAAACGTTGACTGGTTTGTGGCGGTGTGATATCTATATGAACTAGTACCAACATCCGCAAGACGATCTTTTTTGGCGTGATGGGTTAATCTCGCCCAAAAGGGAAAAGGTCCAAAACAAACCTTCCTCTTTTTTGGTGACCCGGGCCCGGTCCAAAGGAACCCCCCCTTCGTGGCGCCTTTATCCCCCAAAACCCAAAAACCGTCAAACTTGACGCAAAATAAGCCGTTAATTCTAAAAGTCGTCTCACAAAAAATGACGCAATTCTCAAAGCCGTCTCGCACGAAGGGGCCGCCCCCCCAAAAGAGACCGGCTGCTTACATTTCCCCCACAAATATGGTATCGTTTGTTCGCCTTTTCCCCCAAAAAACCGACGGGGGGTATGGGGGTGTGATATCTATATGAACTTAAAACCAAACATCACGCGAAGACGATCGTTTTGGCGTGAGGGGTTTTAAATATTGGGTTCGGAACGGAAGGTATCCAGAACAAAACCAGCCTTCCCCCTTCAGGAAAAAGGGGGGATAAAAAGTTGGGAAGCAATTCGATACAGTATTATGCAGAAGATCTGAGCCCTACTTCATGAAATCATTTTGGGTGTGGGACACGGAGGGGGTGATAGAATTCTTTTGAAAAAAACTTTCAACCAAATGCAAAAACTTTTACTTTAAAGAAAAATTTTTAAATGTACATCCCCTTTGGCCGGGTCCCTTAGAAAAAACAGAAAAATTATTTAAAAAGGCATTGTTGGGGGGGAAAATTTTTTTTTTCTGAAAGGCCAATTTTTTGGGAAATTAAAAGAGTGGGGGGAAAGGGTTTTAAATAACGAAAATTTTTGGGGAATTTTTTAAAAAAAGTATATGCGAAATCAGGAAAATTTTCTTTTTTGGGGCCCCAAGAACTTTTCTTAGAATTAAAAAATATTCCAGATCTTGAAATTCCTCCTGCAGGTTTCAATTGCTTAATTTCCCATGGGAAGGGGGTTTTTAAAAAATTTAAAATGTATATTAAAAAATAAGTACCAAAATAAAAAGAAGGTCTTTTTCGTGAAAAAAGTAATGAAATCTTAATTCAAAAAGACATTCAAAACCTACCATGTTGCAGTAAATGGGGTTAAATTTTTTAAATTTTTTTTTTAATTTGAAAATTTTGTTTTCCTTAATAAAGAAAGACATAAATTTTGTTTGGTTTTCAACCCATCTCTTTCCCCTTTTCGTATTTTTTAATAATTTTTTTAAATTTCACTCTCTTATTTTTTAAAAATAACATTTGTATTTTTTTGAAATGTACTGGAAAATTTAAAAGCCTTATCTTGGCCTTTATTTCATTTTTTTTCAAAGGTTTTTGGGAAAAAACCCTTTGAATGCCTTGGCAAAAGTAAAATAATTCCCAATTTCATACCACCTAAAAAATTAGGCATTTCCCAAAAGCCGGCATTTCTCTTTGCCCTTAAAAATAGCCCTTGGGTTTAAAAAACGAAATTTCTTTTTACGTGTTAAAACGGGAGAAGTAGATCATTTTGACGTTCTCTTTAATTCCCGAACACAATGGGGGAAAAAAGGGTTTTTTACCTTTGGGGGACAATACCCTGCCCTCTTAAAATCTTTGAATTGTCTTATTTTCAAAAAGCATTAAGGTATCCGACTACGTTCCCGGGAAAGTGATTTTCAAAAGCTGTAAATGGATAATATTTATGATATTTAGTGTCATTAGATTAGAATACATGTATAAAATTATTTTAAGAACATTATGACAAAATAAAATTATTTAAATATAATATTTTGGCAAAAAAATTAACTTAGAATAACCTTTTTTTCCAAATGTTCTCCTTTTGTAAAAAATGCTTCTATTGTATTAATATTTTGCATGTATTCAGCTCAGACCTCTGTGCAGAGGCTCAACTAGAAGTTTTGAAATGCATAACTTGGAAGTCGTTTTATCCATGTTTTACGAAAACAGAAGGGAGAAATTTTAAGAAAATACGCCGATAATTATTTCAAAGGGTTGCAACTCTGAAAATAAAGTGAAATTTTCAAAAATCTTAGTTGAGCCTCTGCACAGAGGTCTGAGCTATATACAGGCAAAATATTAATGCAATAGAAGCATTTTTTACAAAAGGAGAACATTTAAAGATTCTAGTATTTTACCAAAATATTGTATTTAAATAATTTTTTTTGTCATAATGTCCTTAAAACAATTTTATACATGTATTCTAATCTAAGTGACACAAAATATCATGAAAATTATACATTTATGCGCTTTTTTAAAATCATGGTTCCGAATGTATTCGGATTAAAAGCGTAGGAAAAAAATATACTTTATATATTTAACATTTGAGCTTCAAAAGTTATAGACCCTACGTTAAATGTAGTATAAGTGCTAGATGAAAATTTAACTATATTAAGTGGTAAGGAAGTTGTATAAATATTGCCCCAACACATATCGATTTGTTTCAAAGATTTGGGATTTATTTCAAATGTATGTAGTTGAAATACAAATCCCTTTCTCTAAAAATTTCATATTACTCTCTTAGTTTATTATTTTGGGGATTTCGGATGTAAAGTAATTTTCTCTCATACCTTTGTTTCATTTGCACATAAAACGAACTTTTGTTTTCGCGTAGAGTAAATCTGTAAAAAATACAATCCTTATCATATATGATAAGATATTATAAGTTAGATGAGAAAAGAGTTCTCAGAGTGTGCGCAGCATTATCACAAAAGTGAACTCAGTGATATTAGCTTTTTTTAAGTAGTTTGCGTTTCGATACCAGAGAATATCGAGAGAGTAACTAACAGCACACGAAATGTCGACAACAGCAGTAACATGGCTTATGAATAAGTTAATATTCGATACAACTAAGATGTGCTACATTTCAACGTTTACGTTAAACTCAGAATGGCACATGTTGTGTTCTTTTTCGAACCGAATCCCAAATGAAAAGGATTACATTGAAATTCATCGAACATTCCCATCTAAAATCAATTCTTTTTCCGGAAAACTCGAACAAAAAAGTACGTCTTCTCCGAATGGTAAGATAATATGGCAACAGGAATTTTCACTTCATTTTGAACTTGGTTGCAAATCTAAGAAAATAATTCTGGAAAACAACAAAATAACTGAACATTCGCCACTAATTGGT
The DNA here is from genome assembly GCA_019973955.1 of Trichonephila inaurata madagascariensis. Taxonomy (NCBI): domain Eukaryota; kingdom Metazoa; phylum Arthropoda; class Arachnida; order Araneae; family Nephilidae; genus Trichonephila; species Trichonephila inaurata. Next base: position 12,518 of record BMAV01017160.1, on the reverse strand, counting down.
TATGTAACCATCTCTGATGACTCTGGGAAATCTACACTTGAAGACAACGATGAGAGTGATATACAGTTAAAATCTCTGAATGAATTGGCAAACGACTTGACTCGTTTGCTGGATCCAAAATACACTTCCCTTGCAGATGTTCACCTGAGATGCGGATCCGATATCATTCCCGCTCATAAAAGTATACTATCCGTGAGATCGCCTGTCTTTTTAGACATGTTCTCAAGCACAAATGCAGAAACACAAACGAATGAGGTCATCATTACCGATATCGATGTTCCTGTTTTTCGGATCCTGTTGGCATACATATACACTGGAAAAATCGAAAATCTTACAGTCCCTTTAGCCGGTGATTTGCTGTTCGCAGCTGATAAATATAAACTGACAGGACTAAAAATTACATGCTTCAAGTATCTGAAGATAAACATATCCATGGAAAATGCGTTAGAGATTTTAACTTTTGGAGATTTACATGAACCAGATTTAAAGGTTTTTGCGATGGAGTTCATCTGCCAAAACTGCGAAGAGTTTGCAGCTTTAGAAACAATGGAAATGTGGAAGATTCTGAAGAAAGAGAAATCCTCTTTGGCTATTGAAGTTTTGACATCACTTGTGAAAACTAAAAGAAAATAAGGTGAGTAAAAAAAAAATGATTTCTGTTTTAACTATCCTTTATTAATAATTCAAGACTAATTAAATTTAAGCTGCAGCCAATAGCATCTTTAAAATTATTGTTAGTGCGTTTCTTTTTTGGGATCCAGAGCTAAGGTTTACCAGTATTACAGTGTCATACATTCAACTAAAATAACTTTTCTAATAGGCACAATAATTTATTCTGCTATAATTTATTCCACGACTTCTCTGGCCATGTTATCGGAGGGCCAATGGTTGGGAACTGATCATCATTAGTTCTGGGGGCTCAAGTCCTTGTGCCACTAAAGTTTCATCATGTAGAACGGCTAATGCAGGTTAAATCTATGTTCAATGTCTTCGTGTAGACGTGGTACAAACGTCTAAACGGCGGGCCTTCGTTGGCATCAGGATTCTAACCCGCATTCTTCTTTTCGAATAGTAAAATTTGATTAGCTAAAAAAAAATTATTTGTATTTTCCTCAAATTTAAAACTGTGACAAGCAGATATTTTCCTTCTCCAATTCCTACTATTAGTTCACTCTCTCCCTATATATATATGACAGGCCCCAGGCCTGCTGGTAAAATGAGGAAGGCATCATCTCTATAAAAACTTCTTTATTTCGCTTCAATCACATAAAATCCAACATGGCGGCCCTTTGGCGCGCAACCGAAACATTTTTAAAAACCAATTCGACCCAGGAGTCACCAACTAAGCCTTTTTAGTATGCGTTCTTCTTCGTCAGCGCTCGCTCCCACCTTTAAATAGGCTTATTTACCCCAAAAACCTTACCGATGGTAAAGAGTTCGCTCTCTATTTTATTTATTACTTACTTCATTTTGAACCTAAACTTTTCAAACCTGACCTATATTATATATATATATATCTTGTTTGAATTTTCAATATTTAATAAAATACTTTTTATTCATCCATTTAAGTTCAAATACATTTTTAAACTTGTAATGTATGGACACTTGATGTTAAAATAGTTTTTCAAATATTAATCCATTCATTAAATTTAATTAATAAATAAATAGTAACAAACAAAAAATAATAGTTCAACACACCATATATAGAAAGAAAAATCGTTCGTTGTGTCTCTGTAGAGCAATGGATAGCGCGTCGAACTTCTAATCGAAAGATCGTAGGTTCGAATCTCATCTGGGATGGCCCAATTTCTGAAAATGTGATTTCTGAATGAATATAAATAGTAACAATAAAAATTTCTTTTTACTGTACTATTTTATTAAAATAATTAAATTTAATCAATGAATTGACAGTAACAAACAAACAAAAAAATAGTCCAAAACCCTATATACAAAGGAAAATGTAAAATTTTTCGAGGAAAATCGCTTTCTACACTGCTGGCCACCGTAAATGCAACACCCTGAAGGAAGCAAGCAAATAACATGAAATTTACAGCATGCGTTAGCGGAGATGAACTATGCAAATAATTAGAATTTCAGAGCAGACATACATCACGCGCGCCTGTGGCGCCACCTCAAAGCGCTATTTAAGGATTGGAAATTTCGATTTCAAGTTCGGCAATTGTTTTTTTCTTGTGGTTTTTTCAAAAAACGATCAGTTATTTCTCGTAGAAAATAGATCAGCTTTTGATGAAATATCCGAGTTCGACAGAGGAAGGATAGTAGCATACCGAGATTGTGGATTATCTTTCAGGGAAATCGGTAGTCGTGTTGGACGAAACAAAACAACTGTAATGCGGATATGTGACCGTCGGATGCAGGAGGGTACGACGGACCGACGTGGTCGATCGCATCTACCTCAGTGCACCACTTCACGTGAGGACAGGCAAATTGTGCGCATGGCAGTGACGGATCGCTCAGTCACATCACGAACCATAGCACAGCACATTGAGTCTGTAACGCATCATTCAGTGAATGCGCGTACCATTTAACGCCGTTTACAGCAGAGTGGTCTGTCCGCAAGACGTCCATTGCTTGGTCTACCCTTGACGCAGAACCACAGACGTCTCCGCCGCCAATGGTGCGATGAAAAAAAGGATGTGGGCGGCAGAATGGAATGAAGTTGTCTTTACTGACGAGTCACGCATCTGTCTGCAACATCACGATGGTCGGATTCGAGTTTGGAGACACCGTGGAGAGAGGATGCTGAACAGCTGCATTATGCATCGCCACACTGGTCCTGCACCGGTATTGGATATCACTCTCGCACTCCTCTAGTACGCATTGCCGGTACTTTAAACAGCCAGCGCTACATCTCCGAGGTGTTGGAGCCAGTTGTCCTTCCTTACCTTCAGGGCTTGGCCACAGCCATGTTTCGACAAGATAATGCACGACCACACGTGGCACGCATTGTCCAAAGGTTCTTCGTCAATCACCAGATTGAATTGCTTCCCTGGCCAGCTCGCTCTCCGGATCTTTCGCCGATAGAAAACATGTGGTCCATGGTTGTTCAACGAATGACCCAGATTACACCCCCAGCTGCCACACTAGATCAAGTTTGGCAACGTGTGGAAGCTGCGTGGTCTGCTCTACCCTAAGAGCACATCCAAAGTCTCTTTGAATCAATGCCGAGGCGTGTGGCGGCGGTGATCTCCAAGAATGGCGGCTACTCTGGCTACTGATTCTGGCAGGAACCACACTTCACAGATGTCTATAAATTTAATCATTTGATACTTGGTCAACATGTTATCTACAAAATAAATTTTGTTGTGCTATCTCTTGTCTTTCTTGGTGTTGCATTTACGGTTGGCAGCTGTGTATTTTGTCACTTAAAATTGTGATTTTGTCATATGTGAAAAATATTTATATTTATTGTAACTATTTAATAAAAAGTAAGTATAAAATAAAATTTTTCTTTGTTTACTTGAGTAGGAATTGACTTAAAATTTGCTTATATTACTTGTTATCTTTCATTGTAATAGGTCTTTAATCTTTAAAACTGTCAGTTTTTATTTTACAACGTTTTTTTTTTTCAATACAGATTGATGACAATATACACTCATGGACACATAAATTAGCTCACCAAGAATGAGTCGTCAAAATGAAACAAATTTTACATACGTAATGATTACTTTGATATAAATAAATGACTAGAAAATCAAAGAAAAAGGATCACCTATTTCAGAGAAAAAGGCAAAAGAACAGAGGATTTAATACCCTGTTTTACCCCCTCTAGCGAGAATGCACGATGTGATACGATCAGGCATTGAGGCATACAAGTTCTGTATGATGTCTTGAAACATTTCGTTCCATATTTGTTGCAATCTTGCTTCTAGTTTGTTCAAACTCGTGGGATGCCCAACTCGCCATCCCAAATGATCCCAGATATACTCGATTAGAGACAAATCTGGGGATCGGGAAGGCCAAGAAAGGGTAGTAACAGTGCGGAGACAGTCTTGTGACACCCTTGCCGTGTGAGGCCGAGCATTGTCTTGTTGAAAAATGGCTCCTGGGAGCCGTTGCATGAGTGGCAACACACTGCAATTGGTTGCAAGATGTCATGGACATACCGCTGGGCTGTCAATGTGCCATGGATCAATACTAGGGGTGACCGTGTATTGTAGGGAAATGCAACCCATACCATCACACCAGCTGTGGGAGCGGTGTGTCGCTGTACGGCAAAGGCAGGATTGATGCGTTCACCACGGGGTCTCCACACACGAATACGACTGTCATCACTGCCGAAATTGAATCTGGATTCTTCGCTAAAGCCGACCTTGTTCTATTCCGCGGCAGTCCAGTTTCCTCCTGCGCGGCGCCACTCCAAACGAAGGCGTTGATGGGAGGGTGTCAAGGATAGCATACGTAATGGGCGCCGCGATCCCAATTGTCCTTCAGTCAGGCGGCTTCGTATGGTTCGAGAAGACACAGGGAAACCCTAGTGAAGATGCTACCTGTGCCTGGATGGCGGCCGATGAAGCAATTGGCTGTACGCGTGCATTTCTTACGATGTGGTGGTCTTCTCGACGACTGGTATGTCGAGGGCTTCATGAGCCTAGCCTTCGTGTAAATGACATCTCTCGGATCCACTGGTCACAACACCTCCTCACAACACAATCAGAGCGGCCTAATTCATGAGCTATTCTATTCGCCCAGCTGACCACTTAGCTTCCATCATGCAGATGATTCTCCTCCTCTCAAACTACGACAGCTGCTCATATTGTCTTCGAAAATGGCGTAATGGCATGTCTATCTCAGCTCTTACTTTGTAAACGATTCAGCGGACTGAAAATAGCTTTGATTACCTGTTTTATATTCCACGGAGAACGACGTTAAACGTCCTCTACCGACTATACGTGATGCGCAAACACGCTGCATTTCTAATCATTTGCATATATCCCCGACATGTACCTTCATACCAAGTTTCGTTACGATCTCGCAATTATTTCTTTCTGCGGTAATTTTTTTTTTGTCCATGAGTGTATTTTTTTGTCCATAGTGAGATTAAATAATATATAATAATAATAATATGTAATGCAAAATATTTAAAAGCATCTTTTGAGTATGTTTTTACGAAGCAAAAAGTTTATAACAGCATTAAACAATAATTCAGCAATAATAAAAATATTGTCAGATTTTTATTTTTAAATTTTTTTAATTCAAAATAAAACCTTTAAAAACATAAGTAAAATTTTATTAAGTTTTAAAAAAGGCTAAAATTATCTCACAAACTATCAATAAAATATTCTATATATATATATATATTTTTAATTACTTGCGTATGATAAAGAAAAAAAATTAAATAAAACTGTGTTTATCTTTAACCAAGGTATGAAAACTACTACTGTAACCGTTTTCCCCCCCGTGAAATAAAAAAAATAACATACAAAAAATCCCATAAAAGGAAAAAAAGAATAGAAATATGTGCGTCAGAATATAAATAAAAAAGGGATAAATTATGGATGAACCCAAATTAAACAATTAATTATAATTAGAAGTATAGTCTTAATTTTCATATAATATAAAAGTCGTTATGCGACAATGCATATTTTTAGAAAAAGGGTGTAAACTAAAAAGGATGACACTTGGGCCAAAAAAATTTATCTTAAGGTTGGCGCAAAAAAAAATCAATATTCTAAAACGTAAAGGTTTATTTCGAAAAATACATTGTAATCAATTTTTATAAAAAAAAAAAAACTTTAAACTTTTTGTCCTCCCCTCGACATCTCTTCTGTGCATATCTTTCCATATTTTTGGGAAATTTTTGAAACATTATTATATTTGTCACGTAGAAAAAAATAGATACGTATTGATTTTATCCCAAGTATTTTTTGGGGGTAAGCATTCTAATTACAAAACCAAAAACTGACTATTTGTCGAGTCTTGGCTCTTTTTATACATAAAGGAATATTCTGGAACACCGTTCAGCAAATAAAAAACTGAAGGTACTGAAATTAAAAAAAATAAAATTATTTTCCTGCAATCTTTGCCGGGATTCGAACGGGCCTTTAAGGTACTGCCCCGGAACGCTCAACCGATTGCGCCACGGGTCGCTTTTGCTTGAAAGGGTTTTAAACGTCAATATTTTGTGTGCCAATATACTGGCAGACCTAAAAAAAACTTTTCCCCGAGGGCCCCTGAGTTTGACACAACTGCTTTAGAGTCATTTGTATGGATGAAAACTTTTAGCTCAATTACAATTCCTTTTTTTTTTTTTAAAACTGAGTATGTGCTATTTTTAATATCTATAATAACGTATTAAATGAATCATACGAGTTGAGTCAGAAAATAAATTTCCCCGTCGACTGTGGTCAAGTTGTGTATGAAAAATCCCCAAACATAGAGAATTAAAAAATAAGACTAACTTTTTTTTCCACGTAAGTACATTGACACAAGTGTCACACCACTTGGTAAGCTTCAAAAACCCTCCAGGAAAAACTCAGGGCTTTGCATACGGAAGGAGTGTTAAAAGTAAACACTCCTTCCGTAGGCAAAGTCTTGAGTTTTTGAGTTGAGCCCAAAAAGTTCACTCAAGAATTTTTGGAGGTTGGAGCCAGGGTGTCACAGTGCCTACACGGTATTGTGACACCCTGTACGAAATTGAAAGAGGTGATTCGGAAAAGGTGGCCTGGCCTTCTCAGATCTGGCTTTCTGTTGTTGGATGACAATGCGAGACCACACTCAGGGACGACAACGCAAAATCATATTGCAACTCTTGATTGGGAGCGTCTACACCAGTGATTCCCAAAGTGGTCTATATAGACTCCTAGGGGTCTATGGCGACGTGCAAGGGGTCCACGCTAGCGAAAAAATCATTTGGGTGTCCATGAGGTGTAATTGGGCGGCCTATGATAGTGGCTCTTATTAAGGTATCCGACTACGTTCGGAACCGTGATTTTGCAAAAGCGTATAAATGGATAATATTTATGATATTTAGTGTCACTTAGATTAGAAAATGTATATAAAATTGTTTAAGAATACTATTACATAATAAAAAATTATTTAAGTACAATATTTTGACAAAAATGAAATAGAATGACTAATTTTCAAATATTCTTCTTTTGTAAAAAACACTTCTATTATAAAATATTTTGCCTGTATATAGCTCAAACCTCTGACAGAGGCTCAACTAAATTTTTGAAATTATACTTAGAAGTGGGAATCCATGTTTCACGACAACAGAGGGCAGAAATTTTAAGAAAAAAAACGCTGATAATTATTTTAAATGTGTGGTTGTAACTCTGAAAATAATGTGAATTTTTCAAACATCATAGTTGAGCCTCTGTACAGAGGTCTGAGCTATATACAGGCAAAATATATAATAAAGCATTTTTAAAAAAAAGGAGAACATTTCGACAAAAGGTTATTCTAATTTAAATTTTTTTGCCAAAATATTGTATTTAAATAATTTTTTAAAATGTCCTTAAAACAATTTTATAACATTCTAATCAAAGTGACACTAAATATCATAAAAATTGTCCATTTTGCCTTTTAAAATCAGGTTAAACGTAGTCGGAACCTAAGCCAGGTCGTGACTTTAATTCTTAAAAAAAATTTGTCTCTATTGGAAAAACCTAAATTTTATCAATTTAACCTCTATTTATTAAAAATTTAGTGAGGGTGTTTGTGGTTACTAGGTGACGCAAAAATTTTATCAGAGAAGGACTATTTCAGAACTTCTTTCAAATTAGCTAAAAAAGCATAATATTGGACCCACGAATTTTCTCGATTTGTCACAGTCAATCTATCAGGACATTTCAGGACGTTCACAACATTTAAATGCCCTTTACTCAGATTTTGAAACAAGGTTTCAAATTGTTTTTTTTTATAGTAATACCAAAGTAGAGGCAATGAATTCATATGGTCATATTGAAAAAAAATATATCATATTACAATAGGAACTGGTCAGAATAGTCCCTAACGAAAATCTTAAAATAAAGTTTAGAAACAGATGTCAGCAATTTTGGCTTTAAAAAACCTGTTATTTGTCGCGAATTATGAAATATCGAGATAAAGTGTGTGTGTGTGTGTTTTTAATTGCTCTTCCCAGTGGGAGGGAGTTTCAGTGTGAGTTTGTCAATCTGAAAAACGAAAAAAAAAAAAAAAAAAATAAAAAACGGGGGACCCCTTTTGACATTTACTAATAAAAGGAGATTTAGAGTTAAACCTGACTAGATTGATATTAAATGTTGAAAATTTGTTATTGAAGCACCAGATTCATACCTCTCATCAAAAGCTTTTATTTGTTGTTCAGTTACTTTATGTAACAGTTACTTTATGTATTCAATTAATTTTAATTTAATTCATTAACATGCGCTTCTTATGTTTTTAACGTGCTATACTTCAATATAATTAGAAATTTAATTCTTTTAAAGTAAGTAGTAGTATCAGAGCTATCACAAAAAGACATTTTAGTTGATAAATTTGCAAAAATTCAATGTTAGGTAAGCAGGGGTCTACCAGAAACAAAAAAACATGGATAGGGATCTATGTGACAAAAAAGTTTGGGAACCTCTGACCTACACCATCCGCCATTCTAATCTCGCACCAAGTGACTTTCATCTGTTTCCGGCTTTGAAGAAGAATCTCGCCTCAAGGCACTTTGGAACCAATTAACGCTGAAGTCAAACAAGCCGTTAAACGCTTCTTCCGTTTGCAAAGCCCTGAGTTTTTCCTGGAGTGGGATTTTTTTAAAAACCTATAAAACGGTATGACAAATGCCTCAATGTACACTCATACTTCCAAAAAATTAAGAACGGAGAGGAAAAATGCTAATTTCCGAAGCCAATCCTCAGAATTGAAGAGGATGCAATTTTGCTGCAGAGGTAGATGGAAGTATGCAAATATGTTGGGTAACAGCTAATTGTGCTTTCATGTCGTATTAGAAATTTACTAAAAAAGGGCACCTTATAAGAAGCCAGCTTTATGAAGGGTTACAGAAGTTGATTGCAAGTGCTGATAGAAGGTGTTTAAAACTTTCGTACAATTTTTTTTCAAGACATACGTGTTTCTATAACTTCCAGAAAACTAATGGAAGATTCTGAGCGCTGTGGGGTGCATTGAAGCAGGACAATCGATCAGAGATGTTGGTTTTTTCTTCGGCGTTCATCATTCTGTAAATTCACGTTTATGGAAACAATTCCAAACCTCACAGACACTTGTCCGAAGGCCCGTAGGTGGTCACCCAAGGGTTACAACCCCCCGCGGAAGATCGATATATTGCTATTGTAGCCAAGCGGAATAGCAGAGCGACCTCCACATGTGTGACATTTATGGTTACAGAGTCCATTGGTAAGGCTATATCTGCAACTACTGTACGCCCCGAAGATAACATATGAATGGACTGTATGCCCAGGTACCCCTCGAGTTTGTGCTTCTATCCATCCGACCAAGAGGGCACGATTAAGTGGTGCTGAACATGGCAATTGACTGCGTCTACTGGGGCAATGTTATGCTTTACTGATGAGTCAAGATTTGCTCTGGAGCCAGATGACAAGCGTATAAGGATATGGCGTAAACAAGGAACACGCAATCAGCCCCAAAACATCACCGAACATCACGCGCATTCCGAGGCGGAAGCATTGGCGGTGTGGGCAGGGATTTCATTAGGATACCGCGCCGGACTCCACATTTTAAATGGGGTTCTGTGGACGCCTTTTTCGGTATCGATATGAAGTCCTAGAACCCTTTTGTGAGTTGTACGCTGCAGCAGTTGACCCTACTTTTGTTTTAATGGACGATAACGCATGTCCCCATAAAGCTGACATCGTCGATGACTACCTGAGTGAAGGGATTGCGCGCGCGCAGGGCTGTGCATATTCGCCCGACCTTAATCCCCATTGAAAATCTTTGGGATGCTCTCGGCCGTGCAGTATCTTCACGTTTCCTACCTCCAGCCACTCTATTGAGCTGAAACTGCTCTACAAGATGAAATGGCAATTGCTTACTTCCTGCAGTATAATCACCTAATTTAAAGTATGGCTGTATAAACTTTTTACATACAGACGAGGGATCACATACCTATTAATGTCCTTTTTTTTCATTTTATGCTGTTTATTTTCACTTTATACATAATTCTGTTTAAGTCTCCAGTATGACGTTATCTTCGATAACTTACAAAAATACATATTTGCCATTTCTGTATATAATTATTGATTTGTTTTATGTATATATATATATATATGCTACTTTACCGCTACAAATTTTGTCTCAATCAAAGCAGTATTTGTTGGTTTTTGCATTTTACATCTTCGTGCTTAACTTTTGCAAGTGAGTGTACTTGGTGAGTGAGTGAATATTAACGTCGCATTGTTCAGCTACGCGAGGGCTTTTCAATGTACTTGGTACTTATGTGGAAAAATAAAGCTATGTCTTATCTTGAATGTCTCATTCTATGTTTTGACTTTCATAAATAACTCTGACCACAGTCGTCAGGGAAAACTTATTTTCCGACTCTCTCACCCTCGTATTTAGTTTATTTATATTTATAACATTATCTCAATGTTTAGAAAAAGTCTGTTTATTTTTTTTTTGAACCAAAAATATTTTAAAATTTTTGGCACATACGATTGCTTTTTTATATTAGGTTTTCAACCCCGTTTATATTTTCAATAAAGGTTTCGGGGTTACATTATTCAAACCGGGGGGAAAATTGACATTTTTTAAAAATTTGCACAAACAAATTGAAATTGCATAATAAAACTGAAAATATAATTAAAAGAATTTTTTAAAATTAATTTTTTTGAAACAAAAAAAAACTTTTAAATTAATTTTTTTTCTTTTTTAATTCATCATAAGAAAACAAATAAAAATAATAAATGATGAAATTTTTAAAAAAACATTTCTTCATTTCTTGTGTTTTTGTAAATAAGCTTAAACACAGCTCGTCCAGCGTTTCATCGTTTAAACGGATTCTTATTTTTGTTGCAAATTGTCCTACCGAAGAAAATGCTCGTTCGGATTCTATACTTATAAGTGTTATCGTCATTAAATAGGAGTTTCTTCCCTTTTCAGGTAGTCACTACGTCTCCCTCCCTTTTCAAAAAACGAAAAATTTCTTTTTGAGTTTTTGATGGCAGTGTCTCAAATCTAATAGACTGCATTGGTGCATATACCTCTTTTTGATAACTTTATCTAGCTCTTCTGCTACTCTTAATGGTTTTTGTGTATAAATTGATCCGGTTATTGAATCAGAATGGGAATCAATTTCGAGTGTGACTTAATTTGAAATAGAAGATCCAGTTGCATGAGTTATTAGTAATGCAAAGGGATTTGAAGTGTCTCAAGTCTTTCAAGCAGGTCCGCTATTAATTAACAGCATTTAATTGAAGAAGGAACTGTGACAAAGTCTATTCTTGAAATGTTGCTTATATTATTGTGTAAGTATTGCAGTGAGCCACTTAGAGCTGTGCGACGTTTTCCCATACGAGAAATGAGAGCTGCATATATTTTTTTACTTATAGCACTCATAATTGCACAAAAAATTCTACGTACATATTTCATAAACAGAGAGAGAATATAACTTTTCTAAAAATTATATTCTAAGAAAATTTTGATGAGAAAAAAATTTCAAAGTATAATTCAGACTAAAATTAAATCCCGGGATTTCGGGATTAGAAAAAAGATCGGGATCCCGGGGCTGCAAACCCTAATTTATATAAAAGGAGAAAGTCAAGCAATAAGAATCGTATCTGGTGAAAGGAATAATTTATTTTAAAATTTATATCCATTGTCTTGTGGTTGATAATAGTTTTACACTTATTTTGTGGATAATAATCATTTAGCATTCGCTTATCAGCATGATAAATTTTTTAGAGTCCTCGAGATCTCTCCATCAGGCTTTTTTGAGGATTGATGCTATTTTTCTAATCGCTTCATATGTACATGTATTTTGAATTCAAACTGAAACGTTATTCTTTTTTTTTATTTCAATGGAATGAATAGTAATAGATTTAAATTGAATAAAGAAATTCTGAAATAGCAATGTAGAGCTGTTTTTTTTTTACAATTTCCAAGCAAACGAACTTTGAATAGCACACACACTGAACTTATTCGGATCTAAGCCGCATTTCCCCCCCAATGTTAATGTTTCTGAAAATCGGGTGTGGCTTAGAATTGAAGGCGGAAAAATTCGTTGGATGGGGAAAATTGTACATCATACTGACTGTTAGAGAAGTTACAGGTTCATATAAGTGTTTAAAAGTTTTTAATATACTGGTAAAAATAAATGAATTATTCACTTCTCATTAGTTCTCATTTTAAATTATTTTCAAATATCTGATATTGAGATACACCATTTTACATTATTTTTTTCTCTTTTTCCACAAAAACTCTTTGAGATTTTGGGGTGCAACGCAGAATCAGTAGTGACTTAGATTCGAAAAAATACGGTACTAGTGTATATATATATATCTTTATATATAAAAATCTGGTATGTGGTAACCCCCCTGCGGCTGGACCGA
>BMAV01017156.1:0-17369 GCA_019973955.1 Trichonephila inaurata madagascariensis | reverse complement strand
AAATTTCAAAACTTATATCTCAAAGGGTTAAAACCATAAAAATGTTTTTTTTTTCACCCACGAGCCCCAAATTTTCCCCAGATATCACAAATAAATCATTAGACTGAGAATTGTTTTTAATTGTAACTGATTATTATTTTTCAAACTAAAATAAACAAGATTTAAAAGAATTTGTGTTTTGTTTCAGTTTTAACGCTGCGGAAAGCGAGCAGCACACACTCAAGAACGCAGAGGGTGGCACAAAGGCGAACCATTTCCTCGATGAATGTGTTAAATATCAAGAATAACAGAAGAAATGACGATTTCTTACGACAAAAATCAGATAAGACATTTTTTTCCTGAAATTGTCTCGCATTCAGATGAAGGACCACTAAAATATCTTAAGCGGGTATACGCTGAGCCTTCCGCTACCAACTGAGTGAGTGAATATAAATATATATATATATTACTTAATTTGATTTGATATATATATATATATATATATATATATATATAAAATTGACAGAATCACAACAAAAAAATTAATTCTTTTATTAATTATCATTAAAGTATCGTATTGTCATCCAAAAAAAAGGTGCCCTTAAAATTTCAGTTCAACTGAATGCTTTAAAACGTGAGAAAAAAACCTTTTCAAGTTTTGACACAAGTCGCCAAAAGGGTCGCTAAGTCACCAAAAAAGATGTCAACGTAGCTGTATTTGTAATTCTTTAAATAATTAGTTTTAATCAATTAATTTTTATTAATTATAATCAAATTATTGCTGTGTTTCTCAAACTTTCTATACTTGCGACCCAATTTTCAATCATAATTTTTATCGCGCTCCCCTCCATACAGTAACTATTGAATTCAATAATAATATACTTTGACGTAAAGCTACATCACAACTTTAATTATAAACCATACAAACTTTTTGTTTTATTTTAATGGGCCGCGGTTTGGTGTTGCACCATTGCAGACCTAGTACATTCCCCGGAAGCTGGTATGTCTTTTTAGTACTGCTCCCTATAGGCGGATACCAATCGCTGCAGTTTAGTTTTGAAGCCCAGTTACCTCCGTAGAGGAAGGCACCTGAGCTCTGACTATGCGGACCTGTGCTAGGATTTAATTTTAACGAGAGCACTCAAGCCAAAAACCCCTTTAGGGATCTTTTACATGCCGTATAATCATACGACAGGGCCGCTGTCGAATTTCTACATCATGAAAATCCCCCAACTTGGGGCGGGGTCAAACCCGCAACCTCAAAAATAAGTGCAGAAGGCCAGCGACAAACCAATCACTCCACCCACCCGGCACCGTATAAAATATCAAGTATTAAATTTTTTATATTATTTTATAACAGGCCCATCAGGTACTGGTAATTATTAAACTTGTTCTCAACTTAGTACTGTTAAATTAATAATAAAATGCATTGTGTGTGTATTGCTAATACATTTATAACTGTTTTATATCAGTGTAAATATGTATTTTATTTTTTATTTAGTCGGAATGTATTTTGTTTTGCTTCCTTTCAGTAAATTAATGATTTTTTAAAAAATCTTTCGTTTTAGACTTTTTGATGTACTTGCGCCCCTTTGTAGGGTTATCTAGCCCCCAAGGAGGTGCACCCCACAGTTTGAGAAACGCTGCGTTATTGTATTGTCATCCAAAATGATCATGTACATAAAATTTCAGTTCAATGAAGAGCTTTAGAATGTATTTTATTAACGATTGAAAATTCCACCAAGATACATAAATAAACAAACAAATAAATATAGAGAGAGTGTGAGTTAATAGTAGGAATTGAATTAAAAGCCCAAAACACTTCACGTGAACAATAATGAACGATCCATAGTATACGAGAAAAGAACGAAATGGAAAGTATGACGTCACAGACTATGCGAGGGAAAAAAGCGGTATTGGACTCATCAACAGCAGTATTTGCAAATATTTATGGAGGCAGATGTTCAAAATTACAGCATGCATATCGAGACAGGCTTCAGAGCGCCATGGAATGGAAGAGAGCACATGTAGCAGCATGTAACAGACAAGCTGCTAGGTCCGTTTGTGAAGTCGTTAAATCTTGATACACCAATTCTTTAATTCCCATACCCATACTTACTTAGGAGAATCGAGCTCACCCAAAGGGTATCGAGATGCGTAACCGACCCTCCGAGAAGTTACTTTATTTGGGTACTAAACAAAATACATATACAAAATGGTCCCGAATGAAGGCCCCGCCTCCAAATTCTTAAGAAGAGGGGAAGAATACAGTATAAAAGTACTTTACAATTTTGTATAACAATGCAAATACAAAAAATAATGATAATAAAAAACACAAACACAAATACGCACACAGATGCTGCCTCTGTCTAACTAATAAGACAGGAAAGACCTTGAAAAAGAAATCAGAGATGCTGGAAAAACACTCCTATAAGGAAATGCGAAATTAGGAGAGGAGGAACGTTAGAAAAAAAAGTTTGGACCTTCGCTCTCTTTATCTGTTCTATGAGATTATTCATAAGAAAAATACAGTAATGTGAGATCCGACGATCGGGTTGGCCAAAACATTGGATCCCTCTCCCCCATGCCCAATCTAATGGCCGGGTTATGCCATATCGAGACAATCACGTGTAAGAACACAGAAATGCGCTGGAGCCCCATCATTTTAGGAACCAAAGGCTGGGTATTATCACTTAGTGTATGTCTCCAAGGAACTCGGTTAAGACATCACGGAGAAATACCAGGTTGGGCTATTCTGAGAGCCATTCAGGCAAAAGATATGGTCTAAGCAGGCAATCCCCGAGTCCACATACTTACAAGCAAGCATTTCTGATGTTTTTGCAGCCGGACTGCAAGTGGATTACCCTGGGACTACATTTGGCTGTTAGATGGCTGAAACCCTATCCCGAGTAAAACATGCTTCATCAGGCCGCATGATATGGCAATTCTGTCCTATGTATTACATAGACAGAATCACGACATTACGTGGTAATTAATTGTTATTAATTATCGTTAAAGTTTCATATTGTCATCCAAAACAACCGTGTAAATAAAATTTCAGTTCAACATGCTTTAAAGCGTAAGAAAAACTTTTTCCAAGTTTTGACACAAGTCGCCAAAAGGGTCGCTAAGTCACCAAAAATGATGCCAACGTGGCAGTATTTGTAATTCTTTAAATAATAAGTTTTATAATCTCAATTAATTTTTTATTAAATATAATTAAATTATTGTATTGTCATCCAAAATAATCATGTATATAAAATTTTAGCTTCATTGAGCGCTTTTAAATGTATTTTATTAACCAAGATAAATAAGTAAATATATAAAGAGTGCGAGCTAATAGTAGGAATTTCAAAAACTTAGCAACTAAATTTTCGAATTTCTTTAAAATTTCTTTTATCATTTGTATTGAGAAAATTGTAGATTTGGTTAGAAATATTATCACGTACAATATTTCTCTATTAGAATCTTTTAAAAAAACTGGTATTTCCTTATGCTTATTTAGCTGCGATTTAAAAAGTTATTTTAAACTTACTCCGAATTATTCTAATCCTGATTTTTGTTGTTTGATTCATTTTAATATTGACATGTTGCAATCGCAAAATTCGGAATGAGGCACAACAGAATCAAAGAAAAATCCAAATGCTTTATATTTTGAAATAAAATAAGCCTGCCAATCTTGCTCAAAAAGACCTGAAAGACATTCACTCACTTTCTTTTACGATTCAACTCTTTCAGTAGGAATTTCTGAAACATGTGAATACCTTTTAAACTAAACTTCTTCCGAAAGGGAAAAAAATCAAAAACTTTCTCAAAAAGAAGTGAAAGTCTACAGAAACTTTTTCTGTTGGAAATTTACTACGAAATGGTGGCTGTTATTTGAAGAATTTTTCTTAAAGAGAAGAAAAAAGCCAAATAAAAAGATGTGATAGGAATTTTGTTAAGTTGCGAATTTTTTTCTTTTTTGTATCTTGATTAAACCTGTTCGATTTTCAATAATAAATTGATAACATTTTTCTAAAAAGTGTAAAATATTTTGAAAATTTTAGCTACCTATTCTAAAACAAGTCATACATTTCAAAAAATTGTACTCTCCTGAATGACAAAAATGAAGATATTCTATTTACGAGCCATGTTTCTTATTTTTTTTTTACACGTTTTAAAATTTAAATTATTACAAATAATCCTAAGCCTGCATGTGTGAACATCAAAGTGTTTTTTTTTCGAAACCTGCTTTAGATTTTTTTAGAGTTCAATATTGAATGGAATTTTGGAATAATTTACATAAGTCTAGCTCTCAACTCTACCTACAATTACTGTTCTATCTGAGAAATTCAAATGTTCTAAGAAAGATTGACGTTTTTGGGCGTGAAAATTATTTAACCAATCTTCAGAACCTTTGAAATTAATGCTAAAAGCATCCATTTTCGTTTTTTATATTAATTCTTTACATTCATAAATATAATGTTTAACAAAAAAATATTCCTGTAATAAACGAAATGAACAGTTATGGATTTCTTTATGCAAAAGAACGTCGAAAAGATATCAATTATAGCAGCTTTTATAAAAAAATTTACTTATGATCGTATTTTCGGCTTCTGTCGCCTTTATTCAATGAATCCACCAGTGAAAAAGTTTTAAAATCTTATCTGCTTCGTTGGATTTTCGTTGAAGATTCATATCTCAGAATTATAATTCTTTTCGAATAAGTCATCCTGCCAAACAAGCTTTAAAACGTCATTTGTTGGACCATTTTTTGTTGAAGATTGTTTTATTAATTTTTTCTTTGTTCTTTCCTTTAGAATTACTATTCTGTCAGAATGTGTTAAATAACGTCGTACTATAAATCTGCGCGATTGCTATTGGGGATGTACCTTGTAGATTTGAACCATGGTCAAGTGACGAGGACGACACCTGAGCTAGTGACCTCCTCTCCTAACTTCCACACCACACTAACGTGAGGACGTTTAGTGCTTAAATATCTAACGTGCATCGGACTCCTCTACCCCGGTGTTTTCCTTTGGGGGGTACAAGGCACGAACCCCGAATTTTGGCTCGAAAGGCCCATAACCGTAGGCTACTACGGCCCGGCGAAAAGGGAAAACTTTTGGGACCCCCTGCAGAGCCAAAGGTTTGGGGCCCGCAAGCTGTGTTTTACAAAAGTAGGTAATGGGTGACAGTCAGGCTTGGCCCCCTCCTCCGCGATGCGGTGGTTGCGGGGTTTAAGTTACGACACTGACCACAGCAATTCTTTCCGGTCATTTTTGCTATACATTCTTTTCCCGAAAGTATAACAAAAAAGTTTTGCAATTACTTTCTGCTTAATCATTCTTTCGTTGGTGGCTTATTTTCAAAATTCACCAAAAATTAATAATATAAGTCAGCGTTTTTCAAACTGTGGGGCGCGCCCCCGGGGGTTTGCAACCCCTTACGAGAGGGGGCGGCATATTAAAAAATTTAAAAAAACAAAAAAATTTAAAAAAAATTTTCTAATTTACTGAAGAAACAAAAAATACATTTGACATAATAAAAATAAAATGCACTTTTAAACCCGGTATAATTACACGCATAAATGTCCCAGTTCCCTAAAAGAATGGGTGCATTTGATAATTTATTTAAAAATATTAAGAAAAAAGTTTAAAAATTCCCAGTGACCCCATGGGATTTACTTTAAAAAAAATTATATAAAAAAAAATTTAACACTTACCCTTGATTTTTTTTTTGTATGGTTTATAATTAATTTTTAATTTTGCCGTTTAAAAAATTTTTGTTTTGCCCTGCCAACCGTTTTTACGAAAGGCCGATATGATTTGCGGGGGGAAATAAAAGAAAATTTCCTCTGAGTAAAGTAAATCATTGGGCAAACATTGTCCAGGTCCATTTATTGCTTTCCCAAAAACCTTCAGAATAATTTTTATGGAAAAACCGTGCACAGAAAAAACTTTCCTTTTGGGAAAACGTTATAAATTCGTCCGGGGAAATTAACGTTCTGACTGAGGAGACTTTATATCGCTGGTGGCATTTAAAACGTTAAAGTCATACCCAAATTTTTGCATCAAAGGTTTTAGTATTATTGAGTTCAATACAAGTTATTGTATGGGGGGGGCAATGAAAAAATTTTGATTAAATTTCCGGGGCCCCGAATATTGAAAAATTTGAGAAACACTGGCCTAGCTTTTATATAGAAAAAATTTAAAATTATGGAAAATTTTTTGAAAAAAGGGGAAAAAAAGTTTTAAAAAAGTTTCATTCTTTTTCGTTTTTGCCAAAAAAGGAATTTTTAAAATTTTTTTTGCTAATATACTTAAGACAGTTTTATATCAATATATAATAATTCAATTGACACTAAATATAAAAGACGAAAAAGTTTACATTTATACTTTTGCAAAATCGTGGTTCCGAACGTAGTCCGTTACCTTAACTAAGTTCCGTAAGCGTAGGTAATAAGAACAAGCTTTCAAAATTAGTAAAAAATTAAAATTATTGTTGTATGGTGGAAAATGACAACTACAAAAAAAAAAAGATAAAAGTTTCTTGAAAACTTCAGCAAACTTCAATAACTTAATAACTGAAAATTTAACTTGACCTTTTTCGCGGGTTTTTTTAAGATTATTAAAAGAAAAGAGCGGAAAAGTTTAGAAGTTTGGGAAGAATTCTTAAAGCTTATGAGTTCCACTGCAGGGATTTCTAGTGCGTGGTTTTATGTACTTCAATGTGTTTTGAATCTTTAAAATCAAAGGAAATTTAAGCATCGAATATTTTCTTATTAAAGAGTAGTTCTCCAACACAAAAAATTTCTTAAAATGTATACTTCGTAACAAACTTTAATTTTTAAAAGGGACATTGTTGGACGAGATTTTATAAAAAATTTAAATGAAACTTCTCGACTCATTTAACATTAAGTTATTGAAGTTTAAATACTTTCATTTTTTATTGAGAACATTTTTAACCCCGTGCACCACAAAGTATCACACGGGGGCTTACGTAGAAGTAAGCGTGAAGCAGACATCACAGAAAGATTACGACGCATAATACATCCATGCCTTACCCCGGATTCGAACCCAGACACTACGGCACCGCAGTCAGCGTCACTAACCCCTACACCGAATGGGTGGTAATTACTTTCACTTGTAGCTTTTTCATTCACTTGTAGTGGTAGGAATTCAGAAAAAGTATACCCCCCGAATAATAGTTACTCTTTTTCAAAACTGGGAAGTAATCAAATTTATTTTTAAAAAAGAGTTCATTTATAAATTCTTTATTTATCCCATTTTATTGCTCGACTTAGTCTTGCGTAATAAGTAAATTTTAAAAAATTTTAACAAATTTGTATTTCTCTTCAAAGCAAAGAAATTGGTGTAATATTTCCATACAAAATACGAGGCCTAATTTTAAAATAATCTTATTTCTTTTTTTTTCAGATTTTCTCTGAATTTCTAGACTACCGAATGTCATAGGCTATTTTCATAGAGAAAAAAAGCACAACGTCACTTTTTATCAGCCAACCCCTCCACTAAATTTTCAATATCGTGTATCATTTTTGAATAATTTTAAAATCACATTTTTTGCATTATTTCATTACATATCATTTGTATAGCCATAACTGTCGATTTCAAACCTCCTCAAGACGGAGAGTAAAGCTTTGAAATTTTATTTCATTTGATTGGCTCTAAGCTAATAGATTTGAATATTCTGTTTGATTATTTAAATCACTGTTTCTTAAGAGGACTCACTACATTCAAACTCGTGATTTTGATAAAATGTACAAATGAATAATTTTTTTGGTATTTATTGACAGTTGAATTAGAGTATACATAATATTTAAATGTAATTTTTCGCCAAAAAATCTAGAGAGAATGACAAAATACATCCTCCCTTTACGAAAAATTACTTCTACAATAATAATATTTTGCATATATATATATATATATATATATATATATATATATATATGATAGATAGATAGACCTTCTATACCAGAGGTTAGCTAACATTTTTGATATATGTGATTTAAAAGGGGATTTATTCATGTTTTATTATATCAGAGTAGAACCTTTTTAGCAAAAAACACCCACTATTATTGCATTAGATCGTAACTAAACATAATGCGGGTTTCTCAAAAATTTTAGTTTAACTCTGTTATAGATGGCCTAGATATATATATACAAAATATTATTATAGAAGCATTTTTGAAAAAAAGGAGAATGTTTTGAAAATGTGTCATTCTTTCTTCAAGTTTTTGCCAAAAACTAGCTTTTAAATTTTTTGTGCTAATATACGCAAGACAGTTTTATATCAATATATAATAATTCAATTGACACTAAATATAAAAGATGAAAAAGTTTACATTTACGCTTTTGCAAAATCGTGGTTCCGAACGTAGTCCTTTACCTTACCTAAGTTCCGTAAGCGTAGGTAATACGAACAAGATTTCAAAATTAGTAAAAAATTAAAATTATTATTGAATGGCGGGAAATAACTACAAAAACGAAAATAAGAGTTTCTTCAAGACTTCAGCAAACTTGCATAACTTAATAACTGAAAATTTAATTATTAGGAAGAAAACAGCGGAAAAGTTTAGAAGTTTGAAGTTTGGAAAGAATTCTTAAAGCTCATGAGTTCCACTGCTGGGATTTCTAGTGTTTTAAAATTTAAGTAGCTATTAATGTTGGTACAGCCACACACATTAAATAAATTATATTGATAATTAACCTATACTTAATTTTTATATTGAAAAGGATGTATTTTTTAGAAGTTGTTCATACCGTAATTTCTTCTTCAATTCAAAATAATTTCAAAACAATCTTTAATAAGATTATACTTTAGATTCCTTCGGATCTGTTACTGAAAAGGATTTTTCCCGAAGAAATTTATTTTCTAAATCAAAAGGCTTAGTTTTTAATTACTAAATAGTTGTTGCAAAATACAAAATGTAATTCTATAGATTGGTCTGTAAACTATAAAGTTTGTGGTATAAAAATTTCCTTATATCGTGTATATCGTGTTGAGGTTAATACAATTCGTATAAATACATTTTTCCTAAAAAGTAACAAATTTAACCCCAGTAAGAGGGATATTTCTCTATTTTTTTTCACTTTTCAGTGTTTCTTTAGTATGATTTTATTCTGCTCTAGCGATTTTACTTCCTTTTAGAGAGCCACTTTTATTTTCTAAAGTTAGATAATGAAAACTGTATAATAACTTAGGGGAATTAGATCTTAGTTTATCTGGTTCAAACAGGAGCTTAAGTTGAATGAAAATCATCATAAATTATGCTGTGAGAAGATATTATTAAACTTCGTTTTACACAGTAGCTAATGCTGATCTAATTTACTATAAATAATGTTCTGGTGCTTCATATTTCAGTAAACGACATATTTACTCACTAAAAACTGATATACGTACTCAAATTAATCTTTGACCAGCTTCTCAATTCTTAAAAATAAAAGAACTAAATTGATTTGTTCTACTTATTAATTTATGTTTATGTATTAAAGTTAATAAATTAATAAGTAAAACAAATCAATTTAGTTCAATTTCAACAAAACAAGGATTATATAACAACTACTGACCTGATATTCTCCGTAAACAGTAGACTTCAAATAATGGGATCTTATTCATACATATGCACTCTGAATGTCTGATCTCGGTAACGCTTTGTAATGCCCTTCTTCAATCCCTTTTTCTTTCTTAATCTTTCCTATTCATTACATTTCTACCGAAGTAGTAACAGTCATTTGTATTCCTCACGGTTCCCTTTCACAAAGCAAGATTCTCATAATCATACATCGCAGTGAAGCTTTCCAAAGTGGCCGAGGTCATGATCGTTAGCTCTTTAAGGGTGGTGTCAAGTCGTGGATTCACATCCGGGTGCCACTGAAGAGCCACCGTGTAGTGGGGACGATGCACATTAAATATGACGAGGCTCGAAGTACTCGTCTTAGCGAGATGTGGAGAATAGAATGTCAGATCGGTTATCATCCTTCGTCACTTGACCATGGATCAACATTACGAGGTTCATCACGAATTGCTTTGAAGAAAGGGTCGTTGGTTTAGTTCGTTGAGGTTCAAAAATAGGAAGTCCGTGTTTCTATAGGGAAGGGGTCAGCAAACAGCAGTTTCAGACTCCAATGTCCATGTTTTATTAAAATCAATTATATCTACTGAAATATTAATCCGAATACGACAGTCTTAACTGAAACCGCTATCGGATGTTGTAAGATACCTCCTTCCAGGTTTGCACGGCTGCGGTAGCCGAGTGGTATAGGTATCGGACCGTGGCTTGCCTTGTTACGAGTTCGAGCCCCGTACCACTAAAGATCCGCCGTGTAGGGCAGCGATGCACGTTAAATCTGTCGAGAGCTGAAACGTCCTCCGTTGATGTGGTGTGGTAGTTAGAGGGGGTGCCAGCTCAGGTGTCGTCCACGTCACTGGACCATGGTTCAAAATTACGTGGTCCGTCGCCAAAAGCCCTCGTGTAGCTAAACAGTGCGACGTTAATAATCAATCAATCAATCCAGGTTTGCACACATATGCTTATAAATGGCTCTTTGATACCTTAATTAGCTTGTTTCACTGATATTTGGGCCTTTCTCTCTACGAATTCCTGCTTGAATAATAATCCACAGACCTTTATCCAAACGTTAATAAATTAATCAATAATCTGCAATGATAATCCTAAGTTTAATAAATAATAAACCTTTTTATCCTAACGCTAATAAATAATTAATCCTTCAGATAAAAAGAGCCCTATAAGAATTTAACGTTATAATCTGCCTCCTTTTAAGTAAAGAACACTGATTTTACAATTCCTTTTTCTTTAGATAAATCATTTTTTTTCTGGTATAAAAAGTATTTGATTATCATCTCCCCTGTATCGTAATACTAAATGAATTTTTCAATTCTCTCCTACTCTATTCGTTCACTCTCTCCCTATTTGTATGTATATCTTATATTCAAATTTTCAATCGTTAATAAAATACTTTTATTCATCCATTCAAGTTCAAATACATTTTTTGAACTTGGAAGGATGATACTTGATTTAAAAACAGTTTTTCCAAATATTAATTCATCAATTCAATTTAAAACTAAAATAAATTTTTCTTCTGTTATGAACCAGTGGTTGTTGGTGTTTGGTGGTCGAGCAAAGATCAATCATAGAACTTTAAAACTTTATTACTATCTTCACTTAATCAACCAACACAATTAAAAGTAGGGAGTGAGTGCGTGAGTGAATATTAACGTCACACTGTTCAGCTACTCGAGGGATTTTGACGACGAACCACGTAATTTTGAACCATGTTCAAGACGTGGATGACACTGACGGCATCCCACCTCCCAACTACCACACCACACTAACGGGAGCGTTTCACTCTCGACAGTTTTAAACGTGCATCGCTGCCCTACAGGCGGGTCTTTAGTGGTATTGGGCTCGAACTCAGCGACATGACTGCCATGATCGATACCTTGAGCACTGGGCTTCCGCAGCCCTTGTGGGGTGCAGTGGTAATAATGACCGTGGACATCGCTATACGGTTCAGGTTCCCTACACAAAGACCCGCGTGTAGGATACAAATCTGTACTGAAATCCTTCGTTGATGGTGTGTATGGAGTGCCAGCTTCAGGTGTCTCCACGTCACTACGCATGTCAATTACTGCTCCAAAATCTTAGTAATGCACAATATAAATCTCAAACTCAAACCCTTAAAGTAGGAATGCCTAATCCGAACAGCATAGGCTTAGTTCACTAACAAAAGATATCTAAACTTGAGACTGGTGTTTTACCCTAGCTTGAATCTCT
The DNA here is from genome assembly GCA_019973955.1 of Trichonephila inaurata madagascariensis. Taxonomy (NCBI): domain Eukaryota; kingdom Metazoa; phylum Arthropoda; class Arachnida; order Araneae; family Nephilidae; genus Trichonephila; species Trichonephila inaurata. The sequence goes on along the minus strand of BMAV01017156.1, from coordinate 5,590 downwards.
GAATCGTCACAATTAAATTTCAACTATTAACTATCAACCATCGACCATCCTCGCGTACTCTAATATATCTCATCTTCTTCACCGATAAAGGTTTTCAACTGAACTTATAATTAAAATGAATAATTTTACCCAAGAGGATTAGTGAAATATTCTCGGATAGACCCGTTAAACTTTGTTCATGTAAGTAGGGGAATTGACTTTAAAAAAATTATATTACTTGTTCTCTTTAAATAATTAAGATGAAAATCGTAATTTTGTGAAATATTTTCGAAGTTTAAACGTACGAGTTAAGTGTCAATTACCCGAACTTAGTTAAAAACTAAACTTTTCTGCTGTCAAAAAAGAGTATTTTAAGATTTTAGTTCAAGATCTGCAACGTGTTTCGATAAGACAACTATAACTAGTTTGTTACACCTTTAGCTCCAATCTCTCAAAGTGTATCATAGCATATATCACAGGAGTTAATTAGCATCTAAAGGATCACACACACACAAATAGAACAAGAAGAACTCACATTTCGAAAACTTAATGTTGAAATCGAAGCGAACATTTAATGGTTATAAAAATGAGCAAACGTCGGAATGAGATCTATTTTCAGAGTTTATAGTTAAAAGAAAAATTCATATTCAAATGAAATGTGTTGTCTTCTACAATTGGCTGAAAGGATGTTTGTGTGTGTATTGCAGACTTAAAGTACATCAAGGTGACCAATTGCTTTCAATTTATAAATGGGTTTACTTAGCACTACTTTGGGTCAGTGATCCCATTGTTATTTGTTGAAAAACATTTTTTGTTAAGTTTCCACTCACAAATACTCCCATGTGAGTGACAGAAAAACTTGAATATTGAGCTGTTCATTAGAGAGGGTGTCCAGGTTCAATATATATAACCCGAATGTGTACATATTTCAAAATATATTCCATGAAATGTAATCTTTTGTTAATTTCGATATCTTTAAAAGTCATCAGCTCATTTCTAAAATTCTTTAATTATTATTAATATTTACTCAGTACCTAGAGAACTTCTATGAATGCACTTTTTTTTCTAAATAATATTAAAATGTACTTTAAGAATTCACACGAATGAAATATTTTTCTTCATTAAAATGGAAGTAATTATTTTCTTCAACCAACACAGTTTGCGACATGGTCGATCTTCATTGACCATATCGTGGGGTTTCAGCGTAAGTTAGAGGTGTGGGATTCTCGAAATGATGAGACATTTTAGAATTTTTAATATGACTTTTATTAAGAATTTAACTTAAATTACTTAGATATCGAACACAAACTTATATTAAGTGAGAATAAACCAAAACACGTAGTCTGAATTAACACAGATCGCGCAATTAGATCATTTATCAATATAATTATATTATATCCGCCTACTCTCAATCTCAATAATATATTCGCGTTCAGAATATAATCTTCCTACCTTGGTTGAATACGCAACGTCCAATCCATTTCAAATATTTCTCCAAGTGGGCGTACAATGGTATGTACCTTGGTTGAATGGCTAAAGTTTCTTGATTCTAGGTAAGCCGTCAATCAACACTTCTATCTTCTCTGAACTGAACTTTCTCTATAAATTGCCATCGCGCTCACTAAAACTTCTGCCCCTTTTTAAAGGTTATCTTATTTGCATCTATCCTTCGTTTCACTTCTTGGATTTGAGTTGGAAAAGATTTGCCATTAATCGTGGCCGTCAAAGAACACAGAGGTTATGTTAGAGAAAGGACGCGTGAGATGTCACAAGTTGGCTTTTTATATAATCTGATTTAAATCAACATTGACAAATAATAGGTTTGTGGAACGCCCTTTTAGCAGAATACGTGTAAATTAGTTTGTACTGAATATACTTTGTAATCTAATAAACAGCATTGTGTAAATGCTTTAGACCAAAGATTTTCCCCTTATTTATTTTTTTTCAATAATTTAATTTTAAAACTTCATAAAATTAAAAAAAAATATCATTTACTATACACAAAAAAATAGTAGAGTAATATATTTTAATAGATCTAAGCTTCTGAAAAACAAGCCAAATGGTTGATATAAGTGATGACAACTCCATTAGCTGCGGCGATGTGTAAAATTATGGATTGTTATAATGTTTGAGAGAAAGTGGTGAGTATCATCAACAAATTTGTAATGCGAGACAGGAGGTGATTTGTCTTCTCAAAATGTTTGAGAAATTTCAGGAAAATGGATTGGAAAATGCTTCGTTTCTTGAATTAGTACGTCGCATTGTTCTTATATTTCATTTTTTTTGGTGATTTTTTTTCAATCTTTTTTATTTTCCCATTTCTTCTTTTTTCACTCATACAAACAAATCTGATAGATTTGGAAAATGATGAAATATAGTAAAGAAACATTAAAACGTGAAAAAAGTTATAATATAACTATTGTAAATTTCCCCCCATCATTTGATGAATTAACTTGAAGGTTGCTTTTGCTTTAATTTAAGAAATAGGAACCAATCATATAATTTTCGTTTTACACTTGAATATGTTAAGGTTCAAAATCTTTTCACAAAAAAAAAAATGGGACGTTCAATTAAACGTTGTATTAACACAAAATTTATTTTTAATTGTGTGAAATCCGCATTAGTAACCCAAAAAAGAGATACTATCAGCGTTACAGAAGTTCAGAATAAATGGACGAGTTGTTAATGAAAAATAGAAAACCAACACATATTTTCTTTTGTACATCCCCAAGTAAACCTTTAGTCATACAAAGCTCACTTCAAAATCAATCTTATCTGGTATCCCCTAAATGACTGACGATTTGAAAAAGTAATTAAAAAATAATTGATAGCTTTAACTTTGTCTGTTATTTTGGGGAACATTTAAAAAATTTTAATAAATAAAACCCAAAAAAAAAAGATTCAAAAACCCTTCCAGCTCACTCACCATTTATTATGGTGGATTTAGGGTTCACATTTGGAAAGGGATTTGATACCAAATATCGCAAAAGCTCAAACACGTTGGAAGAACAAAACGTAAAAAGAAAAAGAAAAAATGTCAGAAAAAAATATTAATTTATACAAAAATAAGAAGTACATAAAAATATACAGCATTCAAAATTTGTAATAAAACTTCGGGCCAATTATAACCAAATTTCATAAACAATTTATATATATATATATTAAATATGCGTTGTTAGATATTTTTGTCACTCTCTATGTATTTATATAGTATATACAAATATATGTACACACACACATATATATATACACTATACAATTTCATAGGTAAACAAACGTATCTATCTTTCTATCTACGTGCGTCTATCTTCTCACGAACCGCACGACACAGAAAAACCTAAAAAACCAAAAATTCGGGAAAAGATCCCAAGAATCTATTTTGTGACCATTTTTATTCCAATATTAAAATAGTTAAAAAGATAATAACTAAAACCTTTGTTTTTCCCCCGCGTGTTGTTTCTCCCCCAAAAAGAATAAACACCGGGGGGTGAAAGTTTTTTTCACTACGTATTTTTTAAAAACGATCTAATTTTTTTTTTTGAGACTCAGGCAAAAAATAATTTCAGGATCGGGGGAAAACCATTTTCTTCCGGGCGATACGGTATAATTTATTTTAAAAAAAAATTTTATTTTCTATTTTTTAGATTTTTTCCAAAGGGAGTCAAAAAGACACGTTTTTATGAAAAAATTCTAAATCGTTCCGTTTTCATTTTTTTTAGTTAATCAAATCATATTCTACATAAAAAGTCCATGATTTTTCCTTTTTGAATCAGCCCAAAAAAAAAAATGTCAAAAAAGTTTTTTTTTTGATTTTTCAAAAATACTCACAATTTTATTTAAATACTTAATAACTTTTTTTAAAAATAACTCAAAAATTTTTTTTTCCATGTGTAGAACAATATATCCATACTTGCAAAGTTAAAAAAAATTACTTAAAAAGGTTTTAAAAAAACAATTGTGTTTTCTTTTTTTTTTTCCCTTTTGGAGGAACATTAACATTATTTTTTTTAAATTTTTTTGTTTAAAAATAACTTTTTTTGAATCGAACAGAAGTTTGAAGGCATTAATTTAAAAAATAAAACCCTTTAAAATTTTAACAAAACGAATTTTATATACCCAAGGGTTTTGCGGAAAAACCCGTTTTGGGGCCCAAAAGGCTCTTTTCCCCGGGTTAAATGTTTGATGAAAGATTCATAAAAAAAAAGAAAATGGTAAAAAAATTGAAAAAAACTAGATTTTGAAAATTGAATATCTCTTTTTTTTTATTTTAAAGGTCTTTTTTTTTTTTATTCGATAGTTTTTTGGCGCGATCGGAGAGCGCGGGTTACCGTTCTACCCCCCGTTCGAAACAACATCATCACTTAATTTTTTTGATTTTTTTTAAAAAATCAAATTTTATTTCCCCATTTAAAAAATTCCCTTCAAATTTGTAATTGGAAAGATAATTTAAATTTATCACAATACAGTTTTTTTTAAAAAAAACGAACTTTACATATTTTATGACTTTTTTTAAAAAGAATAATATCAATATATTTTTTTTTATATAATTTTTATGAAAAAATTTAAAAAATCATACTTGATTTTTAGTTAGTGTTAAAAAATAAAATCAAAAACTTTTTTGGAATTTTTAAAAAAAAAACTAAATTTTAAATATTTAATAATAACTATCGAATTCAAATTTTTTTAAAATCTTTTTTAAAATAATTGCATGAAACTTTTTTTCCGGGATCGAACATTTCCCCAAAAAAGCACACAATTTTAATTCAACATTTAATATAGTTGTGAAATTTTTTAATTATAAAAACTCTACTTTTTTTAACATAAACTATTTTTTTAAAAAGGTACATTTTTTCCGGGGCCTAAAATTAGCAAAGTGTGTGAGTGAATTTAAAGTCCCCCTGATCACTTACTGAGGTTTTGGGGGGCACCTCACATTTTGAACGAGTCAATGACGAGGATGAGACTTGAGGGGACCCATCTCTCTTAACACCATACCACACCAACGCTAGGGCGTTTAAACTCTTAAGATTCAAATTTTTTTAGAAACTTTTTAAAAAAAGAATTAATTTAATTTTTGGGAAATTTCCCAAAATTTTTATGATGTTAATAAGAAATCACAAAAAATACGAGGAACGACTGATAGCGAGAGGGTGGGAAATTTCCTGACAATATGTTATGATTTAAAAAAGGTCGTGAACGCCCGGGGGAAAAACATGTCTGACAAAAAAAAAGGGGGAAAAATTTCGAAAAAGGGGAAATTTTATTATACATAGGCCGAGGAACCCGGGGTAAGGAGGAGGGGGGGAAGTCTTTTTAAAAGAATATTGGGGAAATGTGTGCTTTTAAATTTTTTGAAGGAAAGGGGGAAAAATTTATAAAAAATAAAAAAGTCCGTGCAACGCCGTCCCTACAGCTGATATATATATATTTTTTATATATATAATTCAATCACAACCCAATAATCAATCAAAATCGAAACCCTTAATCCCATGTCATTAATCCCATTTCAAAATATCAATGGCGAATATAGAAGATAAAATCCCAACGTTTTCAAACAAAATTAAAAAAATTTTAAAAAAATCCAAGCGCAACCTCGGGGCTTTGGACCGAT
>BMAV01017155.1:0-67491 GCA_019973955.1 Trichonephila inaurata madagascariensis | reverse complement strand
CCCCAGTACGAGTTGATCGAATTCCTGAAAAAATTTAAAGTAGCCCTTACCCTGGAAAAGTCTGCCCATCCCTGTTCTAAACTGAAACGTCGCTGCATCAAAGACTGTGCGCAAAGCACTCAAAAGCTTGCGGATGTTTTTTTTTAAAGTTTTTATTTTTTGAGTGATTAATTTTTAAGTTTCCACATTTTACACATCGATAACAAGCAACGGTAATTTTTAAGTAATAAATGTAATGAACATATTGTTTTACAGAATCTCGTAAAAAAGGTATTAGATGCGACACACAAAATGTTTTTTTTAAATCAGTAATTTGTAAGAATATTTTTCTATCTCTGTGGACAAAAGACAGATACTGATTTCGACACACGGGAAAAAGTTTCGTGCGATTATCTTTATAAATGACGAAATTATTAAATATTTCATTAAAATGTTGAGTATTTTTTGAAAAATTGTAAAAAATAGTTTTTGACCGTTTATTTTTTAAATGACTGTTTCTAAAAGAAAAAGCATGGACTCTTTTGCAGTGTAGAATATCAATTCATTAACACGAAAAAAACATTCTTAAGCAACAATTTGGAAATACTTTTCAAAACAATTCCACAATTTGGACTCATTTTAAAAAAAATCGTAAAAAAATAGAAAATATCATTGCTTTGTAATATATATATATATATAAATAATCTTCCGGATTCTGGAATTTTTTTTGTGTGTGAGTTTTATAGGGAGAATTGGATGTTTTTTTTAAAAAAAGCAAAACTGCAAAAAAAAAATCCCTCTTATATGTCTTTATTTTGCATCTTCGAAGAAACAACAAACGGGTAAGACAATTATGCGTTTAAGGTTTTTTTATTAATATTTTTTTAACTAATTGCAATATTGGGAAATAAATAGTAAAAACAGATTTCTTTTATCTATCCCAATCTTTTGATACCTTCGGCGAGTTTCTGCGTCGTGCGGTTCGTGAGAAAAATAGATGTACATACAAAGCGACATAGATACGTTTATTTACCTATAAATTTTAATTGTGTTGATTATGGAGTCCCTTTCCTACAGATATTTTTTAAATTAAGAGGGGTGGACCTTCACAATGTCAAATTTTGGTTAAAATTGCGTTTTTGATTTTTTATTCTAATAATATCCTTTATAGTTCTGTCAAATAATTTTATCATTTTGATTAATAATTACTGATCTATTTTTTAATTTTTTTAAATAAATGTTAATATGCACATTTATTAGTTCATAAAATTTCTTTTACACGTAAAAGACTCCTGGCATTACAAATTAAGTCCCATTTCTTTCTAATTTTCAAAACTTATGAAAGATGACAACGTTTACAATTTTGTGCATTAGTTTTCTAAACTATTTAATGGTTCATATTTTGTGTTGCTTTGAATATCTTGAATGTGTGATAATTGGTGAAATATTTCATATAGTAAAGAAGATTTATATTTTTTCATCAAATTATACTCTGAATTCAAAATTTATGCACTTATATATTTTATTGTAGTTCATCTGTGTGTAAAACAAAATGTATGAGCATATCTAAAAAACTAATGCGCGATGAGCATTTTTAAAAATAGTTTTAAAAATGTAATTAAAAAAAATAAATCTATAATAGTTTTTTTTAAAGTATATTTAAATTGTGAAATATAATCATTTACTACATTCATTCCACTCCCAGCTAATTAAGCTAACAATTTAAGAAATTAGATTTAATGGTCCACCATCCCTTAAGAACAACGAATGCTAATCGAATAAATATCTTAATTTTACAATTTATACGTCATAGAAAATAACTTCTACATTTCTATGCAGAGTTTTTAAATCCGAATTTGGTTTTCTCTTCTCTGTAGGATTTTTTTCACAGAACATATCAATATATTTCTGAGATCTCCTTCATCAATGGCTGCTTTTTCCATGAAAGGGATTTCAAACTAAGAAATATCTCATGAAAGATTCATCTTTTTTTGTGTGTGTGTGGAATACGTGGAAATTTTTCGCTATTTTTTTCCCTATCAAGACATTTTTCTCTCTTTAAGATATTTATCTCATTCGATGTCTCCCAAATTCCAAATTGTGATTGGAAAAAACGGTTGACGATTCCTTTAATAGAAGTCACTCATTCGTCTCCTTTCAAAATCTTTTAAATCAAACATCTCTGCATTACCAAAAAGCAAAGGTTTTTGCAAATTTGAAAAGGTTTATTCTCCTTTCGGTAAGCATTCCTCTGTATTATTCCGTGGACTTTTTTTAAAAAATAAATCTTCATATGATTTTTGCAACCCGCTTTTTTAACACTCCCTTGCTATCTTAATAAATATTGATTTTTAGAGATTATTGTTTTTTAACCCACTGAGGGCCACCAGTGTATATATATGTCTCGCTCATCGGGTATGTTAACTTTCCAGACGTATATATACGTCTCTCCAAAGTATGAATTTTTCTTCGCGCTGCTATCAGTAAAACTATACTGAATGCTTTGGAATGCAATAAACTGCCCCTGACAGTGTTTGCAAAGAGTTTACTTATTTCACAGAGAAGGATTTTTTTATTTATACTTTTTATTTTCCCTCAAACACATTGCACATGAGCGCCTATGTGAGCAACAGAGCGGGGGTGGACAGTGTCGTATTTTAAAACATCACCAGGAGCATAGGATAAATACTTGACAGTGAAATTAAGAAAATTTTCAGAGTTTTCGATTATCTCTAGAAAGACTTAAGAGATTATAATGAAATTTGGTATGTGTATAAGGCTTTTTTGTAAAGCAAAAATAAATAAATAAAATAACATTCAAAAGCTAAAATACACATGCATGATACGCATGCAGGTCTCATCGAAATCGGAAGGTATGAAACAGTAGTTGTAGAACATAACAAACAAACAAAAAATTGGTTAATAGGGGCATGGTCCCCTACAGGTAAACGTGCCTCAAACCATCATTTTTTTCCCGCAGCTAAGGGGATTTATGAGTTCTTGTGGAGATTGATCCCTCTTGTTCAGAAAATTTGTTTTCAAAGTTGAACCTTTTCAATTAAGAAGTTTGAAGACAAAGGAAAAACAACCGAGCACCGATCTCTCAATCTTGAACGCAGTTAGAATAACTCAGCTTTCTCAAACGGAGTTTGGGGTAAATTGGCTCTTCGCATTTTTTATTTTTGTACCGAATGGTTCTGTGGAATATATGTAGAAAAATGACTGCAGATTGTTCATAATAGAATTAAAAAAATACTTGGTGTTGAAGAAGAGTCTGAATGATATTGTTTTCTTTGTTAAGTTTGTTGTGTTGAATATTTTACTACGCTAATTGCGTTAAGTATATACCAAAGTTCTATGCAATTTAGCTCTACTTTGAATGACTTTTTTGTGCATGTCTTCCGTTACTGTTACCTGCGATGAATGTTTCTGTATTATATATTCAGGGGATTTGAGACGAATACGAATTCTTTGCGGAGGATTAAGGACTTTTCTCTTGCGCTAATTATGAACAAAACATAAGAAACAACATTGGATTTTTACTTTGAGTAAAGCAGTGTTTTTTTATTCAATTCACCAGAACATTACGCAAGTACAGTGAAATATATTTTACGCGAAAACGCGCTTAAGGTATCTGACTACGTTCGGAACCGTGATTTTGCAAAAGCGTATAAATGGATAATATTTAAAACATTTAGTGTCACTTAGATTAGAAAATGTACATAAAATTATTCTAAGAATATCATTAAAATAAAAAATTATTTAAATACAATATTTTGACTAAAAATTAGCACAGAATGACCCATTTTCAAAATATTTTCCTTTTGTGAAAAATGCCTCTATTATAATAATATTTTGTCCTGTATATAGCTCAGATCTCTGTACAGAGGCTCAACTAGAATTTTTGAAATATATAACTTAGAAGTGGGTATATCCATATTTTACGGCAACAGAGGGGAGAAATTTTAAGAAAAAACGCCGATAATTATTTCATTGGGTGGTAACTCTAAAAATAATGTGAATAATTCAAAACTCCTAGCCGCAACTAATTAAGCCAATGAAATCATAGTTAGGTCTTTACATAAAAACGTTCCACTCTCTTTAAGGGATTAAACGATTTTATTGATCAAACTGTGCAACAAAGAGTCGATTGGATATAAATCCCACTGTTTTATCCAATATCAGCTTAGATTGGCTTTGTATTTAAAATATAGCCTTGTTAGATAAATTCAATTGTTCTAATTGAAATCAAAGCGCTGCTTTTTTGAAGGAAGTTTCGATAAATTTAACCAATGTAACCATTGTTCGGCCTTTATTTTTAAAGTACCACCTTTCTTTTAGATGATCTTACTATTTTATTGTTTAGATGAAAATCAGAATTCTCATTGGATATAAGGGACAGATATTTTAACCAAAATTGTCATAGACTGACATTTATTTTTAAATGTACCGCCTTCTTTAAAGTCATTATTAAACTTTATTGGTTTGTTGTATTGAAAGCGCTGGTCAGTAATGCATAGTACAATGAATTTAACCAGTGAATCAATCCATATTTAAACTTTCAAACTTGAAGTACGCCTTCTTTCGAGAAATTACTCATTTATTTTCCAGACTGATATCAATGTGACCAGTGGATGTTCGTCATAACCATTTTTCCAAAGTTGCTTTTTCAGGTGAAGTTATTTACACCATGAATCAACCGATTGAAATGATTGGCAATTTTATGTGTTTTAATAATGGCGTTTGACCAGTGTTTTTTTTACACTTTCAATATTTGCGATCCAACTTTCAATCATTATTTTCGCCCCACACACACATATTAATAATATATTTAAATCAATAATGACAGATGTTCTTTGACGATAAAGCTTACAATACAATTTTAATTGTAAACCGTACAAATTATCAATATAAATATTAAATTTTGGAAATGTTACTTTTAAGTAAGTGAGTGAGTGAGTTTGGTGTTTTATGGCGCAAGAGCCAGTTTTGGCTATACTGCGCCAAACATTCATAGGTCTGTGGTCTGGACGGGAAAAGAAATTGGATGACAAGATGGAGGGTCGAAAATAGAGAAGGATCACTGGGGTACCCCAGGGGTGTGACACCCGTGTTTACCAAAGATAGTAAACCCCTTGGGAAAAGGAAAAGATCACTAGGGTACCTCGTGATTGTGGTAACCATACCCACCTAAGGAAGATGAGACCCCTGAGGGGGTTACTTTTAAGTAATAGATATTTTAAATAAATGTTACTTTAAGCATTACGTTACTTTTCCTGTCTACACTTTTTAGTGTATTATATCAGTGTAATTATGTATTTTATTTCTGATAATATCTGAATGTATTTTCGTTTCCTTCCTTTCAGTAAATTAACAAGTTTTTAAATAACCTTTTATTTTCGAATTTTCGATAAGCTCGCATCTCTCACGTAGGGTTATGACGCCTCATAGGGGGTCATGACAAAGTTTGAGAATCGCTGGTCTTATGTATATATATATATGATAACGAAAACAAAGACTTTAAAATACAGTGTATCTGTGCATAAGTTATATTCTTTAATGAAGAAAACAGAAGTTTAGGGATCGGAAGGAATACATTGCACAACCAAATCATCTAAAACTCAGAATACGCCAAAAGATTCTAGCTGATTTTTAAAGTCGTTTTGATAAGAGTTTGGCTGAATTGTCGTATCGGTCACTTACCCCGCCAAGTGTTTTCTCGCCAAATCAGATAACCCTCCCGAATTTTTTTAATCAGTGAAGGAGAAGTCAGATAGGAACAATTTCGCGCATGTGCAGCACATTTATTTGAACTTAACGGTTTTTCAAGATATTGGCGCAATTTCGCTCATGCGAAGCACATTTCTTTAATTAAATAATTTTTCCAGAAAAGTTGAGAAATTCCAACGGCGAATATTCATGCATGGACAGTACATTTTAACTATCTTAAGAATTACCGATTATTATTTATTGCCCATTTATTGCCAAATAATTACAATTAATGTAAATATGTATATACATATGACAGAATCACAACATTAAGTGATAACTAATTTTTATTAATTATCATTAAAGTATCGTATTGTCATCCAAAGCAATCGTGTATATAAAATTTCATTTCAACTGAATGGTTTAAAATGTAAGAAAAAAATTTTTTTTTTCAAGATTTCACTCACAAGTCGCCAAACAGAAAATGGTAGCCACAAGGTCGCGATCATGAACAAAATTACCATAAAAGTAATTTTTTATACATTAAAAGTAAAAACTAAATTAAAAGTTCAGTACTGCAATGGTAGAGGAAAATATTGATACTCTTGTAAATATGAAACGCATTTGAATTTGGGAGACATTAACTTATGCAAAGAGCTCCAATATATGCCACACACTCTATGTTGTACCCTTAAGGTATCCGACTACGTTCGGAATCGTGACTTTGCAAAAGGGTATAAATGGATACTATTTATGATATTTAGTGTCACTAAGATTAGAAAATGTATATAAAATTGTTTTATAACAATAAAAAATTATTTAAATTATAATATTCTGACAAAAATAACATAGAATGATCCATTTTCAAAAATATTCTCCTTTTGTGAAAAAAGCTTCTATTATAATAATATTTGCCGAAAGCTCAGACCTCTGTACAGAGGCTCAACTAGAACTTTTGAAATATGTAACTTAAAAGTGGGTTTATCCATGTTTTACGACAATAGAGATGATAAATTTTAAGAAAAAAACGCCGATAATTATTTCAATGATTTGTAACTCTGAAAATAATGTGAATTTTTCAAAAATCATACTTGAGCCTCTGTACAGAGGTCTGAGCTATGTATATGTAAAATATTATTATAATAGAAATATTTTTCACAAAAGGAGTTTTGAAAAAAGGTTATTCTAAGTTAATTTTTTGCCGAAATATTGTATTTAATTAATTTTTTTGTCAAAATGTCCTTAAAATAGTTTTATATATGTGTTCTAATCTAAGTGACACTAAATATCTTGAAAATTATCCGTTTATGCGCTTTTTTAAAATCACGGTTCCGAACGTAGTCGGATACCTTAAAGTTATCAGCACTCATTGAGATTGTCGCGTAATTTGAATGATGTTTTCTTAAAGAAAAAGAATTAAAAATTATATACTTTTAAATTCAGGGGCATCAATTCGAACCATTCAAATAAAAAAAAAAATTACCGCAACTGTTAATTTTAGTCATCAAATCATATCGACTTTGAAAGGATGGCAGAATTAGCATTGTATTCCTAATGACTTCCTCGGAACATTTTGAAATCCAGCCATTACTTTAAATGAAAAATATATTTATATATTTCCTTTTCTCATCATTAGATTTACTTTTGATAATTACCTAGACGGAGTTTTCCATGGAAGGATTTATGGATTGCCTCAATGTTTGAAAAGGTATTCTTTCCTCTTTTTTTTAATATTTAAAACTATTATAATTAGTTCAACTTTTCTAGCAAAAAATAATTAAATTGTAATCTGATTCCCAGTAATTTGACAATGTAACTGCAAAGACTGATTTTCATGTTGCAAGTACTATCGAGTGAAACAGTAGCCAAATTTTAACTATTGTTACACATGGAATTTTAAACGCGAATTTTTTCCTCATAACTTAAAATAAAATATTTTATTGTACTCTGCATGTCTTCATATTTAATATTATAATACTTCTAAAGATCTTTTAAAATAGAAACTTTCTTTTCTAGAGATCGGATTTTATATAGATAAAATGCATTTTACCTTTATAAAATATTAGCATAGGGTATAACTAAAAAAATATATCTTTACATGAAAATGCATGAATTTTTCTATGACGATATACATTTTATGAAATATTCGAAACATTTACAATCATTTATATTCTTAAATCTGTAGGTTTTAATTATTTTATGATTTTATCGAAATTTATTGCTAGAAATATTTTTTAAAAAACTGTAAGTGAGCGATTTTATATATAGAAGTCAGTTTTATATTTTTTTTATCTTTATTCTGTGCAGAATTAGAATGTTTTTATTGTATATATTTTTATTCTCATATACTTGGGTGTGTTTCAGTAACATTAGTTGCAACTGTTATCCTTATTTTGTAAAATTGAAGAGAGAAAGGATCAGAGGTTTTCTTCTGTTATGATTTGTGTTTATATGTAGTGTCTCAAATCAGCATCGAGCACTTTTGTAAGAGACTGTTTTATTTTGAGAGCAATCCACATATCTTTTAGTTGATAGAAAAGAACATCTAGTGATCGGATTTAATTGGACTGAACACATATTTCCAGAATTGCCTGAAGCGCAAAAAGTAAAGGGCGGAATCGTACATATGAAATGATAAAAAAATTTTTAGCCTGGGTTGGATTTGCTATGCTTGTATTAATCTTTTCCTGAAAAATAATTAGCTGTTTTTTTTAAGACTCAACTATTTTTTGGAAAATGAAAGTTAAATGGAGAATAAGAGGTTTGTCTTACATATAAGTTAATTATTTGAATATAATTATACAATTAACAATACACACACACACATATATATATATATTATATATATATATATATATATTGTGTGTGTGTGTGTGTGTTGTGTTTGTTGTATTAATATAAAATAAAAGTGAAGGAGTACTAAAACCTGACAATGCTAAAGCAGGAAGAAATTGGGAATTCACCAGACGAAACAAATGTAGATACAAAAAGTCTTTTGACTAAACTGGAGGACCTATTATGATTTCTAAAGCTGTCACTGAATTACGCCAGCAATTTGAGTTAGAATGCTTTATTGTTCCAACCTTCCCCGTACAGCAGAAACTTTCGACATAATAGGGAAAAGTTGAAAAGTTAAGCCTAATACAACACATGGAAGAAAAACCTAATATTATATTAAAATGAAGCTAAGAAAAGATAACAATAATGAATGTCTCAAGGTGTGGAATAATAATAATAATTTTTTTTTAAAAAAAGAACTTACGTGTAAAATAATTAAAGAAGTTCGAAAATTCAACTTTCCACAGTGAACATCCAACGGGAAATGACTTAAAAGAAATGAATCGACTATTCGAGAAGGAAAAGTCGTGGCGCCAACTGGATATTTATTTTGCAATAAAACAAACAACTAAGATTTTTTTAAAATAAACTAAATATAGGAAGTTTTAAAAACGATAGTGAACAAAGTTAAGAATAGATAAAATCAAATAGACATATATTACAAGGTAAAAAAAATTGGATGATTATATACCAATCGATATATTGCAATTAAAATAAGCGCTAATTTTTTTTAAAAAAAAATAAACTAAATTAAAGGAATTTTAAATAAAATAATGATCTAAGATAAAAATATATTTAATTAGAAATAGAAATATATTTATAAATAAATTTACTTGGATAATTGTATTCTAAACAATTATTGCAAAAATTCACAAAATTACTTTGTTTTAAAATGTTATCAGTAACTAAATCATTATTTTTTTTAATAAAATTTAAGATAATATTTCTAAATATTGATAGGTGTAGGTTACTACCCCAAAAAGGCATTTTTATAATGTTAAAATCAAATGAGTCTCTTTTATCAAAAATATTACTTAATAGCAAATTATTCTTAACCTTTAATTGAAGGTCCAAAATTTAGCTGACTCATTATTATAATTAGTTTTTACTAATTTTAAATAGTGAGGATAATAGTTATATGGTTAGGAACAAAGTCTACTATATTACTAAATATAGTTAAGTCATCTATGTATCTAAAAAAGTAACAATATTCATAACCAATGCTTTCATTTTCATAAAAATGCAAGTAGATATTTGCTAAGCAGTTGCTAGCTGGTCCCCTTTGTGGTAAACCTTAACCTCCGTTATTATGGAAAATATAATTTTCTTTTAATACTACTTCTATAATAGAAATATATTTATCATATTTTAATATCCTATTTAAAAAGTATTTGCTATATGCTATTTTAAGAATCTTAAACATGTCTTCTATATCCATGGAATTAAATCAATCTTCAAAATCACATAGGTATACATTGAATTAATTTTTTTGCCTACGAATGTTAGCAAAAAATATTCTTAATTCTGTTAGGTTCTCAGAGAAAACATTATAAATCATAAAGATTATTTAAAACTTTTAATTTTTATCTACTGATGTGTATGTAATTAACTCAGGGTCTTAATGCTTATTACATTATCTTAATTTTAGACTGACAAAGTAATTTATCCAAATTTATTTAATTTGTAAATATTTTTAAGCGCATACAATGAAGCACACTGCATTAGCTGGAACCTTAACAATTATTTCCCTGACCAATTAAGTAAATATATTCCAATTTTCGTTGAATTAATCTATGAAAGTATGCATTCTGATTTATATCGTACTAATGTATGGAAGTGTACATTCTGATTTAAGTCGCACTAATCTATGCAAGTATACATTCTGATTTATGCGTTTCCGTAATCTATGAAAATATACATTCTAATTTATGATGCATTAATATATCAAAGTATACATTCTGATTTATGCAAATACCATCTATTTATAAGTATTTGGACACCTATGCAATTACCTTGATCTGCTATCGTGATATACGTCACGCTCCTTATCACTAAATAAGTTACTGCGTGCAGGATGCATAGGGATGTTCTTCACTAATATTACAAGAATGATATTTACAGGCAAAACTGTGTCTTATTTTGTTCAAGTTATTTTAGTTTTATTGTCCTTAAATGAACGACAAATATATGTTGAACTTTTTCCTGATTGTGTCTTTTTGACAGGGTGCAGTGTGTCTTGTGTGCATATATGGCTTCATATATTTCTTAATGGAGTGTTTTAGGTAGTATTTGAAAGTTTTCTTTTCAACTCAAACATTTTTGGTTCATCGCTTTTCTGATGAACCCGCTAGCAGGATTAATATCCATTATTTCATCGAGTTTTTTCCTTGATTGACCAGTTTCAACTTCATCCCATAAAGATTAAAAATGCTCATTCTTTTTTCTTTTGTATTCTAATCGTTGGCATTGGTAAACTATAATGTATCATGTAACACAGCTATCAAAACTTCTAAGTCGTTCCCAGGGAAACATGTAGCATGTTCCTACAAAATAATTTGGAATAAAAGTGGTCATGCGATGAACTTAGTCAACCCAAGTATCTTCATACTGTAAAAAACGTTTACCACTCCCAAAAATGAGGGAGATATGTGATAAATGTATTTTAGTTCTCATGAAGACGATCATATAGGAGGATACTGACGAGGTCGTTGTTAACAAATTAACAGTTTTCCCAGAATATAAAGATTTCGTTATCATGGGGTGGCTCAGTGCCCCACGAGACTGTTCCTGGGTTAAGAAGACAGAAAACGGTTCAGTCTTTAAAATATTACCCATTTGTTTCAAATTACAATAATCCGACATGTAAAAACTACTCTCATTGATATATGGAGTTCTAAGGAAACTAACATATTTCGCATCAGTTATTAAATTACGAAATATTTAAGATTAATGAAATAGACAGAAGACAGCTCAAGAAGAACGGCTCCCTAAAGTAAAATACATAAGTTTAACTTACCAAAATATGCAACGGTGGTCTCTAAAATAATAAATTTTCTTTCCTACATAAAAAGTGAATAAATGCCCGGTTTTTTTTTTTCCCCGGAGATGGTACTGGGGTTGAAAGGGAAAAAAACCACAAAATTTCACAAGGAGGGGAATACAAATTTTTAGATAAATGGTATATTCTTTGGGGGTTGACACGATGAGACATAAATATGCACCCCAATTTTTACATTCAATTAATAAAAGAAGCTGCCCCTTTTTCCCCGCTTGTATCATCAAAGTGATAACTGCCTATTTAACGGGGTTTTTTAAAAAAGGGGAAAATTTATGGAAGCTATAAATGCAATATATTAATAAAAGCTCTATAAAGTATGATATGAAGCTTAAAGTGCACAAATATCGCCACTATGTCTTTAAAAGGACTATTTAACTTTCTATATGAATAATTCTAGGAGTGTTAAATACGCAAATTTTACTACATTGTATGATGTAAGATTAACCTCGATTTTCTTGCAACTTTCGGTTTTTCTGTACTCGAGCCTTTTTTTCTTTGATCTGCCTTTTAGATACTTTCCAAGATTATTTTTTAAAACCTCACAAATAAAGTTAAACACGAAATTTATCAAGTTATGTAAAAAATGCCTTACTATGAGTTAATCATTTTTTGATATACATGAATGCCTTGACTTACGCGAACACTGAGTTACACGATTTTCAAATCTCGTCGATTAGTCTTATTATTATTATTATTTTTAAACTGAAACTTAAGCGGTATCAGTTCCAGAACATGATGAGATTAATAATGGGATTCAAAAAGTTGTCAATCTTCCCATGTAAATAGATTTAGAAGTGAATAGTGGTAACGTTCAAGAAATGTAGGATTTCCTCAATCAGGAGCTAATAATGGATGAGCTCTTAGAAATGCAAGAGCAAGAGTAAGCCTTTGAAGAACTTCAGTCTTTAGTCCCAGTTGAATCAAAAGATAGAATGACGTTCGGGAGTTTAACAGAAGGCCTAGGTTTAATTGAAAACGAGTTACAAATTTTAGAAAATACAGACTCCAACGAAGAGAGTGCTTTTTCATCAAAATAAAGGAATGAAAAATTTATTAGCTTCTACGAGGAAGTTTTGCTGAAAAGAAGGGATTTACTGCACTCTTGTGGACTCATGTTTCAGTACTCATACACAGTGATTTCGTGTTTTCGTCAGGATGGAATAACTCACTAGTCAAATCATTGACTTCCACATTTATTTACACGTATTACAAGACTTTATTTGCGACTTGGTAGAGCAAAAATGACCGACCTATCGTTTTTTTTTTTTTATTTTTTTTTTTTTTTTATATAATCTTATTATTAGCGCCTTATTATTTCTCGATTGATATATTACTTGTGGAGGTCGGAAAGTTAGAAGTTGAATAAAACTTCATTTAAAAACCAATTAGGCTATTCGGCCAAGTCCCTTTTTAGAAAAAAAAAAAGCGTATTGATAAAAAAAAACTATTTTATAAAGAAAAATAATAACTATAAAAAAGAATGTGTAATATATAAAGCAGAATATTACCAAGGCAATATAATAATGTTTTTTTTTCTTTTGGGAAATTCTCATGTTTTTCAAAAGACATTTTATGTTAATAATTTCTTTTGTTTTTTATTCCTGATATGTTTTTCAAAAAAATTTACTTCAATATTATGTGAAGAAAAAAATTAAAATTTCTGTCGTGACAGAAAAAAAAACCATTTTTTCTTGAATTTCCTTTTGCAATTAATACTCTCTAAAAACTGATCATTTATAAAAGTGTATGGGTTAAAAAAGTATGAAAAGGCAATTATTTTAAATTAAAATATATAACTAATATCTTAAAGTGGTATTTTAAGTTTATTTAAGAGGACACCGTACGATTCAATTGACAAAAATTGGTCAAAAAATCAAATGTAATGTTTCTAGCCTAAATTATTCTTTATACACTTTCCTATAACCTCACAAAGTTAATAATTAAACTTAAAACCCAGAATTATGAAAAACTTTACATTCATTTTTATTGACATCCTATAAATTCAAAACTTTAAAACCTTTTTATCTCAGAAAGGTAAAAAAACTATTTTGTTTTCATTTAAAATCAAAGTTTTTTTTCTACCTATTGTTAATTGTAATGAAAATGGTATGCTTTTTTGAATCAAAATATTTTTTTTTAAAAAAAATTGAAGTTATAATTTGAAATTTTTTTAAGGGAATTTTCAAAAGCTTTAAAAAAAGTATACAAATAAATCGTGTTACCCCGTAAAACCCATACCTTTTTTATACATGTTGGACGTACATTAAATCAAATTTCATGCGTATACGTAAATTTTGGTGGGAGGAGTAGCATTTTAAAATAATTTCCCCCAAATATTGTTTTTCCAAAAAAATTAAATGGCTAACTTTTTGAAATTTTGAGCAAAAAACTTTTTACATGCATACACAAAATGGGAGGCAATAAAAAATTTTTAAAAAATCCAA
Source organism: Trichonephila inaurata madagascariensis (assembly GCA_019973955.1). Classification (NCBI taxonomy): domain Eukaryota; kingdom Metazoa; phylum Arthropoda; class Arachnida; order Araneae; family Nephilidae; genus Trichonephila; species Trichonephila inaurata. The sequence continues at coordinate 53,463 of BMAV01017155.1, read as the reverse complement.
ATTAAAATTTTTGTTTTAAAACTACCTTTCCCCCTTTTATTACAAATATTTTTCGGAATTATAAATTTAAAGGGGTTTTTTCTCAGTTTGTGTTTTGAACATTAGTCATTAAAAAATGCTACCCCTTCCCAAATTATTTCCCAATCACTTCCATTTTTTTCCCGCGTGTTATATATAAAGTATTAATAAAATTTGGGATCCATTTTATGTAAACGATTTTTAAATTAAAATTAAGAATATTTTTTTTTGTCAATTTTACTATATCATCATTTTATTTTTTTTTCCTCCCAAACTAAATAAGTTATTGTAAAATCGATTTCTTAAGTTGTTGAAAACATTCTTAAAAATATTACAAAAAAAATTCAGGTCAAAAAATCAATATTTACAGAAGGAGTAGGGTTGTAAATTTTTTCAAATTATCTTCAAAAAATTTACATTTTTAAAATTGTGTGATAATATGTGAAAAATTTCCTCTCTTATCACTTTTTTGAATAGAAACATGCAAAATGCTAAAATATAAGTTTTAAATACATAAATAAAAAAAAATGTCCAAAGTGTACTAAGTGCCCTTAAACACTTTTAAATATACTATAATCAAAAGCTAACTAGAACATTCAGCAATATGGTAACTCGAAACAGGCATCTAAACTTCTCAATCTCTAGTGTGTGTGTGCGAAAATGAAAATTAGATGAATCCTGTGCCAGCGGAAAAGCTTATACCCAGTATCCCAGAGAAGGGTGAAAAAGAGCAACCGATATCAGAGGAGGCATGCCGCAGGCGGGGCAGTGGATAGGAAAACAGCCAACCAAAACGAAACCAAAAGTAACATCACGGGGGCAGGGCAAGAAGGGAAGAACACAGGAAGGAAAGTTGATACACAGCAAAATCTCTGCAGACTCAGATGGGGTTACACCGACGGCAGAGCAGCTTTTTATCACTGGCCCTAGTTTTGATGAAAGGCAAAAGGCATTTGAGAGTTGATAAAATGTAGGAATTATTTATGTAGTGTTTACGGAGGCTTGAGGGCAAGGTAATGTTCCTAAAATTTGAATTTTGATGTAAATGGCATTTCTGATGTGTACAGGTTCTTGAAATAGAAATATAATTCCTTGATCTTATTTAAATTCAGTGATGGATTGCTTTTTAACAACGCGTTTTGAAGCCGCTCTAAGGCTATTGCCTATATATCCAAAGGGGATCAAGCTCACCCTAAGGAAATCAGAGCTAGAGACCCCCAGAGGACAATCATACAGAACTCTGCATGTATCGAAAAAAAGGTCCCTTTTTTTAATGGAAATTAATTGCTTTCATATAACTTGTTTGAGCAAGTAGTGCGTAGTTGCAAAGATGAAAGTATTGGATAAAAATTAAAACAAATTCCAAATAAAATATATATATATAAAGTTAGTTAAAAATAGTTATACTCATATAATAATTATATTATTAGTAAAACAGAATCTGTGTGTTTTCTTTCTTTCTTTCTTTTTTTTTAAGTATTCGCATTGTTAATTTTACCATCAACAGTTTCTCCACTCGGTGAGAGGCCACTTTTGTAAAATTCTTTTCTCTGACTGTATTTTATATTTTCACCCCGATTCTCAAAAACTTTTGCGGAGGGTCCCTCAGTTGGAACTGTTTTCCATACGTATTTCGTTTTTGTAACATGCTTTTATAAGTTTCACTTGTATGTAATGGTATCTTTAGACTCGATTTTAACTCACTTTAAAAGGTCAGATTTATTCAAAATTTTGCACACTTGTCAAGGTACGATGACAATACAATAATTTCAAAATTTTGTTCCATTGCCCTGATCAATATAGTCAAAAAAAGAAAAAAAAATGATTTTAAGTATTTCGAGATTAGGTGACTAATTCATTATATCGTTTCCAGATTTGGCAATTGATTGCATATACCATTTCCAAATTTGACGACTTATTCCACTTCCAAATTTGGTGACTAATTCCAGATATGGTGACTAAAAGACCCTACCCCTTAAAAAAGTGCGATCCTAAAAATGAAACCGCTTGTTATAAAAAAATAAAACAAACAAAATAAGTGTTCTTTTAGTAAAAAGAAAAAAAAAAAGACTCGTGAATGTGAATAAAAACAATTAATGTTCAAACTGCTAAATAATTTTTATTTTTATAAAGCAATATGTTCAGAAGTGATGGTACGAGTTAACATTATAGTAATACGTTAAAAATGTGATAAATTTTTGTTCTAACTGCTAATTTTTTTTTGATGTTAAATACGTGTAGAAGTGATGATACGAATTAACATTATAGCAATACATTTAACAGGCAATTGACATTTATATAATATTTATTCTTAACACACTTTTATTAGTTAGATATGTATCTATAGAGACGGAATCTTGGAAATATAACGATACGGGACCCATCCGAGGCACCGTAAACGGAAAGAATACTCTTCAAACCCATTAATTAATATCCATCCAGCAGCCACATAATTCTGGCTTCAAATATCAAACTGAAGGATAAATGCAACAAAGAATAAATGATAGTTCTAAAAGCTACAGAAACAGGTTTTATTGTAGATCGAACTAAAAAATGAAAAATAAATTATAGTTTAAAAAAAAAAAAGACTATAAAACGCGCTTTTATAGTGAACCGAACTAAAAGTAAGAAAACAATTCTTAATATAAGAATAAAATGTGATTCACGAGAAAATTAATGTCATTGTAGTATAAGCGTGGGGTGCTTTGTACTACATTTTCACACAAACTCATCATTCCGGAATAGAACAAGGAAGATATTATAACAAAATTAATATAGAGCACCCCACGCTTTTACTACAATGACATTAATTTTCTCGTGAATCATTTTATTCTTATATTAAGAATGATTTTTGTACTTTTTAGTTCAATTCAATATAAAAGCGCGTTTTTTAGGTTTTTTTTTTAAACTATAAATCATACATCAATACATTTTCTTCTCGGAGAGTCGGTTCACAGATCGAATCTCTTTGGTGAGCTCGGTTCTCCCGTAAAAGCAGATATGAGTAATATTTTCAATTTAATTTTCTGTTACTAAATAATTTAAACATATTCTCATATACAAACCCTTTCAGCGTAATGAGTTTTAGACCAGCCGCGAGCTGCATTCATACGCGCATAGCCAACCTTCGCCTAATAGAGTGTTTTGTCAAATTATGTTTCTACTTCCTTTTAATAAGTGCGCTTAATTGCATACGTAAGATGGTGTGATTTAGTTACAAATTGCCCATACGCCTAAGAGAGAAGGTGCTCATATCAATTATCCACTTTCGACTTTTCAAAATCACGATATGAATTGACTATTCTGTAATTTATAGGAATTTGCTCTTTGCTCTGTGATTAACACAAGCTGTTTAATTGAAACGAGTTAACGAGTTTCGAAGTATTGAATAAATTTTAATACATTTAGTCTTCAACATTTTTCAGGAGCGAAAGCGTTATCATTAAAAAAAGACATTAAATTATTCGGTTTAACCCTTTTATCTAACGCATTATAATTTACTACAAGTTTTTTCATGCAATATATATGTATTTTTGGATCACTACATTGAAAATTAAGAGATATACATAAACAAAATACACAACTTTGAGAAATTAAAAATCCGTTAGAGCCAATTAATTAATTAAATTTATTCAACAGTAAAATTAATTATATACACTGTACATTTAAAATAAATAGTCAAATCATTTTCTAAGGTCTTCATAAGCTTACAAAAAACAAGATATTTACATTTTGATATTAACTAAAAATATTTAATCTCAGTTCCTAATTAGATCAACAAAGAAAAATTTATTTTAGCTACTTTTTATTAAATAGTTACAATTAATATAAATATGCATACACATACAGCAGACTCACAATATTAAGTGGTAATTAATTTTTATTAATTATCATTAAAGTGTCGTATTGTCATCCAAAACAATCGTGTATATAAAATTTCAGATCAACTGAATGCTTTAAAACGTGAGAAAAAGAAACATTTTCAAGTATTGACACAAGTCACCAAAAGGGTCGCTTAAATCGCCAAAAATAAGACCAACGTTGCTGTATTTTTAAATAATTAGTTTTAATAAATAATTTTTATTAATAAAAATTAAATCATTGTATTGTCATCCAAAATAATCATGTATATCAAATTTTAGCTCAACTGAGCGCTTTAAAATGTATTTTATTAAAGATTGAAAATTCCACCAATAGAAATAAATAAATAAATAGAGATTTTGTGAGCTTATAGTAGGAATTGAAAAAGTGGTGTACAGGGTTGCGTGTTCCTTTAAAACCACTTTTGATTCAGTCACATGTAAAAATAAGAAATTGACTTATTTAACACTCATTTGTAGCTGTTTACATTACATTCCATATATAGGCAATATTGTTGAAATTCTTAATTTATTTTCAGTAATAAAATTATGAAGTATTATAACTCTAATAAAATCATTCTTGCTTATTATTAGAAGAAAATAATCATAGTGTTTTATTATTGATTTCTTACTTTCATTGAAAATACTCAATACTTTCCCCCCCGAGATCTTAGTATCTATGTTGAATCTCGCGTCACACACAAAAGTTTCAACAAAAAACAACATTTATTACACCTCATCTGCAACCAAAACATATCATTCTTACTAGACAACCTCACTTCCTTTTCTGTACAACCAGAACTTCAAACCGGAACTGAACCGATTACCGAAAAAAAACAGTTATTTTGGTCGCAACGCGAAAACCATATCTTCAGTCATTTTATTACTGTAACCAACTTGTCAATATTTTCTACTTTAAAATGTCAACCTATAATTATCATCACCATTACATGTAATTTTTTTTTGTTTATTATAGAATTATATTTTTAGTTCAAATAAGAATATATATAAAATTCCAAAGAAGAATAATAGTGTTATTTTTAATATTGAAAGCGAGAAGGCTTCAAAACAATTTTATCCTGGCAGACACAATAATAATGATACTAGGGTTACGAAACAATGCTGGGGTGACTGAGTCACCCCTACCCTTTTTATAATTATTTTGCCGTACACGATAAAATCGTGATTCCAGTGAATAATGACTAAGAGAAAGTAAACTTATCTACTTTAAAGAATCCTCAATTTTTCTTGGTAACAAATAAAACACCTTGCAAGAATTATAGATTTGTGATCTGTGTGTCCCAAAAGTGACCACTTCCGTGTGTTGGGTGCGTACCCATTATGATCATATTTATGTTACTGCTAAAAAAATTGAGTAAAACGTTTTTCATTATGCTATATATATTTGAGAATACTCATAAAAATAAGTCTTGGCCAAATAATCCTTCAAAGTGCTCTCCGTGGTATTCAAAATATCATAAAACTCTTTTGCACGGAAAAACGCGCAGCAGAGAAATACACTACTTACAACTTCCCTAAATGGGAGAAACAAACACATAAGAGAGGGGTCATGTAACTAACTGTACCAATAACTTAGAAGGTCCAACAACAGATATCAGGCAAAAACAGATTACAGCTGTAATGTCCAGTATTTCAAAAAATGATCATACAGTGGGATGAATTTTTATGTTCCTAAATTTTTCTGTTTCTGGGTCTGACTTGCTTTTTTCTGAAAGAGTAGTAAAAAATCACTCATCATGAGATTACAGCAAATTAAATAAAAGTTTTTATTTTGGTTTTTTTGATCAAAAGATAGCTACTAGGTATTGAAAAAGTTTTTATTTTCAAGAAAGAGAGAGAGATGACTTATATAAATCTCCTATAAATTATATCAGAGTAAAAGTGCATTTTTTATTATGTCTGAAAGTATTTTGCTTTTAATTCATTCCTGTATAAATTAATTATTTTTTAAATCTTTTTGTTTCATAGTATGTTTCCGCACTTCAGGGGTGCGCCCCACAGTTTGAGTAGAACACTCGATATATAGCAAAATATTATTAGAATAGGTAGCTATTTTCACAAAAAAGGGAGAACATTTTGAAAATGGGTCAGTCTATGTTAATTTTTTGTCAAAATATTGTATTTAAATAATTTTTTATTGTAATACTATTCTTAAAACAATTTTATATACATTTTCTAATCTAAGTGAAAGTAAATATCATAAATACTGTCCATTTATACCCTTTTGCAAAATCACGGTTCCGAACGTAGTCGGATACCTGAAGTACACTTCTTCATCACTTATGCTACAATCATCACTTATGCTATCACTGTGCTACAATTTATAAAAACTGACTAAAATGCAAAGAAATGTGTGTATGAATTATTTCAACAGTATACTAATCTAAATGCTTAAGCCTGTTTCAGTGGAATCCAAATTCTTCTTAAGGACTCCTCAACGTAGCTATTAAGATTGCACTGCTCCTAAAAAACGAAAGAACTCTTTCCCTCTCTTCCAATCTAATAGTTTTGTGTATAATAATGTCTTTTTAATTATTATTATTATTATTGTTATTTTTAATGTAAAAAAGATTCTTTTTTTATGTTAAAACTAAATAAAAGATTAGTACTTAATTTAAATTATTAAATATATGCCACGTATGTCAAATACTGATAAATGAAATAATACATGCTCGCATTTAACGAAAATCTTATTTTTATGAAATACAGAATATTTTTATGATTTTATAAATATTTTACCATCTTGTACGTATTCGACCAATGTATACTTCAGATTGAAATTGAATTAATTCAGTTCGCGACTTTCAAGCAATTAAAGTCAAACTAGATAGAATATTGACGTAATATATATTTTGAAGGGGAAATGTTTCACTTGATACAGATTATACTTTGTAAAATTTTTTAGCACGAAAATTCCAAAATGGGAATGGAAAGTAGGAGATTACTGTCGGTATGAGTACTCGTAAAATATCTATTTTACAGAACTCTTAGAGTATTCTAAAAATAAATATATTTTTCATATCTCTTCCCAAACCCTCATGTTTATTAGACTTTGAAATTTTTATATATTGCAAATAAGTTTCATGGTATTTCAAGACTATCTGTGAAGGAATATATCTTTCTCAACTACTTTTTTATTTTCGGACAAGTTAATCGACTTTTGTTTTAATTTAAAAACAGAAATGGAGCAAAATGTTAGAACTTTAGTTGTGGGTAGTTGAAAAAGTTCATTTACTGTATACGACCCATCTAGAGGGTAAATAGAAAAAAATAAGCCCTTATTGTAAAAACATGTTTAATTTAATTAATTTTTATTCAGCTTTCTCTGTTTTAATGAGAATTTTTTCTTCAGCCATCCTCAAAAAATTATTCTGAGGAATAAAAAAGTAAAGTAGGATTTTTTTCCCTTTCAAAAGCAATTATAAATATTTCTTGAATAAATGCATTTCTTTTTTTTAAGAAAGGGCAAACTAAATAAATGAACTTAATGGTTAAAGACGTCATGTTATTTTTGTGTATGCGTAATCCTTATTAGAGATTCAAAACAACAAGGGTTTAACTCAGTAATATTTCTGTTTTTTTCCAAATGTGTAAGTTTTAATTATTGTCGCATCAAAGTTTCAAATTTCCAATTTGCAAGAGATAATTGTATGGCATTAATTTATTTAGTGCCGAAAAAAGTAGAAACCCTTGAAAACAAGAAATCATACATATTTTAAAAAACAAATTATAGCATTTTTAATGCTTACGGTCAATTTTCAAGTTTACTTACCTTTTTTATAATGAACAGCTGTATTTTAGAATAATTTCAATATTTTCTTAAAATAACAGGTTAAGCTTTATTTTATTAGTTTTTATTTTTTAATGATTCTTATGAAAAACGGAGCATTACAGTAAATGTACAAAATTCTTATACATCTTTTAATTGATTTTTAAAGAAAAAAATATATTTCACTATTACAAATTCAGTAAATTTTCAAATGTACTGTTCCTTGTCAAGCGTTAATCGAAAATATAACTGTTTCCCGAATTAAACATTTGTACCTTTTTAGATTTTTTTTTTAAATTAACAGTCATACCTCAAAGAAAGTGAGTTCCATCCTTATGCTGCTGAAGACCCGCCATGCAGATGGTGCTTACGTTAAATCTATTGAGGTACAAACTGTCTTCCCAGTGGTGTGGTGTGAAATTTCGTGCTAGTTCTCAAGATCAAGTATCGCCCTCATCACTTGACAATGGCTCAAAATTACGAGGTCCATAGCCAAAAGCCCTAGCAAAGATTTATAGTGGAACGTTATAAAACTCTCACTCACTCCTAGCATAGCAAGATCTTTTGGTTGGTGAGTGAGTGAATATTAATATCATTCTATTCAGCTACACTAGGGTCCTTAGCGACGGCCCTCCTAATTTTGAACCGTGATCAAGAGACGAGGATTGAACTTCACACCTCCTAATCCGCTGGGCCATTAAGGAACAACGGGAGGATGTTTGAGTTCTCGACAGATTTTACTTGCATTGGTCCCCTACACGGCGGGTCTTCAGCGGTACTAGGCTGGAACTCATGACACGCTGGCCACGAGGCCGTTACCTTAACCACTAGGCTGCTGTGGCCACAGGCCTTTCGGTGGAATGTCGAAAGATTTTAGGATGCAAACTGGCTTACCACGAAACAACCACCCTTTCATTCGGCCACTATTAAGCATATACAGTCGGACCTAGATTAACCGAACCGCTGTTGAACGAATTTCACGATTTAATGAATTTGTCTCTTTTCGCGAGGAAAATGAAGGCAGACCCCTTTATTTGACAAATAATGAACATTGAATTAACAAATTAGTTTTGTATTACTTTTACTTAGAAAAAATTGGATTTTTTTTTCAAATGACAGTCTTTTTTTTATTCGAAACAACAACAAAAGAAAAAAAAAATTGTCAGCTGCAAGTTTTGACAAAAAGGGTGCAGCTCAATATTAGACTTTGTAAGCCCAGATGAGAGTCATAAGCACAACCTATCGTGTGAATTTAAAGTAAGGCAAATAATCCGTTTTTTATCTCATCCCACTCACCAACGTTGGGAAGTATTTTGAGAGTTTGACGATTATGTTATATAAGATGAGACGAACTACCTATCTGTGAAACTGAAGTTAAGGTATCCGACTACGTTCAGAACCGCGATTTTAAACAGGCGTATAAATGGATAATTTTCATGATATTTAGTGTCACCAGATTATAATACATGTATAAAATTGTTTCAGCTTGACATTTTGACAAAAAAAATTATTTAATACAAAATTTCAAGTAAAAATTAACTTAGAATAACCCTTTTTAAAAATGTTCTCCTTTTGTGAAAAATGTCGCTTCTATTATAATAATATTTTGCCTGCATATAGCTCAGACCTCGTTACTGAGGCTTAACTAGAATTTTTAAAATATATAACTTAGAAGTGGGTTTATCCATGTGAAACAGAAGAGAGACAACAAAGGAGAGAAATTTTAAGAAAAAAAACGCCGATAATTATTTCAATGCGTGGTAACTCTGAAAATAATGTGAATTTTTCAAAACTCTTACTTGAGCCTCTGTATAGAGGTCTGAGCTATATACAGACAAAATATTATTATGATAGATGCATTTTTCACAAAAGGAGATCATTTTGAAAAAAGGTTAATCTAGGTTAATTTTTTGCTGAAATATTGTATTTAAATGAATTTTTTATGTCAAAATGTCCGTAAAACAATTTTATATATGTATTCTAATCTAAGTGACACTAAATATCATGAAAATTATCCATGTTATTGCCTTTTTAAAATCACAGTTCCGAACATAGTCGGATATCTTAAGAAAATTGTTGATTTGTCGGAGACAATGAATAACAATTCTGATGTAGAAATTGTTAATGAACCTCCTATCACACACAAAATTTTAACATTTTCTAACACCTTATATCATTTGAAAACAGATAACGTACCTTATGCAGCAATATGTGAACGTCGCATCATTTTCTTCAGCGCATTAAGTTGAAAAATGAACTAAAAAAGATTGTCAAATACTTGTCAGCCAGTATTTTAAATTTTCCAATTAATAAGGGCGTAATAACTCATTAATATAATTGTTATATGTTGGATAGAAAGTGTGTAGTTTCTATTATTTTTTGTGTAGTTACTTATTATTGAATTTCAAAAAGGAAACTATAAAAAATTTGAATTTTTTTTGGTACACTGATATAACGAATAACCTCAAATTAACGAGCAACATGTTCGGTCTCGAAAAATTGGTTAAATCGGGGGTTCCGACTGCATTTAGATATGTGTGTGGTTAAGCAAGTTTTTTGCAGATAACTTTTAAAAACAGATTTTGCTCACAAAATATAATCATAAGTACGGTTACCGAGTTCCTTTTTGTATTATTATCATAATTTGAATAGAACAAAATTATTTAATATATACAAAGTAGGTAGATATTGATGAAGACAAACACAGAGAAAAAGGAAAAAAATACATAAACAAATACGACAGATTGGACAAATACATCTTCAATATATATATAAGTTAGTTTAAAGCAAATGAAAGAATAGCATATACAGAAAAAATAAATAAAAACAGATCATAAAGTATAGGATACGAAACAAGTTCAACAAGTTTCTGCAATTCAACAAGTTTCTGCAAATGTACCACGGGAATGAATAACCAAATATTGGCTAAATCAGTCCATAATTCAGTAAGGTCCATTGGTGCTGTGGGATGACCTCTCACACCTTGTTTCAAAACAATCCAACTATGCTTAATAGTATTTAAATCTGGGCTACCAGGTGGCCAATGTTTGATAGAAAAGTCAGAGGAATGCTCATCCAACCAGTCAGTAGCCAACTGGGACCTGTAACTCTCCATTACCGTGTGGATAACAGGACAGCATAAAAAGATAGAGGCGATCACTCAGCAACTGTACCGATTGAATTGTATTGATGGAGGTTGGTACACTCACCAAAGCTCCCAGACAGTGCCCCGAAAGAACACACCAGACCATGATTGAGAAACCATGCCCTTGTACAGTTCCAACCTGGCATGCAGGTTCCATGCCTTCATGAGCCTGCCACCATATTTTTAGCCATCCGCCTGCGTTAAGTTGTAGGAATCGAGAATAATCACTCCATGCTACTCGTTTCCAAACTTCTACACTCCAGTCTCTGTGTTTTCTTGCCCAGGCAAGGCGTGCATTCCGTTGGCAAGCATTGGGCAATGGTACTCTCGTTGCTCAGTCCGTTGCTCTGAGCGTTTTCACAGTTCGCTTACTTACTGTACGGGTGACACCGTCATTCAACTGGGTGGTAATTTGATCTAATTTTTGGCTTCGCTGGCTACGTACAATACGCCTGAATCGTCTCTCACCACGCACTGTCAAGGCTAATAGTGTTATTGCAGTTTGCCCGATAAGTAGTCTCTTGTTCACCATCCATGCATTTTTGGTACACTTTTGACACTGTCGACCGTGAAATTCCTAGCTGCCTGACGATTGCGGAAATTGAAAAGCCCATGCGTCACGCACCTATGATTTTTCCGTGGGCGATGGCATCTAAATTATGCAGTTTACCCATACTGGCAATTCCAACAACTAATTCAGATCAACCACAGTGCACCCTATATAGGCAGTTACCACAGAGCCCTCACTTGCGTATAAATGATGCGAAGCACTACACAATTTTCATAGCCCTTGCTATCCCTAATTATGTGTAGTTTACCAAACAGGGATAAATTTAATTTACGCACCGAAGTTCTTTTCATGCGTTGTTTGATATTATATATGTAAAATTCTTCCAAAATGTGCGTACGAAAACTATACTTTGTTGTCAAATACGTACATTTTTCTTGTGAGGAATAGGTTTAAAACCAGTTTCACCAGTTGAAGATATTATTATGCACTCGTGGTATTATTAGTAAGTCAAAACTGTACGATTTAGCAAGGAATTAATTTTTTTAAAAAGGAAACAATCTTTAGTAATTTTCCGTTTCGCCGCCACAAATCTTGCCAAATTAACATTGGTGACAGTATTAGAAATGTTAATAAATATTGGTTACTACACTTTTCATCCATTTTTAATATATTATAATAAAGACGTTACTGATAAGAAGGCCCAGGTTTGTTTAAAATGTGGTGGTTATAGGGTACTAGCGGGAATATTCCGTTTTACGTTGGTTGTAGCATTTTTTTCACCTGCGCCGGCAAAACGGAAAAGTACCAAATTTTTTAACACATTGAAATGTTTTATGTATATTATGTATGAAATAATATATGATTTTTTTTAAATGTACATACAAAATCTAACCTTTGTTGTCAAAAACGTAGATTTTTCTTGTAGAGTTGTTAAAAAACCCTCGTTTACAGTTGAAACTTGTAAAACATAAAATGTAGACCACGATAAGTTTTTGCAACAATGGTTTTTTAGTCAACAGCTGGTACATGTCATGGTAACCAGGCATACAAGATCGAAGGTTGCTCTGTAATTTTAAAATTCTTTCAGAAAATTTGCATCAACTGCAAAAAAACCACTGTGTAAGACAGTGAAGCTCTATATTTTCCAAAGTTGAAGTTCTGCATATCTAAACAAATGCGTGAAAAAAAAATGTCATTTTTATTCATAAATACATTTTTTTTATTTATGTAGCATATTAAAAAAATCGCTCAGTAAAAACCTCAAAACAGAAACCTCTCACTGTAACTATACACTTAAAAACAAGTTTGAGTGCGTGTTGTAGTTATTATTATGACCTGCACTGTGGATCTGTATTTTCTTCGATGTAGGAAATATGCTATCCCTTAGATCAGCGTTTCTCAGGGTCGTATCCCCTGTGTGGCTTGATAACCTTACATGGGCAGCCTGAACATATCGAAAATAACAGATTTAAAATAATTAAAAAAAAATATTGAAAGAAAGAACAAAACAAAACACACATTCTCTCTCTCTCTCTGATATAATAAATAATACACTGCTGGCCATCGTAAATGCAACACCCTGAAGGAAGCATGCAAATAACATGAAATTTACAACATGCATTAGCGGAGATTAGATATGCAAATGATAAGGAATTTCAGGGCAGACACACATCACGCGCGCCTGTGGCGCAACCTCAAAGCGCTATTTAAGGATTGGAGATTTCGAATTTTTTAAGTTCGGCAATTTTGTGTTTTTCTTGAGGTTTTTTCAATAAACGATCGGTTATGTCTCGTAGAAAACAGCGATCAGTTATTGATCAAGTATCCGAGTTCCACAGAGGAAGGATAGTGGCCTACCGAGATTGTGGATTATCTTTCAGGGAATTCGGTAGTCGTGTTGGACGAAATCAAACAACTGTAATGCGGATATGTGACCGTTGAATGCAGGAGGGTACGACGGACGAACCTGGTCTATCGCATCCACCTTAGTGCACCACTTCCCGTGAGGACAGGCAAATTGTGCGCATGGCAGTGACGGATCGCTCAGTCACATCACGAACCATAGCACAGCACATTGAGTCTGTAACGCATCATTCAGTGTCTGCGTGCGCCATTCGACGCCGTTTACAGCAGAGGGGTCTGTCTGCAAGACGCCCATTGCTTGTTCTACCCCTGACGCAGAACCACAGACATCTCCACCTCCAATGGTGCGATGAAAGAACGATGTGAGCAGCAGATTGGAATGAAGTTGTCTTTACTGACGAGTCACGCATCTGTCTGCAACATCACGATGTTCGGATTCGAGTCTGGAGACACCGGGGACAGAGGATGCTGAACAGCTGCTTTATGCACCACCACACTCGTCCTGCACCGAGTATTATGGTATGGGGCGGTATTGGATATCACTCTCGCACACTCCTCTACTACGCATTGCCGGTACTTTAATCAGTCAGCGCTACATCTCCGAGGCATTGGAGCCAGTTGTCCTTCGTTACCTTCAGGGCTTGACCACGGCCATATTTCAACAGGATAATGCGTGAACACACGTGACACGCATTGTTCAAAGGTTCTTAGTTAATCACCAGGTTGAATTGTCTCCCTGGCCGGCTCGCTCTCCGGAACTTTCACCGATGGAAAACATGTGGTCCATGGTTGCTCAACGATTGACCCAGTTTACACCCCTAGCTGCCACACCAAATCAACTTTGGCAACGTGTGGAAGCTGCTTGGTTTGCTGTACCCCAAGAATACATCCAAAGTCTCTTTGAATCAATGTCGAGGCGTATGACAGCGGTGATTTCCAACAATGGCGGCTACTCTGGCTACTGATCCTGGCAAGAACCACACTTCACAGAAGTCTATAAATTTAATCATTTGATACTTGGTCAACATGTTATCTACATAATAAATTTTGTTGTGATATCTCTTCTCTTTCTTGGTGTTGCATTTACGGTGGCCAGCAGTGTAATATACCCATTAACACTTATATAGTAATAAACATATAAATATGTATCAGTACAACACAAAGGATTTGATTATTAATTTATCAATACTCAGTTAAAAACTAGTTTAATAATTACTACTGACTCCCATTGGCTTGTCATATACAGAATGATACACGAAATTTAACACTTATTTTGATAATTTGTACGGTATAAAATTAAAGTCGTATAGTAGCTTTACATCAAGTGTATTATTATTGTATTCAATATATTGTTTTCATAAGAATGAGGGGGCGACCTAAAATTGGGTCCCAAGTATTTAAAGTTTGAGAAGCACTGCTTCAGATCAACGCTTCTCAATCTTTTAATCGCCGCGAACCGTTAACGTTTGATAATATTAAAGCGGCCCACAGAGGGGAACGGGAGCGTTGATTGCTTCTATTTTAGATTGTTCCGATTAAATAATTTTAATTTATCTGTATTAAAATAGGCCTTCAGAATAAAATAGTTACATCCAAACATGAATATAACGTGATTTCACATAGAATCTAAAGTGAGTTCTATAGAACGTCACACAAAACCCAAGAGAAATGCACCAAGGTAAATAAAATGGAAATAGTTTAATGCAGCGTTTCTCAAACTGGAGGGGGGGGGGAAGATAACTCTACGAGGGAAGTGAGAGCTTGTTGAAAAATTGAAAACTAAAATTTATTTAAGAAAATTACTAATTTACCGAAATAAACAAGAAAATATATTTTGACAAAAAATAAATAAAAGGACACATTTACATCGATAAAATGCTATTATAAATGTATCATGATCGTATAATGTATTTTATAATAAATTTAACAATACTAAGCTAAGAACAGGTTTAATAATTACCAGTGACCCCATGGGCTTGTCATATACAAAATTATATACAAAAAATAGCACTTATCTTGACAATTTGTAAGGTTTATGATTGACGGCCTTGACTACCATCTAAAATTTACTCAATTCGCTCCCTATGGTCACCGTTTACCAGGTAGGCGTACGTATGTGATGTACTGTGACGGAGGGAAGGCAAAAGAATAAATAAGCAAATCTTTTGAAATAAGTAAATCCTTCGTAAACACTTTCAAGTCCATTTTAATACATTTCATTGTTTTCGGAATAATTTTTTGAATAGTAGTGAAAAAAAAAGATCTTTAAAAAACATTTTTATTTTTTTCCCGGGGGGAAAATAACGCTTTTACCCGAGAGGGTTTTTCCTCAAGGGGTTTTAAACCCAAAAGCTTTAAGCACCCCAAATTTTGATTTCCAAACATTGTTATTGTTTTAAGGGGGGGCGATAAAATTAGGGATTGAATTTTGGGTTTAAAAATAAAGTTTGAGAAGCACTGTTTTAAATTTTCCTTTTGGGGCGGCCGGTACTTTTTTGCGGTCATGAGCCGCAATCAGCCCCCGGGCCCGGGGGATTGTTAAACCGCTTTTAGGGTTTTTAATTTGCAAACCTTAATAACGTAAAATAATTTTACATCTCGGGAGAAACCGGAAACAAAAATGTTTCATTTGAGTGCTGATATTAAATTTTCCAGGTTGGGAGCCTATTTTTTAAACTTTATTGAATTTTAAAAATTGGATATATTCATATGATGAATTTATATTGGTTTTCTTGAAAGGCTAAAAAAGGGTTAATCATTTTATTTTTGAAGTTAAAAATTTAGGTCTCAATCGTTATTAGGACCAAACCCCCCCCGTAATCCCCAATCTGCCCCGAGAAGGGGTTGCTGATATTTTGACAAATTAATCTCCATGGAAATAAGGTGTTATATGGCAGTTTGAGTAGAGGTGTGGGGTTGGGATATGAAATCATCAATTAATCATCCCCAGGTTTAAAATTTGGGAATAGAAATCTCAAAAAAATTTGGGTTTTTAGTAAAACGTTTTTTAAATTAAAGGTGACTGAAAATGGGGGGGGGGTTAAGTAAAAATTGAAATTAATACTTTCCCCAACTTAAAAAAAAAGCATGTGTTTAAAGGGTAATTGAAAGAGAAATTTTTTAAAAAGGTTTTACGTTACGAACGAAAAGGTTAAGTTACGTTACGAAATGTTACTGTCACCCTTTTCAAATTAAAAAAGGTCACTAAATGCCCTATACAAACCAAAAGTAGAAAATTGCCCCACATGCATGAACAAACAAAAATATTTTTTTGGGGGTAAATAATAACATTTGGCGATATCCTTTGTATTGGCGATGTTTTTTTATTAGGTTAAAAAAGGCGTGGTTGGGAAAAAGTAATAAAAATTTTTAAATAATTGTATATTTTTAAGACCATACAAGTTTAAAAAATGAAGATACTCGTATATATATATATTTCAAATAGTATCACATAACTAAATAGTAGACTTAAGTAAAATTACAGAAAATATTAAATATTAAATTGCAAAAATGTAAAATTTGGGTTTTTGAATGCTCTGGTTTTTTTACTTTTTTTTCTTGGGGCCCAAAATTTTTTTTAACTGAAAACTTTTAAAAAATTAATACTTAAGTAGGGGGGGCCGTGAGAGTCATTTACAAATAGTGAAAGGGGAAAAAAAACCAAGGCCAAGACATCAAAAAAAAAATTGTTTCTGGGTTAACCATTTTTCTTAAAATTGATTTTTCCCTCTTAAATTAAAATACAACTTTTTCCCTTTTGGGAAAAGATTAAAACAAGGTCAAATTGAGGTCATGGATGCAAAAATATTTTTTTTTTCTATAGAATAATTTTCTTAAGATTCGAAGAGAGGGGACGTCAAGATTATACTTTTTCCTATTTCTTTATTAAAAATCAAATGTATAAAAACAAATTATCGTCTTAAATTAAAAACTATAAATAAGTGTGAATAATGTCTTTTTCAGTTTATTTACCATCTTAAATTAAACATTATGTCTCTCTATAAATAAAAAAAGTTTTCGCGATATTGTTATAAATTTGTTACATATTACATAACAGTGCCAATGTTTAATATAACTTGCCAAGCTGGCTACCCTGATTTTGCAAGAGTCGTACGCACTGAATTGGCACACATGTGCTTCGCTTTATATAATGCCGCTAATAGGGTTGCGATAGTACATTACCGCAAGCTCTCGCAGAAAATTTATCACAACAATTGACTAGACTGGAATCGTTGAGTGAGACGTTGTCTCATACGAAAACTTATTAACAATCAATGGATTGACAACAAATACTGAACTTTTTAGGAAGCTGCATAAGCTGCATGTTTATCAAAATCTGAGGACTTAATCAATGAAGTGCTGGACAATGTAGCTTCAGTGATAAATTTAACTGAAGAGGAGGCCAAAACAGTTTTTGCGAAGAAAAAGGACAAGTAATTAGAACTACATATTTCATGCAAAGTACTATTTTACAATCTGAGCAATGAGTACGAACAATTATTTTATAATTTGAATAATTGTACCCGTAATTTTTACTAAAATTGGGCAGAAAAATTTGGTAGGCTCTAATACCTCCGATTTACAAAAAGTCAAATCAATGTAAAAGATGAAAGTTTAAGGAAGCTGGTTTTTGGACATTAAATTTAAATAGAATTTTCACATCAAAAGATTTTTTCGTGCACCCTTTTTTGCTTGAAAAAATAACATGCATTTTTTTGTACGACATGCATTTTATCAATATATATGTGAGAATCCCCAACCTTTCAAGTGTCAGTTGAGGTAAAACCGACCAGAACAACTCAACCCGCCTCCAGCATAAGAACTTTGACTTCGACTCCGGAGAACTTACGAAGAACCACGTAAACGAACGACGCACTGGCTCCTGATCGACGCTAAAAATAGGATTCGTTTTTTCACGGCTTGGAGTACAGACGGCTTTGCTGACTATTGAAATAAAATATATGATAAATGGCTGCACATTACATTTATCCTGTCAATCTAAGAATTACTCCAATCATATATATATATATATATATATATATATATATATATATATATATATATTAAATTATATATATATATATATATATATATATATATATATATATATATATATATATATATATATATATATATTATATATATAAATATAATAGATAAAAAAATATTACAGTAGAAAAAACCGTTCAATGTTTCGAACGTTGAGTATAGTAAGAATTCTATGTATATAGTTCAAAAGAGTGTAGCATTAACTTTGAAAAATCAGAGTTTTCTAAATGCGCCATTGAAAAATGCAAAGCACGAAATTCGAAATGCCCCACGTGATGTAGAAAAAAATTCTATTCATCAGCAGTTGGAATTAAATTTAGCGCACAAGACTCCTTTTCGATAATTTGATAAATAAACAGAAAAGAGAAAACATTTTAAAAAACAGGTACAGGTACAGGTTTTAGAATTCCTTTGCATGATAAAAAAAAAAACAGAATATTGAAGTTCCGTTAAGAATTTTTTCAAACAGTAGATCTACATTAAATGAAAACATGTGATGAACATTCCATGCATGGATCTACTTCAAAGCGAATAGTTTATTCCATATTAGTTTTCTATGCTTGGCATGAATTCAGCTATTGTTTTTGATTTAAATACACCTAACTCATTTTTTTACAAGGTAGATGAGTTTTTTTAGAAAACCTTGCAAAAAAAAAAATCGTGTACAAAAATACATGCGACCTACGGTGAATTTGGGAAAATGTTCCATGGTTTTAGAAAACGTGTAATATGGAAAAACTCTAAATATTTTTCCAAAAACTGTGCATATTTTTTTAAATAAAACAAATACATTTCAATTTTATTATAAAAAGAATATGGAAAATTAAAATTTTAAAACTTGCATATTTTAAATAGCAATATTCAAACGACATATAAAAAGTTAAAATTGAAATTAGGAATAAAACAAATAAGTAAAAATTCTTCATCGTTCCTTGTTAACAAGCCTGCACGTTTACTATTAACTGAATCGTAAATGCTATCATCCGTAGATGTGTCAGATTTGTCAAGCACATCTGTCAACTTTGGTTCAATGATGAATTTGATCGTTATTAACGGCATTTGTGTTTGTGTTTTGTTTTTATTACAGAGTTCATTATATATCAGCCACTTTTTATTTCTTATTTTTGGTTTCTTGATTTATATATATATATATATATATTATATAATAACTTTTGAATTCTTGCTACACAAATTTAAAATTACGTTGAAATTTTAATGCATGCTCTGCCGGGATCGTAATTAAGGAATTGTTGTTCCATACTTGTAGCCAACTTTAAGCCCTTGGGAATTAAATCAGCTGTTAACTGCTGAACTTCACCTTCGATTTCCGTCATTATCGTTAAGTGGTATAAATTCTATCTAAACGTTCTCACACACACATTCAAAGTTCCCAGATCCACATTTTTTTTTTTGTAATTTGAGCTAAATCAAAAAGAAGATCGTGCAAAAAAAAAAGTGTGCGTACTTATAACCACACAATAGAAGTGATAACTTCATGTTCTGTAATGTTATTTCAGGGATTAGTTAGATGTGTAAAAAATAAGGGGATATTAGTATGGAAATAAAAAAACTATTTATTCATATATCTGTACTCAAAAAGTAATATTTTTTCCGAAATATACGATAATATTTGGGAATTAATTGTATTCTAAGAAGCTAACAATAGATCTACGGTACCTGAAATAGGTTATAAATACTTTAGATTCAAAGTTATTTAAATATCTAAAAAAAAATTCCGTCAAGCGTTGTTCCGTATTTTACATCAGACACGAGCGTAACAATACTTGGCTTCTTGAAACGCATCATTCAAGTTCACTCTCCAGAAAAGCGCGGATAAAGCAGCTATCGCTTCAAAAAATCGTTGCATTCGTGCCCCGTGTTATTTCAAAATCGCGTAAAAAAAATAAATAAATGAAATCGCGTGTAAAATATTCATATTTAACAAATTGAAAATAATCACTTATCGAAACTACATGCAACTTGGGATGGAAATTCAAACACAAAAATAATTTATTAGAAATAAATTCAAATAGTAAAATTTGAAGAAATATGATCTTTTACGAAACAGTGTCAGTGTAAAACGAGCAAAAGCATGTTTTCCCCGACAAACAAAATGATGAGTGGAATAAATTTTCTTTAATGAAAATCATAATAATTTTTTCATATTGTATCAAATATGAATAAATTAGTTACCTTCACACCCATTAAAACTCATTCAACTGCAAATATTTACTGTATCTAAATGCTGTGCATGGGTGATAAATATTTGAATATCTTAGATCGTTACTCAATTGCGTTGAGTTAGCGTTCGCTTGTATTTAAAGGCAATAGGGCGTTGAATAAGTTAGTAGAGGGAAAGGGAGCTTAGAATTATTTATAGATCCGTGGAACTAATTTGTTTTCGACAGAAGAGGAGTGAATTAAGTTTAGTAACTACTGATTTGCAAATCAAGACTGCTTTCATCTCATTGAACCTGAACAAGTTGAAAAGAACCATCTAAATATTTACTTTTGTTTGTATTAAGCATTAAATAAATTGTTTCGTTTGAAGCTGTGTTGCTTGATTTTTATTTTCAAAATTGGAGTTGAATTTTTTTTTTTCGAAAATTGTAGTTAAAATATATTTAATCCTAGGAAAGGGTTTACTCGATTTTAGATAAAGAGAATACGTTTTGAACATAAACGTAATTTTTATTTATAATAAAGGGTTGAAAGTAATTTGACAAATGTGCGAAAATGCAGCTTCATTTATGATTTTTATACTTGACTGAAATAAAGGGCACGCGCATATTACTTTTAATTTGTTTTAAGAAACCATTTTTTAAAAAAATGAATGTCAAATTTATTCAAAACAAATTCTACCTTACTTAAGTATAAATAAATGATTTTATATTGATAATTTTTGATTTATCTCAGTGGCAAATATTTATAATTATTGAAAATTAAAGCGGTCAGCAAAAGAGTTTTATTCTGATAAGGTATTCGACTTCTTGCGACATTTTTGATAAAATGAATGCCGATTATTTTGTTAATTTAAGATTTATTTAGTACATTTTAAGGAAAAAATTCTTAAATTTGAAAATAGAAAAAACAATCATTATTATTAAAATGGGAAAAAAACTGATTAAAATCGACAAAAAATCCCATAAACGGGGCCCGCTCTGTACAAAAATTTTATGAACAGATTCTCAACTTTTCAATTTCGATGTGTTACTTTGTTATTCCAGTTTGAAATGTCCTTCAGGATAAGAGCTATTTTAATTTTTACAAAACCTAAAACACTTAAACTTAGTGATTATAAGAAATTGCTTAAAAAAACAGTGATTATATTAACATAAAGGACTGTAAATTTTTAAATAAAACAGAGATTGATAAATCTGAAGGTAAAAACTCTCCTATTGTTATACAGATTATACATAAAATTCAGCTAATTATATTCAAAACTTTTTGAGTCGTCGCTGTTCCCGCTTAAGCTTTTCGAAAAAACACATTTCGAGTAGAACGCATTTTAAAGTTTGACATCTTGTATAAATTTATAGCATCTGCTTTTACTAAAACAATTGTAGTTTTTGTTCCAGTGAATGAAAAATAAAAAAAAGTATTTTTATCAAACTAAGATGATGGCTTGTAAAATACAAACATAAAAAAAAAAAAATTAAATATTGTCAATTTTTGAAAGAAATCATGATTTTAGGTTAGTTGGATACCTTAACACAAAAGTATAAGAAAGGCTTTGGTTAAAAACATTTTTCACGAAATTATATATATATATATATATATATATATGTAAGGATAATTAAATTAGATTAAAAATTAAATTCCCTACCTAGCACTTTTATTTTTTTTCTTACCTCTTCAAGTATCAAACTAATCCCCCATTTATTTCTTAGGAACATATGGCCTAGCCAATAAACATGTCTAATTCCAGATCTTTATATTTAATAGCCAGATATGTCAGCCTTAACTTTCAAGTACACTCATAATATCAGAGGTACTTCTCACATCTGGGTTTAAATGGTAAAACACATAGATTTCACTTTGGCTTTCTTTCTTCCTTTCTGCCTCTTAGCGTCAGATGATGTCTAACTTCCTTCAAATAAAGATCCTTTTTAAAAACTAAGTTAAAAATAGCGTCCCATGAAGTGAGTTTTGGATTGAAACAAAATTTATTTCACATACTGATTCAAATGAGAGATTTACTTGTATCCAAAATCAATACAATTAATTGCGTAATGTGAGTGTACAGTTAGACAAATACTGTACAACTTTAGTAGCGCCTTGTGCAGACTGTTGCTGCAATACAGTAATAAGCCATACTTTCGCAAAAGGTGAAGATTTAGTGATAACAGAAGAAGTCAAATTCATTTAAGTCGGGATACAATTTCGTATATAAGTACATATAAATTATTTTTAGTTGAGGCGGGAACGAATGAAAATAATAATTTAGAAAAATATATATATTTTATCCTTTGACCGGAGCATCCAATTTTTTTGCCTCACTGAAAAACATTCGTCTGACAGAAAGGTACCTATTTTTTTTTTTTTTTTTTGTATTTTATTACCTCGACGACTGTTTTAAATGTCCTTATAGCTCATGAAATTGAGTATGGCTCAAATGAATTGGAGTGTGTGGTTCAATCAAGTACAACAATTTATTTTTAACACTAGAATTGTGACTAGTATTTTTTTAAAAACTGATTAAAAATTATTTATATTCATCTAAAATAGTTAAAAATAATAATACCAAACACGAAAAAACTATAGGAATATCTGTCGGAAAGACGGTGATAGGTAAGAAAATCACAATTATCCCGAGTTGAAAAAAATCGCCATGTACCACCACGGGATCCTCTCACTGGGTAGAGTCAAACTGATGATATCAAGCAGCCCAGCCCAGAAATCACACCATAACGTTATCTACAGGCATTAAAGCAAATCATCCCCGTCTGAGAGACAGATATTCCGGTAAAGGGCTAATAAAACAGATAACCCAGATATTTAATCGCAAATCGCAAGTGCGTGTGTACATGTGCGTGCGTGTGTGTATATGCGTGCGTGTGTGAGTGCGTGCGTGTATGTGCGTGTGTGAGTGCGTGCGTGTATGTGTGTGTGTGTATATGAGAGTGTGTCTACTGTCTCCAGACTGAAAATCTTCAAAATCACTAACTTTTGAATCCTTACTATGAATAAAATGTTTTATATTTAAATATATTTATAAAAAAATGCTTCATTAGCAATATTTTTTTAAAGGATTAAAAGATTTAATAAAGTAGGTTTCACTAACGGTAAAAATATTTCATTAAAGGAACTCTACATATCTTTTTTGAATGCTTAAAAACATTTTCGATTTTTGCAATGTGCAATTTATTATTTTTAGTTTAAAATTTTATAGTTAGATTAGAGAAAGGAATTCGTGTTTGACTTTCTCGCATTTAAGGTACGTACGGAGACAAGTTTTCAAAAATACTATACAATTAGTAATTTTGTGTTAATGTGTTAATGCTTATGACACAAAAAACACCAATTAGGAAATTATATGATAGTTTAAATTTATTAAAATGTAGTATTTTAGGTAAAATTTGATGAAAGTTATACCGAAATTCACAGAAGACTCTACATGGGACTCAAAGCCATATATTTAAACTATTTTTACACAGCTCATTTAACACCATTATAAAAATAATAATGAAATATTTAGAATATATTTACAATTACCAAAAAGTTATAGCTAATTCCATATTTTTACAGATTTTTTTTTAAATGTATGGTGTTTGTACAATATACAGTTAAAAATAAAATTTCAAAAGAATGTTAATGTTAGAGCTAAGTCCTTAGTTCATTGCCTTTACCATACTTTAAATAACCTGCACAAAATAAGAAAGCACTATCAACATACGTTTTTGAGCTATCAGATTTTAAGTTACATACTTTGATAAAAAAATGAAGAGAAAAAATACAATCTTCAAGGCGTTTAAAGTTTTGATTCTTATTTTACAAAAATAATTCTTAATATCAGATATTGAAATTCACCATTTTTACAGCACAAACCTTCCTGTTCTCTATGTTATTATTTTTCTTTGTGGCTACTCGTTTTTTTCCGTAAACGAAATAGCAAAGCTAAAAAAAATGCTAACATTTGATTTGGAAGAATAGATTTTAAAATTTACTGAATGATTTTGTAATATTACTGTTCATAAAATACTCAAATGAATCTAGAGGAGAGAATGAAAGTCTGTAAGGGGAGATGGAACCCTTAGAACTTCTTAAAATGACAATTTTGAGATTTCCACATTTTCAAATAGTATAGATTATATATCCTTTATAAAAATACCTAATTTTAACCTCCAGGGTAATTAGAAGCCCGTAAAACCCATTTTTATATAAATCATTGAAACTGGGTCATTATTATTCCCATTTAAACAAAGTATTTTGTTTTTGCTTAAAAGTTGAATGAATGACGGAAATCAAAATATTTAATCCAGAATTATTAAAAAAATGCTTACATGAAGGTACAGAAAATCCCACTAAAAGTTTTAACAACGTAAAATGGTCTAGTGTACCGAAAAAAATAGTTGTGCAAATAGAAGTGTTATCATTGGATACATTTAATATGGGAAATGTATCAAAATCAAAAATTTTGAGAAAACTTATTACTGAGCCTTGTGATTACATGCCTCGAAAAGGAGAGGCTATTCAAGGCTAAATACTCAACTTTACAAAAAAAAGGAGCTAGGAATGAAAAAAGGCTAAAAGGAAAGATAGAGGATGATGAGGTTAAAAAAAAAGGGTTCATTTGGATTATGGGGAGGAATGTTTTAATAAAAAAGCATTTGAACACATTATAGTTCATTTATCTGAAAATGTAAATCTTTGATGTTCGATGTACCTTTTCTCGGAAAATAATGTTAACAGGTATGTAAGTTTTTTTTATGACATATTTATAATGATGGCTCATATATACTGAAATAAGTTTTTTGTAAAAAACTCAAAAATGTATTTTTTTATAAATATTTTATGTGAAAAATGGGGTAATTTTCGCTGTTTGATAAAATATTTCATAAATTACAAAAATATTCAAAATTAGCTAAAACTCATTTTAGTGTAATAAAAAAACGTATGAAATTAATGGTATGAAAAATTTCAAAGCATGTACATAAACAGTTTTTTGGGGAAAAGTACATCGAAACAAATTTAACATTTCGGTATAGAGGTTTCCTTAAACATTAGAAAAGTTTACAAGTAGAAAGCGTATCAACTTTTTGCTAATTTTAATTTGTCAAATGATCCAAATGAAAGCAAAAACAAAGTACAAGCAACGCTTGCGGGTTTTTTAATATTTAAATAATTTTGAATCTAAAGTATTTAAAACCCTTATTTCAGCTACATAAACTATTTTTCCTTCTTAAAATACAATTAATTCACAAATATGATTGTATATTTGGCAAAAAATATTACTTTATGAGTTCAGACATATGAATGAATAATGTTATATGTGACCATACAATTATCCCCTTACTTTTTTTATTAACCTAACTAATCCCTCTCTCTGAAATAATATTACAAAATCTGAAGTTATCACTTCTATCGTGTGGTCATAATCACACACACTTTTTATTTCTTTCTTTATTATTTTTTTTTTTAAGATTTTGAAGCAATTCGCTAATGGAAAATCTTTTAGCTTAGTCAATTGTTATTAATTGTAAGCTTGGAATCTTTGTTTGCCTATATTTTAACTCATTAAAACTTCATTGGAAATCAGAAGTTTTCTGACAAAAGCCTAATAAGGTGGGTGTGGGCTTTTAAACTCAAATTAGAATTGCCCAATTAGTACTGTTTATTAGATTGACTGGGTAATTACAGTTAGAAGGAAGGTGTTGATCTATTAATTATATATATTCCTCATCGTGCATTCCAAACCGTGACAGAATAGAAAATATTAAAATGAATTCTCTAATTATCGATGTTTCTGTGCTTAACATTGTGACTCTTCGGAAAACTGGTTTGATAAATAAATTACTATTAGTTTCCAATATTTTAAGTCATTCCTAAGCGCAATTCTAATTAAAAGTCCTCAAATGCACAAGGATATTAACTAATTTAAAAGACCTAAACGAGTTTCTTTTAGGGTTTTTTATTTTTTTTAATTTTTATTAATTTTTTAAGAATTATGCATTTTTGTATGGAGTTTAGTACACAATAAAAGCTGACCTAGACCAGTTGTTTCCAATCGTACTCTTCATGGAACTCCCTTTTTATACCAAAAATTTCGCAATTAGATACCAAAAAAAAATAAATATATTTCAATGCATAATACAAAAAGTCTGTAAGTTAACTACAACAAAAATACAGCTATGACTAATAAAGTTTTGTGCAAGATATGCTGCTGTTGTTGTTTCTTGACAGAAACATCTAGATCAAGTCCAAGAACCCGAGCGTTTTTAAACATTGAAGAACTGTGGCAGGACTTGGGGGCATTTTTTTATGGCAACCAATAGAAAATCAAGAGGGGGCGGGGGGTGGTTGGGTAAATTTGAATTTTGGGACAAAAAGGGGTAAACTTTAAGACCCACCACATGCCGTTGAGTTTTAGTATGTCCACTCGTGACCCCAGAAATTTTTGGAAAAAAAGGAACCCCCAAAAAGAAATTTTTATAGTTTTTCTCATGGCCAAACTATCGCACCCCTTCCCCAGACTTCACTTTCGAAAATCCACTAAAAGGTCTTAACATAACTCAAGCTATTTAATAGTGGACAATATTTGTCGTTCTGTCACCATACCTCCACCATTCAAATAATGTTGGGGGAAAAACTTCGGCTATCACTGAAATAAATACTTTTTGACTCTCCGTGAAAAAAATTTAAAAATCCTCAATTGCTAAGAATTCTGCCCGAAAAACTGAGCAGTAATCACGATTTCTCATACAGATCCTACATTATGCCATATACTAAAAGTCAATTTTAATTATAAATACTTACGTGACATACTTTATCTTTTTTACAATATAAAGTGGGGCACTGCTTTCTGTTCAAAATTAAGGAAACTTTGTTACATTCACTTCACATCTTATATGAGATCAAGCACAAAACCAAACCTAATTGTTGACTAGAGATACTCTTTCAAAGTACTATATTTATGATAAAGTATTGCCTGTAGCACTGGAATTCCTGTTCCTACTAACCCCCCTTCCGTATCTGTGATCGGGATTTTCCGAGACGATGTCATTAAAAAAATTTTTTGGGATCTATACTATTTTACCTTTTTTTACTCCAGATTCAATCCTTTTTTATAGCTAATTTATTTTAAATTTCATAATAATGGAAAAATAAAAAAACAGGGCTTATAAACATGTATACCCCGGTCTGTAAAACAGCAAAAATTATGGAAGAACCAAACACAACCGTTAGGTGATGTTTCTTTAAAGGTTGTGTTTACACCTTGTTGGAAGTGATACAAGTAACTGGAGGTATAATGCGTGACTATTCACTCGAAATGGCGGGGTCTGCAGTGTAAAAGGCGTGTTGTGTTATTGAATGAAATACGCAACTGCTGTGCAACGGCATTTTCGATCACAATTCAGATAAGAACCTCCAACTGGAAATTTATCTAAAGAAAGTGAAAAACATTTAAAACTACTGGCTGCTTGTGCAAAAGTAAAAGTCTCGGATGAAGCTGAAACAGCGTATCATAGCCGTTATCAATGGAGTTGATACCTTAACACGCATTTTAGATGGAAAGGAAATCATCCTTTTTCTTGACACCTTTATATTTATCTTTTTTTTTTTTTTTTTTTTTTTTTTTTTTTTTTTTTTTCTTTGATGCTCAAGCACTTCGTTTTGAATTTTTGAGGCCCAAAAAACAAATTACCTGTACAAATTAAAACTACATATAAATAGAAGGCTGCTTCAAGGACAAAGGGACATAAGACAACTCCACTGAGGGTGTAATGGGGTATCCAAAATGTTTCAAGTGAACTGGACAAATGGGGCTAAGGGTTGCACTCCCTTTTTGAAAAACGCAGCATTAAATTTTTCTAGCGGTTGGATCTAATAAAAAAATTTCAAATTTTGAACCAAAAACCTAAAAAGGGTAAAAAAATTTGAAAATGTCCGAAAATATTAAAACAGGAAGAAAAAAATTTAATCAAAACAAAAAATTCGTTATATACAAAATCACTTCCCATTAGAAGGTTATTTTACGAAGGAAATCATGTGAAAGGTTCTTGGTTCCCGGAAAAAGTTCACTACATAGAAAAAATTAGCCAAGGCCCGCACTTTTTTTTATTTTAATGTTATGAAATCGGGGGTTGCGAATCAAAGCGAAAACTTGTCGATGGGGGAAAAAAACTGACAAATAGAGCAATTATAGGTTCATGTAGGTACTTAAAAGTTTTAACAACTGGTAAAATAAATTGGTTATTCACTTCGTATCAGGATATAGATGAACCAATTTATACTTTTTTTTTTATTTTATTGCAAAAATGAGTAAAATATTTGGGGTGCGGCTTAGATTCAAGTAAACACAGTGTATATTATATATATATATATATATATATATACTACCATTGATTCTAAAACGCACCCCTAATTCTTCACATATTTTTGAAAAAAAAAGGGGGTTCATTCATATTTTATTACGAAAATTAAAAAAAAAAATGAGAGGTAATTCGAAGTTAATAATTTTTTTACCAATACTATAAAATTTTTCAAATACATTGATGAACCTATAGCTACTGTAACCGTCAGTATCAATTTTCGAAAAGAGAGATCCTATGCAATTGTTATACGCAACATTTTTTTTGAAAAAAATTTCTAAAAAAGCATAAAAAAAATTTTTAAAAACTGTTTAAAATTTTCGTATATTTGTTTCATCTGTGTTAGCTTTTCAGTGGCCGCTGCTGTATTTCCGTTTTTTTCTGCAAGTGAAATTGCATCCCTTTTCATACTTGCGTCATCGTGTACTCGTTTTGATACTTTTATCGATATCTTTGATGTTTAGGTGATTAAATTAAAAAGTATTCAAAAATTTTTCCTAAAAAAAGTGGCAGACAATGACGTTTAGGATAGACTGAATACTAAAAAAAACTTGAAATGGAAAAATTTCGGAAAGGCCGAAGGATGTTACATTTTTTTTCCAAACGGATGGAAATTCAAACCCCCAAAAAAATTTTTTCGAACGAGAAAAAGAACTTTTATATATATATATATATAGGGGTCGTTTAAAAAAAATTTATACATTAACGAACACCGAGGGGGGTCCATGGTTCCACCCCCCCCCACCCCCCCCCTGAAGTTAGTTAAATTTTGTCAAACAATTTTTTTTAATTAATGCTAATTATTAATTCAATAATCTATTTTTAACTTTTTTTGTTCATAAAGTCGACAAAAAAAGGTTTTCTCATTAGAGGGATGAAGAAATGGTGGACTTTTGACCTTGGATCTCCACTTGAAACATTTTTGTATATATATATATATATATATATTGTGTGTGTGTGTGTGTGCGTGTATGCATGTGGAATATCAAAATAAATATATACATAGTGAACATCCTACAAAACAAATAATGGTTAAATAATGGAAGAATAACAAACCAAAATATATAAGTAAACATATAAAACGTTAATCAAAATGGAAATATATTATATTTTCTAGAGCTGTCACTGCTTAAGGACAGTGATGTATGGTTAATCTTGCCTTACAGAGGAGATCCTAAACCCCCCGCGAAAACACTTAATTAAAAAGGAAATGTTGTACAAAAAAAATCGGAAAAAAAGGGTTAAAATTACAAATGTTATAAGCTTTCATTACTCTAACAAACAATGAAATTAATAGAAATGACTATTGTAAAAATGTTTAAAGGTTCATTGATACACACATTAATCCGATATTTCTTTCATAACTTGACAAAACTGTTTTTCCGTGTAGTGTACTACAGAAGTGCGCCTGGATTAGGGATAGCAAAGACTATGCAAAGTGTGTGCCTTTTTTTTCCTTTTGCAAGGAGGGCAAGAACTGCAAAAAAAGTGGTACTTGGTTGCTCTAAATTAGTTGTTGGAATTCCCGTATGCGTAAACTTTTTGACGTTTTGATCGCTGACAAATCTAGGTAAAAGGCGCTGGTCTTAAATTTCCGAAACTGTCGACGCTGGGACTTTCAAGGTCAAAAAAAAAGAGTATACCAAAATAATAGATGGTGGCAAAAACGTTCGGGAAAACTGCAAAAAACAATTATTTTTGAAGTGTGTGATAAAAAAGACTCAGGCGTATTGTAGAAAAATCGAAAAAAACATAGCTCAAATTCCCCCCTTAAATGATCCCAGTCGTACAGTTAGTAAACAAATCCCCTTTTTTCACCGTGGGGGTTTTGGGGACCGTCATTAGAAAAATTCCAAAGCTCGCCATGGGCTGCAAGTCTTGCCTAGGCAAGGACCCCAAGAAAACGTAAGAAAAAACGAGGGCATTGAGTCATGAGTCTCGATTCCGCTACTTAAGCCATGGGGGTTCGAGTTATGGACGGGTCAAAGCCATGGATCATGTAGTCAGGTTAGAACTATACAAAAGGGATGGTGGTCTCATGGTCTGGGATGTTTTTCGGGGAAAACCCGGGGGTACCAATCTCCCTCAATGCAATTCTGTACATAGAGTTTCTGGGTGATCACCTCAATCCGTTTATGTTGTACTGTTATCCGCACGGTAATGGATATTTCCAGCAAGACAGCTATTACCCTTTTCCCTCTTCTTCTTGTCGAAAGGGGTACTTAGAAGCCCAGACATAAATTCTATAGAACATCTTTGGAATGTTTTGAAATAAGACGTGGGAGGCCATCACACAGCACCAGCAAACCCACTGTTTGACGTTACCCAATATTTGTCTAGTATCCGGGAACGTTTCCTTTTCCCAGAAACTTTTAAATCATGACTCGTCGTTTGGCGTATAAAAAGATGAGGACCAACTTATTTTTAAGAACGTATCTATAATGGCATTTCCCAGTGTTTAATCAAAACCAACAGGGAAAAATACATAATATGTATCAAGTAAATTTTTGATGCATATATTAATAATATGTATAATATGAATATTCTTCCCGTTTCCCTTCCTGTTTACATACACACACTCATCATTTATAGCCTGTTTTTTTTTTTTTTTCCCTTTTTTTCTCAAAAAAAAGGAATTCTTTTCATAATTTTAAAGGGGTTTTCGTTGTTTTTTTTCATGACATATAAATCATAAAGTATATATATCTTTTAAAACAGGAAACGTTTTTCACACATACACACACACTACCATTAAAACACTTTTATCTTCCTAACACTTTTATACTTCAAAATACTCTCATTTTTCAATAATTCTTGCTTGCAAATAAAAAAAAACTTTGGGACCCTTTTTGAAAAAACTACTTAAACCCTTTTGCAAAAAATTTTATGTTCCTTAAGTAAAGGGCGACAAAAAAAAAATCCTTTTTTAAAAATTTTAAAACGGGGGGACTTGTGAAAAAGGTTTTATGAAAAAATGTTCTTGGAGGAAGAAATGAAGTTACAAAAGTTTTTATAATTTTGTATTCATTTTCCAAAATCGCATACAAAAAAAAAAAATTATTTCCGCATCCCGGGTGGGAATTCAAAGGAATTTTTATTTTTAATTTTTTGCTACTTAAGAATTAATTTTTTAAATTATTTTCCAACTAACGGAAGGATATATGCACAAAACTGAATCATAAAATTTAATTTAGTTATATTCGCAAGGATAGAACGTATTCATCCATTCTCATTTAAGCATTATTTTGCTAAATTTATTTATTTATTTGTTTCATATTTATAATGAACCAAATTTAAATAAATGAATTAAAAAATTTAAAATTTTTAAAAATTCGTTTTCTCATTCGAATATTTTAATCATATTACTCTTTATAAACTTTAAACATAAGTTAATTGTTCGAAATAGTCCTTCAACCAGCTTTCACCCATTTTTTTTTTATCTCACCTGGAATTTCCGCAGGGCGAAGTATAAGCAGATCATGATGCTACTTGACCATGCCGCTATGGAATTCCGGTATCTAATTTACATAAAGCTTTACACGTAGTTCTTTTTATCTAATGACATCATTTCTTCCCTTAATATATAAATGCATGTCATCTGCTGGTTCAAGAGATTGGGAGATTGTTATTATGACTGTTTCTTAACCCTTTGGCGGGAAGCGGTTAATAGGTCTAGCCACATATTAAAAATTTTTTTTCCAAGGGGTGGTGGAATTTAGTCTATCCCCAAATTTAATAAAACAAAAGATCAATTCGCGGCACAAATTTTTTTTTTTTTGCCCGACGGGGGTTTAAAAAACCCGTTTTTTTTGGGGAAAACTACAAAATTTGATTTGATTACTATAAAAAAATTCTGATTTTTAAAAAATTCAACAGTCAAGTATACTTTTCCCCCTCTGAATGAATTACGAAAATTTGCAATTAAAACCCCGGTTTTATTTAAGTTTTGGGTTTTTATGTGGTAGATGGTCTATCCTGCCCACATAGAAAAAGAAAAATGACCAAAATTTTTCTTCCTCCGAAAGCAAACAGAAGGTGATCTGTACAGGAGTCTCTTTTGAAAAAAAGAAAGAGTCCATCGCTTTTATGGTGTGTGGGCCTGAACGTACCACGTGCCTTCAAGCAAATGGTCCACTTGCGAAAAATTCCACAACAAAAAAAGCTCATCAAATTTGGAAATAAAAAATTTTAAAACCCAAAAAGAAATTTTATTTCAAACTTTTTATATAAAATTAAAAAAATATTTTGGATATATCTAATTTCCCAATGTATATTTTATTTAAGTATTCTATAATGCAAAAATTATTCTTTTTTTATTTAATTAGATATATACATTGTATTTAATTGTTATTAAAAATAGTTATTAGATAAATGTGTTAAATTTTTCAAAAAAAATTTTATTGTAACATTATTCATTTTTTTTCTGTCCTGAAAAGAAAGGGTTAAATATCTTAATTTGGCAGGGGTTTTAAAGTCCAGCCACCATATGGGAAAAAAACTTTGATCAGATATATTTTTTGTGACTAAAAAATTGTTTTATAGGGATGATAACTTTTGCATTTATCAAGGACCTTAATAAAAGGGAAAAGTGTTTTTTAGCTTTATGCCCTTTAAAAGGGGGTAAAGGCATGACAAAAATATTGGATTAATACGTTTGGGTTTTTTGGAAAATTTTAAATTTTGTTTGTTTTATTGATAAAAAATTTAAAAATTTTCCCCCAAAGTTTTGAGATTTTTGATTTGATGGTGTATCAACAAAAAAATATACAACAAAAAAATATGGTTTTTTTCTTAAAACCAAAAAAGGGACATAAAAAAAAAGTAATTGTAATGCGTATACTGTGAGTATCTTTTAAGAATATTTCATAACTTTTAAGAAAATAAATGTCATTAAAAATATAATCCCCACAATATATTTAAATAAAAATAATTACAATTTTAATGCAAATCATCTCCCTGCAAAGCTATACTTAATGTTACAGTAACAGGGTTATAATTCGTGGATTTCAATTTGACGTATTTTTTTAGATATTCGGTTGTTAAGTAACTTCTTTATGGACTCGAAATGAATTTCATATGAGAAAAAATGTGTTCTTATATAAATTTAGAACCATAAGCGGCTAGTAGATCACACCACACGCAATTTAATTTTCAAACAAATAAAAACGCTCTTTTGGAAACATCCGCAATTTAAAATAGCTCGCAATTTATCGATTAATTTTTACATCTTTTTTTGGGAATTCCGTAAAATTTGGCTTTCCATATTTCTCTAAAAGAATTTTGTACTACGCAACAGTTACTGATGTTTTATTTCACAAGTATTACACAATCGTTTTGATTTGAGTTTAATATTTAACGTTAAGAAAGTGTCACAATTAAAAAGAGGATGTTTCTTATCACATAAAGCTTACAAACTACACGCAAACAGATTCAGCAGAATCTTTTTATGTAAATATTAGAAAGCAAGAAATGGCCTTTAAGTAAAACTGCGTGAGGCGTAGGGAGAAAAGACAGAATGATTTAATTTTATCTCATATAATATTGTCCAGTGGTGTAGAGTGCCACTGGAAAAATTTTCCCCCCGCCACCCGGTTTGTTTTGTTTGTTAATACATTAAAATTAAATAAAAGGGTAAACCCCAAATATGTTAACACAACGTATGGGAAAAAAAAATTTGTAGGTTTTTTTAAAGGTTTATTTTCAAATGAATTTTTTCTTAATTTGTAAAAAAATTTAAATTTTTGTAAAATTTTCATCTTTTTGTTAATAAAATTCAAATAGTTTTTTTTCACTTATGTAACATATTCTTTAAATGAAAACGGGAATATAAAAAAAATCAATTCCCACCTTTAAAAAAAACCAATTTTTATGTTGGTTGCTTTTTTTTTAATACCCCTTTCAATTAATATAAATATGTATATACATAGACAAAAATCACAGTATTAAAATAACAAAAAAAAGCCTTTTTTCCCTTACTTTTTTTTTTTAATTTTCCCTTTCTACATTTTATTGGATTTTTTTTATTTGTTTGTTACTACATATTCATTCATTAAATTCAATTATTCCAATAAAATAGTATAAAAAAAAGGAATCCCATTCTCAGAAAATAGGCCATCCCAGGTGGGATTCGAACCCATGACCTGTGGATCAGTAGTGCAGCGCACTATCCATTGAGATTCAGGGAGACAACGAACGATTTTTCTTTCTATATATGCTGTTGAACTATTATTTTGTTTGTGAGTATTTATAAATTTTTTAAATTCAATTAATAAATTAATATTTGAAAAAATTGTATTAACATCAATTGTCATCCACAACAAATTTCAAAAAATATATTTGAGCTTGAATGGATGAATAAAAAGTATTTTATTAACGATCGAATATTTGAACAAGATATACATATATACAGGGAGAGAATAAGCTAAAAGTAGGAATTAAAAAATCATACCACTACTGTGAGATATATAATGCTCAAAGAATTTGAGGAGAGAGCAAAAAACAAAGAATTCGTTGTGTGATAGCCATGCATGGTCATAAAATGGAGAATATACAGGTTATAACAAGATGCAATGCAGAAAAACAAAAGCAAACAATATTTGTTTAAGAACCTTAATTCTTGGGAACGGTATAAAGAGTGCACACTAATGTTCCAGGTCAACAATTTGTTTCCATGCAAACGACAAAAAAAAAACTTATTACCTTGAAATGATACTGGATTTTTAATTTGGTGATTGGTCCCCATTAACTCCTAAGATACCCAAAAGTTTTGCAAGATGCGACGTTATCTATAAGAATTTGGAAAACGTTCCATTTTTGATGAAAAACGACGAACGACGGAAACAGGACCCCTTGTGCAGAAAATGTGTCGCCAAAATTTGTAAACATGCCAGTTGTTTACAAACGGGGAAGCATGCTGGCCCCCATCTGCTGATTGTTTCAACAAAAAGTTCTTAAGGTATCACTCGTTCGGAACCGTAATTTTAAAAAAGGTGCAAAATGGTACTTTTGATAATTTAGTGTCATTAAATTAGAATACTGGTTAAAATTTTTTGGACATTTTGACAAAAAATTTTAAAACAAATATTTCGGAAAAAAATTAACTTAGAAAAACCGTTTTTCAAAATGTTAAAATTTTTAAAAAATACTTTTTTTTATAATAATATTTTGGTGTACATGGCTCAGACTTTCCGGTACGAGGCTCAACTAGACTTTAAAAAATTCACAATATTTTAGAGTCACCCCATTTGAAATAATTATCAAAATTTTTTTTGAAAATTTCTCCCTTTGTTGTTAAAACATGGATAAACCCCTTTTTTTAAATTATAATTTAAAAATTTAATGTAGTCTCTATACAAATGTCTGAGCTATATACAGGCAAAATATTATTATAATGGAAGAATTTTTCACAAAAGGAGAATATTTTGAAAATGGGTGATTCTATGTTCATTTTTTGTCAAAATATAGAACTTAAATAATTTTTTATTGTAATACTATTCTTAAAACAATTTTACATACATTTTATAACCTAATTTTAACTAAATATCATAAGTATTATCCATTTAGGCGATTTTGCAAAATCACGGTTTCGAAAGTTGTTGGATACCTTAACAAAACGAGCCGCATAAGGTCTGGCCTTAACCTGCTATAAAAGAAAGAAATTGTCAACGGCTGCGGCTTAAGGTTTGACCTGGGGTCTCAGAATCTCATCCGCATATATTGAAGCCATTAAATTGCCCTTCCGAATGATATGCGGGTCAGTAAGAATACCTATAAAAGTTCCAGTCTATACCTTTAGACCACATCGTCTAAATTATCTTTTCGAACGAATATAGGGTTATTTCTTTTCCCCTTTTTTTCTCCCAAAAAAGTCTGGTGTCACCCTAAAACTAAATCGAGATAGTCCATTAACAGCACTTAACCAATTTTTGCATCCAATCTTGGTGCAACTGCCCCTTCCAACCCAAGGTCCTTTTCTGTCAACGAAATACCCCATTGGCCCAAATGAAATCAGCCTACCTTTCGAAAACTATTTCGGGTGTTTGGGTTTTAAACTCTTTGTCATGTAGCTAAAAAAAAAATGTGTTTTAATCTGCTTGTATTGGCTGTTCTGTCTTGGAAACTGTTAACATGTTATATCGGTCAAATTTTTTGTGGAAACGTAGGTGACGTCGTCTTGATCCAAATCGAACATCTCCTGTTTTTTTGGAATCGACTCCAGTTTAATCCCTTCCTGCTACTCCATGAGCTTCCTTTAAGTTTTTTTTTTTTTTGTTTGTCTGGACTTCCCCTGATAATATAAAAGGCATGAATTCCGCAGAGTATGTTGTCGAGATTTTTCAAAATCTGTTCCCAAAAAAAAAAGCATGAAGTTTTGTTTCTCACTTTGGCAACAGTTTTTGGATATCACGATTTTTTAAATAAAAAACCTTTTCGTGTGGTTTTTACAGTCATGAGCTCTGATCTGTATATAATAATTTATTTTTTTGTTTTCTGCAAAACTTTAAACTCTACCAGTATTTCTCAAACTTTCAAAGTCGTATTGTCGTTTTAGCGTCAAAATATAATATTATTGAATTCAATGCTTTTTTATTGTATAGAGAGGAGAAGGGGCGATGAAAATTATGAATGAATATTCGTCGCGAACATAGAAAGTTTGAGAAGCACTGTCTTAAGGCACATATTCTTCAGATAAAACCTATATAATATGCTCTATTGAACGAGTTAAGCACAATAAGATACGAGCTAATAGAGATGAGGGAAAAAAACTCAACTCTTAGAAGTCATACTCATGGAAGTTTTTGCTCCATTAAAACTCCCCTTTTAATATATGATGCTAAACTGGGAATTACTGACGGAGTAAGAGGTCGTAAAGTATCTATTTTAAGAGAACTTCCCAAGAAAAATATCTTTCTTCCCCAATGCTCATATTTATCCAATGATACCATTTATATGCAGTGACGAAATTTTTCATGGCGTTCCAAGAAATTAAACCCATCCACAAAATTTATATTCTTCAGATAGTTTTTTTAAAGTGAATTAAGTGAAGTTGGGAAATATTTAACGCTTAAGAGACGCGTAGTTTGGAGAAGAAATTTCTCCTCGGAAAGGGATTTTCTGCTATGCTATATTCCCCTCCTATTTTTCTGCCAATGATTTATTTTACGTTGTGTCATCAAGCAGTAATAAGAAAACTTGTTGTTCACCTGCTGATCTGTGGGGATTTTCCCATTTCAAAAAGTAAGGAGGAATTTACATGTTATTATTTGAAAACAACAAAGTAAGTTTAATACTAGAACTTCCTTCGCTGTTGGTTAGTCACTGGAGCATGTTTAGCTAGTTCTTTTTTCCGCATTTCTGCAGGAAATTTGAAACTGTGTCGTGACTTTTAATGATTTTTCATGGTGATTACGCAGAAATTTTTGTGGTTCTTGGTTAATTAGGAGAGATTTTACAAATAAATATACCTAGAACGTCCACTTGTGTCGTTTCGACACCAAGGCAATTTATCATTATAAACCATCGTTCACTAATTAGGCAAAATATTAGTAAAACAAACTTCCAGAAGTAATATCTCACATTTATTTCACATTAAACGCAGTGTTATTGGGTTCACAGCGCAAATGAGTCAGTTATACAAAAATTGTTGCATCTAAGTGTTTCGTTACGTAACATTTACTTATCTGCTCATAAAAAAAATAAGAAAAAAAAAATCATTCAATTTTCGAACTTTGTGCAGAGCAGACACACTGAAGCTTGGCTCTTAGAAAAGGTCTAAGCCCTGATGAAATTGCTAATTTGATGCGTGGGCTTTCTGAGAATGAATCGGATGGTGGTGAGCTGTCTTGCTCTAATTTATAGATCCCAATTAAGATGTAAGATTGAGTGAATGTCACCACGACGAATCTGAAGAAAGTAAATATGTAATTGATAATAGTCCATTAAATCCTGATATATACGCTACTAGGGATGTCACCGGGTTGTTACAGCGTATATTAATGTTCCTGCCACACACACACACAGACTTGAGACTCGAACTGTTTTGTGACAAAACAGTGGTCCAACAAGCTTCGCGAAACATAGGGTTAACGTTCATTTTTCTTATGATATAAAGAACCCTAATATATGATCATTGCATGAAATAACATTAAAAAACCTTAAAACTAAACCCTACTGTTCAGTAGTCCAGCAATTGTATAGTTATAATTATTTTATATATTTCATATCACGGTGTCGAAACGCCAGCAGTGGACGTTGAAGGGTAATCAAAATCCCGGATTTTATAGTGTTAAATGATTGACGTCGTTGGGTTATCACAAATCACATGAGTTTAGAAAAGCATTTAAGGTATCCGACTACGTTCGGAACCGTGATTTTGCAAAAGCCGTTAAATGGATAATATTTTATGATATTTAGTGTTTTTAGATTAGAAAATGTACATAAAATGGTTTTAAGAATAGTATTACAATAAAAAAAATATTTAAGTACAATATTTTGACCAAAAATGAACATAGAATGATCTATTTTCAAAATATTCTCCTTTTGTGAAAAAGGCTTCTATTATAATAATACTTTGCCTGTGTATAGCTCAGACCTCCATACAGAGGCTCAACTAGAATTTTGAAATATATAACTTAGAAGTGGGTTTATCCATGTTTTACGACAACAGAGGGAGAAAATTTTAAAAAAAAGCGCCGATAATTATTTTAATTGGGGTTTTAACTCTGAAAATAATGGAATTTTCGAAAATCATAGTTGAGCCTCTGTAAAGAGGTTTTTAGCTTTTACAAACAAAATATTATTATAATAAAAATTTTTCCAATAAAAGAACGTTTTGAAAAAAGGGTTATTCTAAGTTAATTTTTGCCAAAAAATTGTATTTAAATAATTTTTTGCCAAAAATATCCTTAAAACAATTTTATACATGCATTGTATAAAGTGACACTAAATATCCCGAAATTTATCTATTTATGCGCTTTTTAAAATCCTGGTTCCGAACGTAGTCGGATACCTTAAGAGCAGAAGGTTTCCCATTTTTAATGTTGAATCAAACCCATCCATTCAAAACTATTATTTTCAGTAATAATACAAATTTACTCCTGTAATATTTTATATATATATATATATATATATATATATATATATATATGTAACATTTAGATAAAACCTTTTTGCAGATAATAAAAGAGATATTTCAGCATCACAGCTAAGAAAACGAATTATTGTAATTACTTTAATATTAGGAAATTTGTCCTTTTCAATATACCAATATCTTCTTCAGATTCGTAGAAATATAACAGGAAATATTTCATCAAACAAATTCAAATAAAATAACAATTTTTTAATATACATCTAGAGTATTTTTCACGCTTTAGCCTTTCAATTCAGGAAGATGATTCCTTTCATTCATCTATTTCAAAACTCTGTTTGTCAGGTACTATTCTTTTATATTCAAAGGCATAATTTCTGGAAAACCTCTTTTTCGCCTGTCTGGATACAAAAAATCTGTTAACTCATTATTTTCATTGCGGGAGATAATTATTTTGTAATGAGTTTCTTTTGGTTAAATAAATTTTCAGAACCAAGAAAGAAAAATTGAACAAAAAAATGCATTAATGAAATAATTTTTTCAAATAAAATTACATTTTTTTAGTATTTGTAATTTATGTTTTACTATTGAAATGCGGATACACTTTAAAAAGTTTATAGAAAAATGAAAGAGAATAACAGATTTTATCTTTTGATTCAATTAATTTTCAAATATTTTTAGATAAATATAAGATTCCTAATAAGTAATTTTTTAGTTGGAGCGTTCTTTTTTTTTTTTTCAAGGATATGATGTTATTATTTTGTATTGTAAAGGTGTTGTGGAGCTTCCTCCTTCTGTTGATTAATGGGAAGATTTCGTTTCCCCATTAAGATTCCCAGGGGGTTCCGGAAGCATGTGTAAAGGAGCTATTGAATCAAATTCGAAAAGATGAACGATTTATTCCACAGAATTAACCCATTCCAGGATCATTTTAATTCTGGATTCTGGAACAAAAAAATTCTCAATTTTATATGCTTTTTTATAAACATGCATAACCTTTTAAACTGACAGCACCATTCGCATAGAGATTTTCTAAAAAGTAATGTAAAAAAAATAATAATAATAATAAATCAGAAATTGACCTGTATAGTTGGTTTTCTGGATGGCAGAAATCATTAGACTTAGGTGACAATTTCACTTTAACTATAAATATAAAGCTTAGAATACCCAGCTTTTATCTAGAATTACAAATTTTATTTACATCTTTTGCATTTACATAAATAATTTTGAAATTATTGATCAACCTTGGATTGTGGTTGATAAATTCGAAAACACGGTACTGCACATAACCCAACATCTCACTGGAATCTTTTATCTCTTCTTACCTTTTTCTTTTTAGTGTCTCCTTTGAGGAGAGGAAATAACACACTATCGTGTGGAATAAGTTTTATTTTCTGTTGGGGGAACGGAGCCAACAAAGTGTCTTTCAGACAAGAGAGAAGATGGGTGCTCAGCAAAAGGATGTCCTCTTTTTGCAAAAAGAGTTCCACAGAGTGGTACTTTCAATTATTCGAAACTATAAAAAGGATATGTGAAATAATATAAGAAATACCAATTGCACAGTTGACATTTTCACTGTGCCCGAGCTCGGAATGAATCAGGATAGCACGTTTACCTAAGAGCTCAGCAAGGAAAAAGGGGAAGGAATTAAAACAAAAAATTTTAATATCTGTCAAGACAAAAATAAAAGGGTAGAGTCAATTTTAGTATCTGGAACAATCTCGGTTTAAAAACGAAAACTTTTTCGTTATTTAATACTAAAAAAAAAATAGGTAAAAAATAAAAATGGCAATATCTCCCCCCCCAATCCTAAACTCCCCTCTAACCGTAAATTTTATATGTTATTCGAAAGTGAAGTTCATTTGTATGGAGGGGTAGTTATAGCTTAGAGTGCCGATTTGGCTTGACGGGAAAAAGACCAGATTGAGAGAGGATAGATCTGATGGGTAGCTCATTGAAAAAACGAAAAGAATATGGCATTCTTAATAGGGAAGAAACACGTGGAAACTATATTCCGTTGTTTAATATCACGAAACAGTGCATGTGCTAAGACAAAAAACTAATCACAAGGTTCGATCGCCGACATCAGAGTTTAAAATAATACTTCAGATGTCATTTTCATCGTTCTGTGTCGTCAACAAAAGACCAATTTCATCCACAATATGCAACTTACTGCATAATTCTGAGCATAGTCATGTGACTTGATTCCTTTAACATATCCGACTACGTACGGAACCGTGATTTTAAAAAAGCGCATAAATGGATAATTTTCATGATATTTAGTGTCACTTAGATTAGAATACAGGTATAAAATTGTTTTAAGGACATTATGACAAAAAAAATGTTTATATAAATATAATATTTTGGCAAAAAATTAACTTAGAATAACCATTTTTCAAAATGTTCTCCTTTTGTGAAAATGCTTCTATTATAAAAATATTTTACCTGTATATAGCCCAGACCTCTGTACAGAAGCTCAACTAGGATTTTTGAAAAATTCACTTTATTTTCAGAGTTACAACCCATTGAATTAATTATCGGCATTTTTATCTTAAAATTTCTCACCTCTGTTGTCGTAAGACATGGATAAACCCACTTCTAAGTTATATATTTTAAAAGTTCTAGTTGAGCCTCTGTACAGAGGTCTGAGCTATATACAGGTGAAATATTAGTATAATAAAATCTTTTTTCGCAAAAGGAGAATATTTTTTAAAATTGTTCATTCTATGTTCATTTTTTGTCAAAATATTGTACTTAAATATTTTTTTATTGTAATACACTTCTTTAAGCAATTTTATATACATTTTCTAATCTATAAGTGACACTAAATATTATAAATATAATCCATTTATACGCTTTTTGAAAATCACGGTTCCGAACGTAGTCGGATACCTTAAAAATAATCAGAATTACAAATGGAAAAACCAGAATATAAGGCTTCTGAATCACTACATAATCAAGCAAAAAATCTCGAATTTCTTACGTTTACAAAATTTATCATTTTTACAGCTTCATTTAAAGCGTGCTTTAATTCATTCTTTATCATTTTACTACTGTGATTCACTACTTAAAACAAGTTGTTATGATGGAGTTCCGTTTTAATTTCTTTCTCCATTATTTTGTATGCGTTATTAGAATCAAAAATGGGAAATTGTCTCAGATTTTCAAACAACATATACTTCCAACAAAACATTACACTTATTTATCACTAACTTTAGAAATCTAAATCTCAATTATCTCTTCCTTTGACTTACACGAAGGACAGAAAAGTTTTGATAACCAGTTGATCAGAGTACGTGTCCAATAGTTTCAAA
The DNA here is from genome assembly GCA_019973955.1 of Trichonephila inaurata madagascariensis. Taxonomy (NCBI): domain Eukaryota; kingdom Metazoa; phylum Arthropoda; class Arachnida; order Araneae; family Nephilidae; genus Trichonephila; species Trichonephila inaurata. The sequence goes on along the minus strand of BMAV01017155.1, from coordinate 10,295 downwards.
TTAAAAAAAGATAAATTATTGATTGAATTTTATGGAGATTTTTACAGAGCTGAAATCTATTTTAATCATCTCTTTTAACAAAAATATCTTCTTTTCGTCAAATTAGATTTTCGAAAGGATAATTTTTCTACTGTGATAAAAAAATTCTGTTATCCTCTCTAAAGAGTTTTGCCCACAGAAGTGTCCGTACGCTTGCACACAATTTTCTATAAAACTTATATAATAAAATAATATATTGGACTAATAAAAAAATAATATAGCGGGATTGTAAGTTTTTATAACACTTGGAACTTGTTCTTATTGGGACACCATAATCACTTTTAAAACGTATCGATTATTTTGAAAAAATAATTATAATCAAAAAACTGTTAAAAAATCTCAATACACCTTTAAATATTGTATTTGTTTTTCAATTTAATTCTTACTAAGATATTTTTAAGCGTCCACAACAAATTCTAAACGTCTTGGTATTCGAAAAGTTGGGGGGTACTTTTTGACAAATTAACATATTTAAACTTTATAAATGCTTTTTTAAGACTCAATAGCAATAAAAACTAATATTTAACCAACAATATTTAAAATAAATTGCCTAATTTAGCAAAAATCATAATTATAAGTTAAACTTTAGCAATATTTTTGTAAAACACCAAAGCAATTAGAGAAAATTAATAAACAAGGTAAATCTATGTTGGCATAACAAATCCGTCTGCTCCATAAGTGGAAACGGTAATTGTAGACCAGGTATAACTGTATCGATACAATAAAAACGTCAGTTTTCTAAGCGAAGACGGTATCCGAAATTAAAAACGGTGTATGAAGACAGGTTGATGCTAATTTCAAACAATTCGATTTTTTTTAGAAATTTAGCCTTTTCTATACTGGTGCTAATGTTATAATTTCAAGTTCTAGTTTTTTTTTCTGTTGTGTAATGAATATTTAAGAAATTATTCGTGAGTACCATGATCACATTATAAAATGGTATGAAGATTCAGCGTTTAAATATTACAGACTAATAGTTTTACCAAATTCGCTTGTTCTATCAATATGTTATTGTAGTTGACCGAATTTCTTTTTTCTTTCAACTTCTTTTTTTCAGATTTTCTTTATGAAGTGTGGTAAGCCATGGGAATGAAAGTAAATTGACTGCTGAATTTTCCCCATTTAAAAAATCTGTCGGGGATTCTTTTTTTGTAATGATAACAAATTGTAAATTTCAGCTGTTTTACTTAAAATGAATTACTTCGTTAATTTTTTTTTTCGCATTCTGCAATAACGCATCGCTTTTTTAATGTTTAAGTCTTCTTTCGGCTTCAAATTATTCTAAAAAGGTTTTTAAACGCGTTCCTTTTTTTTTTTTTTTTGTTTTTTTTTTTGGCGTTTTGAAATTCCTTGTAAATTTCTTTTTCATCCTTATACTCTTCAGCATTCGTTAAAATTTTTAAAAGGTGTATTTCCACAGACCTTACCTACTTTTCAAGTCTTAGTTTATTGGTACAAGATGACTTTTTTTTGAAAAAAAAAAAAAAAACTTATTTCCGTCCAAGGCCTATTTGGCAGTATTTTAATCGTTTAAAATGACCTTAGGAGTGCACCAAAAAATTTTTTCCACTTCAAAAAAATACTTTTAAAAAAAAATTTAAAATGAATTAACATACGACCAATATCTACCGGTTCGACACACATATTTTTTATTTAGGTTCTGATTATCAGTTAATAAATAGTCAATTAAAAATTAATTAATTTTGATTGTCTAATTTCATTAAATTCTTATTTCTTTTAAATTACCACTTATTTCTGACCTTCAATACCAATAAATTTAAAATAGATTTTTTTTTTTTTTTACGCCATTCGCCTGCATTACCCTACCAAATTCAGTGAACCCTTTATTTTTCCCACTCAGGTTTCCATTTGTCAGCCAAAAATACTTATATGGATAAGGATGGGGATCTTATTGGATTCATATCCCTGTGACGTGAAGAAACGTGTTTTTTTTTATTATATCAACTAACCTTTTACCAAACTGTTTGGTTTGAGGTAGAATTACTTTCTTTTAAAGGTATTAAACAATTTTTATAAATTTTACAAAAATACCTATAAAATATGATTACTAAGAAATATTTCTTAAAATCAACATAAAAAGAAATACCTATGAGGATGTTAAGAAACTCAACGTCAAGCTAGCTTAAGGTCCTTCAGAGCTAAATTATATGCCAGCTCTCGAAATTTTTTTAAAAAAAATTCAGTACCTCTAGATTAAGGGATGATTAGCGTGTTTTTGAAAAAGAGCAAAACACACCATCCTTCCCATCATTAGAGACTGTGACTACACATATCACAACGTTACTGTGATTTTTTCACTAGCGTGATCTTTCACAGCCATATTTTAATTACAGTAACATATTGAGCAAACATCTGCTGGCTTAGCTAAAATTAACTTAATATTTATCACCTTTAGAAAATGTCATCTAATTTTGGCTCCTCATATAAAAATTAAAAAAAAAAAAAATACATATTGCCCAATGCAAGTTATTTCAAATGATGACACATTTAGTGACGATTTCAAAATGGTTCATCACTTGCTACTGTATTGTCTATTACAATTATAGCGTCAAGAATAGGGGCAGCCATGGTCTCCGAGGTGAGAGTCCATACTTTTGCAAACGTCATCGGACTGTTTGTGCAGACATTTGTTATTTTACAAACGACCCCAATTCTTGACTCAGTGCACGGATGACTGCATAATCCATTAAGACAGTGCGAGTAACGTGCTTGTTTTCTTGGCTGCTAGTAATAAGAGGCCGGTGAGTTCTAGCCCGGCATACCGTGTTATCGTCCTGAAACCATCGATTTCATATTCAGCTAACAATCATTGGATCTTGACTAACGCGAGCAGTAATACTGCTATATGATAAACCGCAATCCCGGTACACTACAATTCGGCCTTTATCAAAACCCTAAGCGGGCTAGTACGCCTTTTCTGCCTTTTATACGAGGCATCGCAACAACTTTTCACCAGGTAACAATGTTCAAATGCAATTTGTGTATGAGAAACCAGCTGAACAATTTCCTTATATAAAACACATTGTAGGTGTCATTACTGGTGCCTACTTTTGTCTGAATGAGTTGAAGAGCTAATCATTTTTTTATCTTTGCACCTTCTTTCTGTGGTTTAAATTTCACGTCTATAACATTTCACCTTCTGGGTAAAGCAATTTTAATGGCCACACACCCAGTAGTGTAAATTAAACTACTTACCTGAAGTTGAAGGTTTTTGTGACCCTTCTCGATGCCCCATAGCTTGGTCAGCTCCAAGGTTGGTTACTTCCACTTTCCCTGGTGGATTCTATTTCCACTGTTAATCCCAAGATGGGTGACCACCCAGTCGCTGTTTACCTTTTCTAATACTTGGATTTCACTAAAATCAAAATGAAGGAATATTTTTCCCAAAAGGATTAGTAGAAGAACCCGAGTAGTATCCGCATAATATAGTTAATGCATGAATATAGTTATTACTTATTTCCATTGAGCTGGTATTCCTATCCTTAATTTTATTTTTTTGTAATTTAACAATATGTATCTACTGAAAAGAAAGATTATATGATTTTTATTCTATCAGTTAGATTTACATTATCCTTTCCAGTGATAAAACGGTTTAATTAATTATGTATTAAATTTTTCATCCAATCCAATGGATTCGATTTCTGCAAAAGTAATTTGAACAGTTAATCCGGAAATAATCACCGTCATTTCCTTTCAAACGACAAGAGGGAAAAAATTTCAAAAAAACAACAAATGGCAAACGAATTAAGGGAATGCAACGGACAAATTAATTTATTTTGTGTGCACTAGACTACCCAGGAACACGATTTACTGAGCGAATAAACCCATCACAAAGTATTTTTCCTGACTAAGCTCTTTTAAATTCTATTATGAATAACCACGACTCATTACTGCAACAAAATTTGAAAGATCATGGGAGAAAAAAAAGAAAGAAAAAAAAAATATATATATATATTAAGCCTTTCAACCACTAAACTACTTTAAGAAAAGCTTAGTTATTTATTTTAGACTAACTGTACTTAAAGTTAAATATCTGTGGTTTTCTCTATTTAAACCCAAACCAAGTCTTCAAATTCCAGAGGTAAAAAATAAAAAAAAAGTCCAAATAAAGAAGAAGAAAAACCGACGACCTCTTTCAGCGTCAATTTTTCTCATGCCCCTTTTTTTAAAAGAAAAAAGAATGTTTGAAAAATAGTTTAAGACTTTCTATAGGTCCTCTTCCTTGCTTTGTGGGTACCTATTGTGTTTAAATCAATAGCTTATTGCTTTTTTTCAAGTCATTTTAAATCAAAGCATATAATCTATTAGATCGATATTTGGAAAATTTATCATGTGCTGCGCTTTTTATTTTCAAAAATTTAGTAGGGAAATATTTGCTATTTTCAAATTTTTTTTTGTATAGGTAAATTTACGAAGAATTATAAAAGCGTAGTTTCTCCCCATATTTTAAAGGAAAATGAAAGGAAAATAATTAAATTATTGAGGTCATTTTTAAATTAAACCGTATTTATTCGAATCGAAAAGCCACCATCGACTCTAAGCCGCACCCCAAATTCTCAACATCTTTTTGAGAAACAATATAAAATAAAACTACAAAAAAGATTTATCAATATCTGATATTTACGAAATAAAAAAAAAAAAAAATTAATAGGAGAACTAATAAGAAGTGAATAATTCATTTGTTTTACTACATGAACTCGTGATACCTCTAATCATCAGTAGCATGTTCAATTTTTTTCAACGAATTTCTTTGATCTGCCGCCCCCTTTTTTTTAAAGTTTAACTTTGGGGGGAAATAAGTGCGGTTTAGAATCGAATAAATACGGTAGGTTTTATATTTGCCCATAATTATTTTTATATTAATTACATTTAGAAATTGATTTCCCTGTTTGCATTTTCATTCAAAACTATATCCCATAAACCTTCAGATGTCACATCTCACATGTATAATTGCGAGTCTTATATTTTTAGAAATAAATTTAGCGTTGTTATCAATATCACTACAAAATAATTCTAATTTAAAGGCATTTTTTAAAAAAATCCATGCAAAAAACAAAAACAAAAAACACTTTAATAATATAAATATTATTCTTCAAAACTAATGATAAAACTGTGTTTTAAAAATATTGAAGTTCATTTTACATCTTTAAAAAAAATATATCGTTCTAAATAAGCCATCGAATGAATTATTAAAATTTTCAAAAATTTATTGTCTTCTGTTCTGATAAATTTTATTTAGAAGTCTCAAATTCCAACTTGCTCATAACATATTTTGAAATTTCAAACATTGCTTGATGTATTTGCTTATCCCATAAATTCAGTTATGTAAGTTTCAAAGTATATAGTCCATATTTGGATACTTTCTCATAAAATTATTTTCTAAATCTTTGACATATTCTTCACGCCTTCCTTACTGAAAAAAAATGTTAATATAAATTAAGGCAGTCCTTCTCAAGTTTCAATATTCGCAACCCAATATTCAAAAAAATTTTTATTGCGCACCCTTCATACATTAACAATGTATTGAATTCAATAATATTATATTTTTATGCTAATACTACGGTACGACTTTCACCTCTTAAGTTCCACCGGCGTATATAAATGTTTCGCTCAGCCTAAGCGTTATTTTCCCCTGACGTATATATACGTGTTTCCAATATACGATCTTTTCTGTGCACTGCCATTTATAAAATGATTACGAAGGCTTTGGAATGCAATAAAAGAATCTTGACAATGTTTGCGAAGGACATACTTATTTCAGATTATTTGCTTCTTTATTCCTTCCCCCCCAATACATCACATACGCAAATAAAACGGTGGCATTGGAAAGAGAATCACGTAACTTTTAATCAGCAGGTAAAGAATTTATTATAAGCCGTACAAATTATGAAAATGATGTTAATTTTGGAATAATTTTATATATGTGTGGAAAACGTTGCTATTGGGAAGCGAATCGTGTATTTTTAATGGCATAAGGGATTAATTAAAACCCCAAAAAATTATAAATAATTTAATTTTTGCTTTTAATTATACTTGAAAACCCCTGAGGTATAAATTAACAAATTTTCTTAAATTAGTAATTAAATTTTTAAAAAAACTTTTTTTAGCAAAGAAAACAATATACTTGAAATTTGGAAATGTTGGATTTTTTTAATTATTCGAAAATAATTATACTTTTAGAAAATAAATTTTTTTTTTTTTCTTTTTGTTCAGACTTTTAATATGTTAATATTGTAAAATTTCACGTAAGGGGCGTGTTGCACAATTTGGAAAACGCTGAATTAAAGAAGCTTTTAAATTGGGTTTGAGTAACTTAAAAAATTAAAACAAAGAAACCAATAATTTTTTTTCTTTTTGGGGTCTTAAAAAACGTTTGATTTTATTGATTGTGATTGTTTATTATTATATAATTTAATTACCAGGGTTTTGACGGACTTAAAATTTTAAGGTAATACAGGTTAAACTGAAAATACCCACCTTAAATTTTAACAGAAGGGGGTTTTAAAAGTAATGTAAATTGAAAGCATATCAGATTTATATATGACCATTAGAGAAATAAAAATTTATAAAAAAAACGGGGTTTTTGAAAAAATTGTTTATAAGGGAATAATAAATATGAATTTCAGATTTAACAGTTGTAAATTTTTATGAAATACAGTGAAAACCGTTTAACAAGATCTTGAAGGGACTGAAATATCTTTTAGTGTTAAAAGAATTTCGTGTAAAACGATACGGCAAAAACAATAAAAAATCAACTAAGGAGGGTTTATTAGGTATATTTTGTTTAAATCGATATGTACATATTCATGAATTTAATAAACATAAATGAAACAAAAACATTCAGAAGATTTTAATGAAATTCAATACAAAATTTTCAAGTTTCGTGGAAAAAAATATTTTGTTTGAATTTAAGAAATTAATATGATATATTTCTTTGGATTGTTTTTTTAGCATCGAATTGTTGACAAATTGTTCGAAAGCGTCTATTTTTTGATAATTTCACCATTGAAATGTGCATCTTAATAACTGCGCACACTTTTCATGATGTTCGTTATTCCGAATGACGTGGGAACAAGAGCTGCCGAATTCATATCAATTTCGTCGTCAAAATCTGCATCAATGATGTTTTTTAGCTGCGAACAAACTCCAAAATGTCTTTGCAATAAAAAAATATGGGGCTGTAAACACATTAATATCATCATCTACTGCAACGAATTATTCCAATAATACAATAAGACAGTTCAATCTAACTGGTGTTTTCTGTATCTTGCTCATTCCCAGAAGGAACGTATTTTCGTGCTAAGCGATTTCCATTATGTATCAAGAAAAAAAAATACATAAAAATACACAGTAGTTTGTCGGGATGGCAGTACTATTTCATGTTAACCAATATTTCGTCTTAAGCATTTTCGTGTTAAACGTACTTCACTGCAGCTTAAATAAGTGACTTTTGATCAGATATTAATGCAAATCATTAAGATTGAATATTAATGAAATGGAAAGTTGCAAACTTTTTTCTAAGTTTGAATTACAAACGTTACCTCTCGTCTATTTATATGACTAAAATTTTTTTTAACAATTGACATGAATCCTATTGAAAGCTGTAGTTTGAAAGCAGTTAGGATAAAAAAGTGGCTTGGAAAAACATTTTCATGCATAATTTTGCCAACTCTTAATTATAAAAAAATATACTTTCAAAGCATTCACAGACAGAGTAAAAATAAACTAAAAAATTATTTTAAGTATTTTTCACAAATCACCCAAAAACTATTTTAAAGAGGGAATTAAATTATTCAAAATTAAAATACGATGGTTTTAAGTGGAAATATTTTACCTTTCTATAAGCATAAGCACGAAACTAGATTTATCACAAAGTATAATGAATACCACATCCAAAATATTTCTATTCTATCTATCTGAGAAATAAAGATAGACGCCGGGGCTTTCCAATACCTCGTTTGTGATGTCAAAGCTTGTGATATCTCCACCGGGATTGACAGCCAACCATCCCTAATTACCCATTGTCTTACTCCGGACCGCCGTCAATAGAACCAATACCTAAATCATCTCTCGTTATTGGAAAAATAAAGAGAAAGAGTTGCTTTATAAAAGTACGTTGCCGGTGGTCATTTGGGATGAGATACCCCTTATAGTAATTTCTGGAAATAATGACGCAACTTTCCGTGTACAGGCGAAGTTCGTAGTACTTTATTGATTCTGATTTAGAATAAAAGCAAAATACAGCTAATTTATTAAGACTTTATTTAACCCGGGAGAAGTCGCGAACTCTATACTAACGTTAGTAGTCACGCGAGGTGATAGGGTCATCCCAATCCTTTTATCCTAATTGTTTGTTTACCCAATAATTATAATAATTTAAGTGAATAATTTAACTAAGGCTGTTTCCGGTTAATGTTAAAGAATAGGACCCGAATTTGTGAAACATTTTTTTCAGATATAAAAGAAATGAAACTTTAATATGATATCCTGGCTTCACTATCCTTTAGAAAGCAGCTTATTTTTTTTATTTATTTTCTTTTTTTTTATCATTCTTCCCATTTTTAACCGAGTTTATTCATTTTTTCTGGTATAAAATGTGTTTCGCATTTTTTATCCTATACCATAATGTTAAATGGGCTTTGAATTCACGTATTAAAACAAAAACAAAAAAGAAAGTATACACGGAATATTTTGAAATTTTTAAAAACACTTATATTGTTATCAGAGGTACGAGTTATAATATTGTAAATTTCCATGGAATTTGGGTCATTTTTCCTGTCTGAAAATGTGATTTCGCGTTTAGTTAGAGCTCTCGTACTTTTACCGAAGACCCTTAAAAGAAAGTATACTTACCTACTTTGAAGGACTTTTATATTTTTCTTGGATAATTTGAGAAAAAGTCCGATAAAACTGAACTAAAATGTTTTAACATGTGCGTGATTGTATCTTTAATCAAAATAAAGAATACAAATCACAGGAACTTTTCATCAATATTACAGAAAAATGGTTGCAGGCAAAACTCTGTCATATTGTGTTCAAGTTATTGTAGTTTTATTACCCTTTGAGGAGCGATATTTTTCATGCTTGTGTCTTTTTGATTTGGTGCAGTGTATTTTGTGGAACACTTCGGGCTTTACATATTTTTTGATGGAGTTCTTTAAGTAGCATTTTAAAATTTTCTTTCACTTCAAACGTTTCATGTTCATCGCCTTTCTCTAATTTACTTTCGCTACAATGATTGATATCCATTATTTCATTAGGCTCTTTCTTTGCATGATCAATTACATTTTTAGAATTTTTATCCAATAGAGAGCGCAGATGTCCACTTCCTTTTATATATATATATATTCTATTCATTTGCATTTATGAACCATAGTGATTAAAAAAACACATATATCAAACCATTAAGTCGTTCATAGGGTAACAAAGTAGCCTGATCATACAAAATATTATGGAATAAAATTGGTCCCGTGGAGAATTCGGTTACCTCTAAGTACCTTAAGGCAGCTTTTCTCAAACTTTGGGGCGCGATCCCCTTGGAGGGCGTGGCAACTCTACAAGGGGGGCGCGAAAAGTCAAAAACAAAATATTATTTAAAAAATTATTAATTTACTTAAAGTAGACAAACAAAATGCATTCTGACATAATAAAAAATAAAATACAGATTTACACTGATATATTATATTAATAAATGCATCAATGCTACACAATGCATTTTATAATTAATTTAACAATCCTAATTTAAGAAAAAGTTTATTATTTACCAGTGAACCCATGGTCTTATCATATATGTAATTAAAAACAAAAATTAACAATTATCGTAATAATTTGTCCAGTTTATAATTTTTTTCCATAACTTCCAATTAAAAAATAATCGATTCACTTTTAATGCCAACCGTTTTCCAATGAGGCACGCATATGATGTATTGGGAGGAGGGGAGGAATAAAGATGAGAGCAAATAATCTGAATTAAGTAAATCCTTCGCAAACACTGTCAAGGTCCTTTTATTGCATTCCAAAGACTTCAGAATAATTTTATGGATAGCACTGCACACATAAGATCGTACTTTGGAAAGACGTATATATATGTCCGAGGAAATAAACGCTTTGGCTTAGCGAGACGTTTATATACACCGGGGGTGGTTAAGAGGTTAAAGTAGTTTTGCAGTTTTAAGGTCAAAGTATAGTATTACTGAATACAATACATAGTTATTTAAGAGGGCGCGATGAAAATT